>VDFB02128519.1:4481557-4842560 GCA_007258455.2 Sequoia sempervirens | reverse complement strand
TCTTTACTGCAATGGAAATTGTAGATCAAAATCTGCCCCAAACAATGCTCCCAACATTCTCCCCGCTTCCTTGCAAGAAAATGCTGCCGTGAGCATGAGCTTCCATGGGCAAGCAAGGAAAGCATGCTTTATTAAAGTTAAGACTTTATAAAATTTGCCAAACAATTAAGTTTGCCCTAAAATGCCCGTGCATTGTCATTTCATAACATTTAAAATATTCAAGTATTTTAAATATTATCTTTTGAAACATTAGAGAGTGCAAATTTTTAATAACACCTGTCGTCCAAATAGGGAAAATTCATTGTGGGAAAACTTGGACACCTAGAGCCGCAAAAATTTGCATAGGGACATTATCAATTATTTAGAGCAAACCTGTTTCCTCAAAGCTTGCATCGTCGAAATATTTCTAGGACCTCCTTTGTAAATTGCCCTACCAGATGCCTTTGCCGCAACTAAAATGCATTAAAATAATGCATCACATGATCTCCGATTTTGACAAAAATGGAGTTGGAGATGTTTTGGACCAAAATGAGAAACGGGTTGCCTTTAGAATTGCAAAATTTGAAACTTTCCAAAACACCAATTTTGACTTGGTTGTAGTCAGAAAACAATTAAATAACCCATCAAAACTCATCCTAGGGGCCTAAAATTGAGCAAGCATGTAGACATTTGAATTGAAAATTCAGTGAAACAAACGGCTTGGAAAAATTCATCCTGAGGTGCAAGATATTAACATCCAAAGTGGCTCAGTCAAACCCTTCTGGAACTGCACCTGTCAAAAACCAATTAGGGCTCACCAAGTCACCATCTCGAAAAAATACCAAATCTTCTCCTAAGAAACTGCCACTAGAAGCACTAAATCATTTAGGTCCATTGAGTATGTGTGCAAGAGGGCTTTCCTTCAATCCACATTCTTCACAAGATATTAAGGGTCAAAGTTGACCTTCTTGAAACATTCAAATGCCAAAATATGGCAAATTGCCTTTGCTTTTGACCTGGAAAAATATCAAACTTGATCCTATGACTCTGAAACCGAACCAGGGAGCATATGAATATGAGGGGAATGCAAAGCACCAATCCATTTGCCACGACGATCATCCAGCTGTGAAATATCAGTCTGAACAGGAGGCCACTTCGCAAGCCTAAGAGTATGCAAACAACAAAACAGTCTCAGAACCCTCCAACTTGTCGCTTCAATTCCTTGTCAAAACTCATCATAGGAAGCTGAAATCAAACATACATATTCACATATAACAAATGAATACACTCACCAAGGGATTTGGCATGAAAGCAAATGGGCTCTGAATTATGACCCTCCAAAGGTCACTTGGGCAGATTTTTCAGGTGCATTTTTTAATGTGCAAAACAAAATTTTCATCATGGTCACTTAAAATTTTGCAAAATTTTATAGTCCCAACAGTGGCTCCAACTAGGGATGCATGCCCCTTGTGGGCATGGCGAGATTCCAGATCTCTGGAAGAGCAGACCGAGTGCCAGGATCATTGGGTGACAGTCTTTATTCAATTTTTCAAATCTCACTTGGTGGCCCCAAGCCACCAAATGAAAAAGGGAAGTTAATTCTTACCTTTGTCAAACACCAATTTGTTAAAAGGTTTGATCTCCCTTAACCCATACTTGCCTCTGTCACACGACAACAACATGAGTGACTTCATTTTTGCAAAAATCAAGTGTTAGGCCGCCTTTGTACAAGTGAAAACTTGTTCTTTGTTTAGCTTTACTGTCACATGGCAACCAAATGACATAGGCCACATCACTGCCACTCATTTCATTTTCTGATTCTGTAGGAAGTGACAAAATATGATAATGATCAAGACTATTTGAAGACAGTCTTATCACACTTATTAACCCCTTCATAATGATCAGGCTTAGGTAGGATATCATGCCTCAGAAATAGTGTGCAATCCTCATGTGTATTAAGCAAAGAATGTTCACACATTTGTAACTCCTTCAACTGAATTGCATCACGAGAAAGTTTATCATCATCCCAACAACACAACCCAATCACATTATCATGCATGTGTCTCAAGGTTTTGAAAACATGACTTATTAGCATCCACAAGTCCATTGTCCACATTCAAATCATGACATTCAGAAGAAATGTTAGCATCCCATACACAAACCGTGTTTTCCACCTCAGGTTAGAAAACAAAGTCATATGTATTCTTCATATTATCACATAAGAAAGCTTCAAATGCAGGCTTAGATGAATCAAAATTTACTTCTTCAACAAATTCCTCACAATGACTGTTTAAAACACATTCACTACTGCAAGAAATATCATACTCAACATTACCTCCTATTGCATCAACATGAATATCTGAGGTATATTTGAGGAAGACTATAGGTTGCAGATCCAAAAAAGAGGTCCTCATATGCATCCATGTGATTGACACAATCACATTCTTCAAGTGCAAACTCATCACAAAAACTATCATTAGTTGTACGGATATTTGTCTCTATATTTCCACTTTCATGTACAACTACATTTGTGCTATCCTCATGCAAACTGTAATGAACCGGACCAAATTTTTTGTCTTTTCCAAATGCAATTACAATCAACATGCACCCGTTAAGGTTAGCTCTAAACCAAAACGATGCGGAAAGCAACTCTAACCAGAATGTACACCAGGATCCCGATGTGGGCAAGGTGTGAGCATTGGTCAGAGGATCTAATGCAGATGCAAACTGGAAGGGAACTCTAACCAAGAATGCATCTGGGCAGACGAGCATATGGTCAGAGGATCAATACATGATGAACTGAAGTAACCCTAACCAAGAATGGCGTCGAGTGATGGCGAGCATATGGTCAAAGGGTCCCTATAACTACTAACTGAAAGTATATAGGCGGCAAGCCAACCTCTTCCACTTATTCAATGGGGAGTACAAGAAATTCAAAGAGAAGAAATGAGAAGTGCTGACAGTACTACTGTTCAGCTTACAATGAATTAGAGAACCTGCCAGAGTCACAAGATTAGAAGCTTTCAATGCTGCAATAATTATAGTTATCTCTCCAATACTCTTAAGCCCTTTGAATATTAACTCCTCACTCAACTACTGCATTTTTCCCAAGTTTGATATGACTGATTTTGACAGAAAATGCACAGACCAGCAACACAACAACTTACTAAAATGCTCATAGATTGCTCAAAACTCACCCAATTGACAAGATATCTGATGCAAAATGTTCTAAAGGGAATGTCGCCCAAGTTAAGACATTGAAACTCACCCAAAAGCTTGTATTTATTTTATGCACGAAACCCAAGGCTTCCCAAATGGTATGGCCCAGCAGCAAGGGCGATTTTGCTCTAGAAAAACAAGATCACCTTAATAAAATCTACAAGTTAGCTTGAAGGGTCGCCCCTCATAGACAAATGGATAGAAACAGTACCCAAAACCATAGTATTTTATTTCAAGATTTATGAGCAAATCTTACATTCCCCTGTGATATTCAGCAACTCCATAAAAACAGACTAAATGCAAGGAAATTAAACTAAAATGCTAGGAACTCAAATGCAATACAGAAATCAGACCTAATACAATCTACCTCTCAACTAGTTGCTATCTTTAAAGCAAGAAGATGAGCCAAGCTAGGAGGTGTGCTTTCCTCAAAGCAATCTGTCACCATTTCAGCAACATGTCTTTACTGAAATATGAGATACCAAAATGAAGACCCAAAGCTTCCTTTTATAATTTTGAGAAGACCCTGTTGTACCCAAAACCAAAATTTTTGCTTCACTAAGGCATTTTGCTTAATTGAGTCTTAATCTTGTTAAAGTGATGTCAGAAGGTCATTTTTGGGGTTTTTAAATATGGAGTTGGTGTTAGTGTCATGTCAGTCTGTTATTGAAGAAATTCAAGAATAGTGAAAATTTGAAGGAAAATCATCAAAATTTTCTCTCTGGAGAGGGGAGCACATTTTGAAAAGCGCGCCCTATCTTTTAGGGGCTCATATCCAGTTTTTAGGGTTTGTCACCTCCAACAAGCATTTGTCCGGCATCACGTCAGCTTCACAATGGACTATCAAGCCTGTCAAACGGACCTGTTTCGTGCAAGTTACGGAAGATATAGCGCAAAACGAGAGAAGTTCCATAATTGGCTAACACTAGGAAAAAGAGCAGCTTTTGAAAAAGGCGCCCATCTTTTTGAGGTGTCAGATGAAGGTTTTTGACTAAATGCCACCCAAGATGTTTATCTCACATTTGTTCAAGCTTTGCGACGCATCCGTCAGTGGGTGAATCTGAGTTGCAGAAGTGTCTGAGCCAGAGGTCAAACATAGGGTCAAATCTTGGTCAAAATATTAAAGGAATAAGCAAAAGAGCACTGTTTCAGAAAGGCGCCTGAGCTTTTCAAGTCTTTAATGCCTTCTTTTTGATGATCTCAGATATTCAATTTGTCTGTGTTACATCTAGCTATCCGTTGCCTGTCTCCGTCAGATCAGAAGATGACTCAACAGCTTGCAGTCGGAGTTTTAGTGTTATTTTGGTTAGTTTCAGAAATGGCCAAGTCTGGTGGAAAAAGAGCAACTTTTCAAAAAGGCGCCCTTGATTTTCACCCCTCAGATGATGTTTTCTTGGGAAATGTGCCTTTGCAGTTGTCATGCAGAATGAAGTCAGTTCCGCAGTGAACCTATGATCTAGTCCTGAAAGTTGATAAATCAGAAGTTATGAAGGATTTATTTTTCCCTTCGTTCGAGATGCAGGTGTCAAAATTTGACTAAGTCTGAGAAAAAGCGCAGCTTTTGAAAAGGGCGCCTGGATTTTTGAGCCTTCAGATGTTAGTTTTATGGTCTGCAGTCTCAAGGTACCTTTTGATCAGTTTTTATCCTGCTCTGCGATGCACTTGTCAGCCAGCTAATCGGTGGAATCAGTTAGCCAGTGTCAGAGGATGAACATAGGTCCTGAAGAGGTTTTAAGTCTAAATTTTCATGAAATTTGGCTAAGTCTGGAATTCGCCTTAAGAGGTCAAAGTTGGATTTTCGAAAGAGAGTTGAATGGATGCCTTAACTTGAGTTCTGACTGTAGTTAGACTAAACGTTTTCTAGGTTGTCATCTTTAGTTCATATATTGGCATGTTGAGTGATCTTTCAGTTCGCATGTTGAGTTAACAACCTTGCATGTTGAGTTAACTTGATTGCATGTTCACTTAACTGAAGATTATTCTTGAAAGTCAACTTGAGTTCACATGCATGGCGAATTTGGTTGCAATTGTGAAGTTTTTGTGAAGATGGCGCTTCATTGAATGTCAACTGGAGTTCTGAAAAGGGACGGCATAATTGATGAAGCATGATTTAGTGAAGCATGGCGCATTTACCTTTGATTGTCAACTGGAGTTTTCAAAAGGGTCGCCATATTTAGATTAAAGCATGAATTTATGAACTTTGTGAAGTTGACGCATTTACCTTTGAATGTTAACTTTAGTTCTCAAAAGGGTCGCCATATTTAGAATTTTTAAGATTTAAAGCATGAGAATGAAATATGGCAAATTCTCATTGTCAACTGGAGTTCTGAAAGGGAAGCTTTAATTCTTAAGTTTGTGAATTGCATGAAGTGAAGTAATGGCGAACTCAATAAAGAATGTTAACTGAAGTTAAAATCGCATGATTGTTTTAAATTAATTTGCAACTGAAGTCTTGAAAGGGAAACCCTAAAGCATGGCGCTTTATTTAGCATATTTTAGTTTCAGTTAACTAAAATGAGGTCCAATTAGAAGCCAAGCGCCATTTTTCAAGCTTTAGTGCTTTATGCGAATTTCAATGATGAAAGCCTATTTATTTCAGCCTTGGCGTCCATCATTTCTTCATTTCAAACTTCGAAGTCTACATTCTTCTTGAGCGAGCAACAAGCTAAAGGTGCTACAGGTGTCAGAATTCAGCGTTCTTCGTAGCAACAGATTCAGATTGTGCAGAGGAAGAAGATTCCAGACTTTATTTTCACTTTGCATGCAGGTTTCATCAAATTCCAAAAAGAGATTGGCGAATTCTACAGAAGCAGAACAAACAAAACTTTCTATCTTCTTTCTTATTTCTTCTATTTCTCATCTTAGGTACTTTCTTCGCATGTCAAAGAAAACGGAAAAATATTCAGAATCTGATCATCTGGGTTCTCATATTTCAGCATTAGCAGCAAAACCCATGTCTTAGATTTTTTTCGAGAAAATTGCCCTGCAGCCTTCATTCTGAAGCTCTGTGCTTTTTTCCAAAGATTTCTTTGCATGTGGGCTAAAATCACATCTTTTTGAAAATCGCATCATCTGGGTTTGTTCAGAATTCTGTCGTGCACAAAACCCATGTTTCAGATTTTCTCAAGAAAAATTGCCCCAAGAAGCTCTAAAAACCCCTGCAGTTCTCGACTGAAAAGTCTTTGCATGTTAGGCTAAACGGCGTTTTTTCACAATTTTGACGTTGTGGGTTGTCTTAGAATCATTTTCCGGACAAAACCCATGTCTCAAAATTTTTGGTGAAAATTATCCTCCGACAGACTATTTTTAGCCTCACTAGGAGCCATTTTCAGCTTTCCGAGAAAGTTGTCAGAAGATAGCCGTGTTCACAGTCAACGGGCAAGTTTTTCAGAAGGCGGTTCAACTAGACTAAATTCAAGACCAAATTGGTCTTAATTTAGGTTTTCATCAGAGCAGCTGACAATGAAGCGTTAAGTTGCAAAAGGAACAGAGATCACTTCATTTACAGAGCCGCCAAAGTCACTCAGATCCTGTGCCATTATCTTCGTGAAGATGGTACCTATGCTAATCTTAATGAAGTACAAGCTGAGTTCAAAAAGCTGATTCGTGATAACCTTGAGGGAGATCCTACGACGGCTAAGTTGGAGAATATTTCAATTATTGCAGCCAGTTTCAGAAAGGCAACTCAAGATGTTAAAGATGGCATGCATACAGTAAAAGAGGACGACAAAGAATTGAAGAGATAGATTATTGCTTTAGACAGTATCAAAGTGCCAGATGACAGAGAAATTGATGAGTTCTTGGTTGAAGTGTTAGACCGAGATGACATGGAGTGATCTACCAGTTGGAACCTGCAGTTAATTTCGAGGCTTGAGTCATGAGCAGTAGTTAACTCGACTTTCAGTCTTGAGTTCACTTGCTGACTTAACACATGCTTATCTCATTCTTGGAATTATCATCACAGGAGTTAGGGTTAGGGTTTCTAGTTAACTGAAGGTAGTGTCCAGTTAACTTTGCTTTAAATAAGGACGTGCATGCTTGCACATTGTCCATTTAGGTTAAATGTATCGTTAACTGATGGTAGTTTTCCAGTTAACTGTATAGTTTGCTTTATTAGGGTTTAATAATAAATCTTGCATGCATTGCAAGACGGTAGTTAACTCGAGGTGATTTTAGGGTTCCCTACACCTCTGATGTATATAAATAAGAGCTTTTGCTCATTTGTAATTAACTTTTGCACGAGAGAAATATATGCTGCGCCTACCTTGCCCTCAATATTGCTCTTTTTGTATTTGTTCATGTGTCTTTACTATTATGATGAATTGTTATGCCACATAGGGTTTCATGCAATTATAATGGTGAATTCTTTCCTGTTTTGTGTTCAATAAACTTGTTCAGATTGAGATGATAGTTGCGCCACCTTGCCTTCAAGTAGAGAATCTGCACTTGATTATCGTATGTTGTTGTGAACAATAAACTTGTTCGGATTGAGATGATAGTTGCGCCACCTTGCCTTCAAGTAGAGAATCCGTATTCAGTTTATCGTGTGATGTTGTTACCAATAAACTTGTTCAGATTGAGATGATAGTTGTGCCACCTTGCCTTCAAGTAGAGAATCTGCACTTGATTATCGTATGTTGTTGTGAACAATAAACTTGTTCGGATTGAGATGATAGTTGCGCCACCTTGCCTTCAAGTAGAGAATCCGTATTCAGTTTATCGTGTGATGTTGTTACCAATAAACTTGTCTAGATTGAGCTGATAGATGCGCCACCTTGCCTTCAAGTTGAGAATCTATACTCGTTTATCGTCAGATAGTCAAACCTTGCTCCATTTCCTCATGCTCTGTTTTCTTGAGGAAACTGGATAGATTAAAGTAGTTAGCTTAGTTGTAGTTAATGATCTGCGAAACCAGAAAATCCTTATCTGCAACGTTCTTGGTTTTCTTAACCTTGTGCCTCTTCCAGCTGAGAACAAAAAGATAGGACTTAGATTACTTTTCTTTTCCATGCATTCCAGCACTACGAGGAGCTTCCCCTCCTAATTTGAAGAGCACTCATTACGCAGTGTGCATAGCTGTCCGTACAAACCTGCACTCAGAGGTGTTAGTTTTTACGCCAACAGACCCTCCAGAAGCTTCTAGAAGAGAAACCCTAATTTTCAAATTTGAATTCAATCTTTTCCCTCCAAGAGATGGCGTCCCATTTTCCAAGCAATATTTGACTTTTAATTTTAAATTAATTCCCTCCTCAAAGAAGGCGTCCAACTCAAGCATGAAATAGACCTTTGAATAATAATAAATTTCCTTCAATGAAGCGCCCACCCTTGAAGAACACCTTTTAAGAACAACTTGAAGTGATGTAGCTAGGCCAAGGGGGGAGTCAACATTAAAATATAACATTAACATAACATTATTTAAATAAAATGAACTTATCTCTCCAAAATGCATCCCAAGGCCAAAATTGATCAAACCAACTGAGCTGACTGAAGATGAGAGCCATCCGTGCCGAAACCAACAGGACCACTGCCAGAAATAGAATTTACTAAAAATAGTAAATTCTAGAAAGTTTGCCCGGATCAAAGTGCATGCGATACCATTGCGAAGCTTTCTGAAAACCCAAAAAGAATCCGCAATCCAAAATCCCAAACTCCAGGATGTAGCCGTCATAACTTACTAAAAATAGTAAGTCCGGAGAGGTTGCCCGACGCAGTTGCAAGTCATACCTCTGCGAAGCTCTCTGAAAACCCAGAAGGAATCCAAAATCCAAACAACCAAACTCCAACAAGCAAAACCCTGAATCATCAAGAGAACCCACCAAGCAGCTGGAAACCCTAATTCTGCTCCTGACTGGTCGACCACACACCGAAGATAGGCCATCAATCACTGAAAAGTGTAGTGCTAAAAACGGGGACATTACACAAACATTCAGTGATAACTTCAAAGGCAGCAAAAGGAGTAGAGGAAGGTGAAGAATCAAACAAAAAAGGAGTTCCTTGTTCATCACCTACATTACCAACACATGCATGCTCCTCGTAATCAACTACCTGAACTGATTCATCTAATGAATCTCTTGCATACATATCTCCTTTGTTCATACTGCTACAACGATCAGTAGGGCTACATTCTTCACTATCAAACTGAAAAACATCATTTGTTTCTTCATTACAGCTGCTCATGAATGATTTCTCCAACTGAAATTCATTGCACACTTTATCATTTTCATCTAATACATTGAAATTCTCAAAAGCATTCCCTACATCAGCAAACTCCTTTGTCTCATCATCATGAAAGCTTATATCAATGCTACACTCAACACTTGTAGATTTTGCATGACCAAATGTACCATAGCAATGCTGATTACATATTTCCTCTTCAAAAAGAATGCTCAATTCATATACCTCATCATGCTCTTGTCCAAGAGAATTTGGAGTTCCATTGTGTTTATTGTTAGAAAAGAGGATGACTAATTCATCCTAGTTCACAACATCTAACCTTTCCATACAAGGCTCAAAAAATCTTATACCATCAATACAATGTGAATAGAGATGATCATTCAAGGAGCACTCAAAACTACCATTGGTTTTCGTAACATCACCATGCATTTGTGAGCTTTTAGAAATATTGTCATCATCATTATTGAAACACTTCTCACTTAAGGAAATCAATTCTACCTCTTCCTCTTGAGAAGAATCACAGCCACTAGGGTTGCAAATAGAATTGTAATCATTTTGATCATCTAGACAAGAATGCTTTTCTGTTGGTTGCAAACTTCCATCTACAACATCATTGTTTTCATCATGAAGACATGAAACTTCAGAATCAGCATAATCTTCAGTTGTATATTCAAAGTCCATACAGGAGAAAATACTTCCAGTGTCATCCACATCATTGCAGCCCTCTTTTGATACAGAAAATTGACTCACCATTTCCATATTTTCAAGGAAAATAGGAATAACTTCACATGCTTCATTTACTTGATCATATCTTACATCTTCACCATTATGGCTACAATCTTCTTCTACATACATTTTCTCCATTGGTTGTTCAGAAACAAAATTCTCACCACCAAATGATGCATCATCTTCGTCTTCTATTATACCATCTAGATCTATGTGATTAAGTCTGGAAAAGATACCATCACATAATCTAGCCAATAGATGACTTCCATATTTCTCTACCATTTCTTCAACCACTGAAAGCCATTGATATAAACATTTAAGGCTAGGGAGCTTCAAGCGAGCAAACCTGGCTCACAATTCTCACAAAATATATCAATGCAAAAGGATTCATTAGGTCTTTCTATTTTTGGTATAGCAAATAGAAATTTCATGAATCTATCATGAAAATCATAGAAGGATTCACCCTCAAATCTTTCTACATCACACAATGCATCAATATATGACACGGGTTCAACCTTATTTTCAGATTTCTCTTCAAATTCTTCTTGGGTATGCAGATTTTTCTTGTTAGATGAGCATTCATTATCCACTTCACCAAACTGATCCATGAACAGTATCTCAAGCTCTTGCCATGAACATATGGAATGCATTGGCAAACTAGAAAACCAAATTTCAGCAATATCTTCTAAAGTTCTTATAAAAAACTTCATGATAGCATCCTCTTCTATTATTTGACAGTCTTCCATCAAATCAAGAAAACCCTATACATGTCTTGATGTTGATTCTTCAAGATCTCCTCTAAACTTAGGGAAACATTCATTAATTCTTCTTGGGACAAAATGTGGGTAACCCTGGATTTTACTGAAATCCAGAGGGTCATATCTTTCACTAGTGAACACCCTTCTTTGAGGACATGGTTGTGTTCTAGGCATGACATTGTAGCTTGTAGAGGGAGAACTAGGACAACAATACATATTTGCAAATAAAATTTATTCCCTCTACAACTATTCAATTCAACATCCTTTTCAAAATATCATGTTTTCTCATTTCCCTTTTCTACTAGTATCTTAAAATACTAAATAAGGGGAAATATTTTCTAGAACCTTTCTTGAAAACCTTCATACATAAATATTGCAATAGAAAAATACATGAGAACTACTGCAACCAACTCTTCTAGTCATGTAGAATGTTATTTAGAGTTGCCACCTCTTTGAAAGAGGAAAAGATCTTCAAGCAACATAAAGCTTCTTCCAAGATCTAGGTAATTTTGAGTTCTCTCCACCACCAGAGCACCAGACTTCAAGAATACACAAGAAATGTTGCAGCAATCTCCTTCAAGTATGCAGGTCCTTGGATCATTTTGACCCAAAATTATAGATCAACAAACTGATTGACTCTTTTCAAATGGATAATCCTGGAGTTGTTCCCCAGTAGAGTTGCCAATTTGGAGGCGTTTGTTCCTCAATGAACAAAGTGAGATTTTAGAATCTTCTACAATCTTCTATATCTACATCTACAAAATTCTAGTGGTTCCCCAAATCTGCTATCCACTTGAATCCTAAAGGGTTGCCAGGCCTAATGTTCAGATTCAAGGAGAGACTTGGCCAATGAACAAGAGATTGAATTAAAACCCTTTCTCCTTGCACTTTGGGCTCTGTGAAACCCGAGAGGGTGATCCCAATAGTGTGCCTATAGATACTTGTGTGCCAAAGCACCCAAAACACTGTAAACATATGATTCTCCTTTAAATGTTTAACAAAAATAATACCTTAAAGGTTTCGCTGACGTCCATGGTAATGCCTAATTTAAACGTGAGAGATGTAGAGCATTAAATTCCACACACAATGATACCAAAATTGATTAAGTAAATTTAATTTTAAAATGTAGCTGCTCACAAACAATCTTAGGAAAATGTAAGATTAAAGGCTAGTGCCTAATCCCAGGGTGGAGTCACCTAAATCAAATAATTTCAAACTCATCACAACATTCATTCTGTCATAATTATGCCTCTCAAATAATGCCTTACATTACTAATACCAGAAACTTAACTAGTCATACTTAGTAATCCCAACACATAGTTGCATAAACCTCTATCTGTGTTAATATAGTTTAATTCATTCTTTGAATGACAGTAATAACACAAAACAAACACTCAAGGAAAGACGAGGAAAAACATTTGCAATATTTGATTACTCATTTAAAATCCATACAATATGCACTATGGAGAAAATAAGTCCAGAATATTGTGCATTTGCATACAAATATGACCATATCATGATTAAATTCTCAATTACATGACTTAGAAAACTTTAGAAACCTAAAACCAACACTATACATTTCAGACCCTGTTACCAAATGGTATTCTCGTGAGACCAAACTGCAAGCAACTCTGGTCTGTGAAACCAGAGATTATGGGTCCGATCCCTAGTAGAATCACTGATGGAACCTTTAAAAAATTACTTTGGTTCCATTTCAAATCTTACAAAATTTGGAGTAAACTTAGGGCTTAGGGTTATGGTTCTCATTAATGTTTTAGGGTTTGTGTTGATAAAACCCTTCTAAATTAACCTCGAGTCTGAAGGCCTTTGGCAACCAATATATTTCATTGTTGACCTTCCAAAGCAGGTTCCTGGTGTTTTAAGTTGTGACTTATGTTATTAGGTTCATTCCTTTACCCAACCAACTTGAATCCTAAATCTATTGGTTCCCAAATCTGCAATCCACTTGAATCCTAAAGGGCTACCAAGCCTAATGGTTAGATTCAAGGAGAGATTGCAGATTTGGGAACCAATAGTTGTTTCACAAGATCAGTGTCACAAAGGAGAAACCCAACAGAAGAAGAATTTATCTTGTAGAAGCAAAACAATGTAATGTAAAGATTTGGATCCACTTCCACATATGAAATCCAGTAACAAGAAGGATAATAGGCTTTCAACTGAAAAGGATAAATTAGAAGAAAAGGAAGGTATATCTATGACAGAAGATCGTCCAAAGAAGAGGGCCAAAACTAAAAAGATAAATCTTTTGGTGACTCCAGTGGAATCCTTAACATCTAAAGACCATATTGGTGATGGAAATGATGATGCCATAATGCACAATTCCAAAGATGACTCTAACAAGAGTTGCTCCTCCGGAGGTAGTTTTTTTAATTATTATTATTTTTTTTGGTTTTAAGCTATTTTGTTATAGATGATTAAATCTAAGGGATGGTCTATGGTAATGGATTAAATATATATGTTAAAAGGAAAAGCTATTCTTTGGAAGTTAAGGTTGGGCTTAAACAATACATATTAAGTGTTGATGTTTAGTGTGGGCCCTGCTTAATTGCAACTCTATTTCTTGTTTCCATCTAATTTTATAGAGTATTATATATTTATATTTATATTTTAAATTATATTTATTATATAAATTTTTATATATAGATATAAATAATATAATATTATATTATATTATAAATATTATATAAACATTTATATAATACGGATATATAATTATATAACATAAATATAATATTATAATAGAAATATAAATATTATTTTTCTATAATGAATAATAAATATAATATAATATAAATATATAAATAATAGCATATAGTTTATAATATATATTTAATTAGGGTTAGGTAAGTATTATAATTTAATTAGAATTCAATTGGGTTAGGTTGATCATTCAATTTGGGTTATAATGATGGTTGTGGTTATAATTACAATTCTATAATAAAGCATTAGATTATGGTTATGGTTACTATTATGATTAGAGTGAAATTAGGGTTGATTTGAAGTTAGGATGCAATTATATAAAATACATATTATAAATTATAAAGTATTATTTATATATTTATATTATAATATTATATTTATATATTTATGTTATATGAATGTTTATATATTATTTATATAACATAAATATAATATAATATACTATTACGTATATAATATAATCTAAAATAAAAATAAAAATATAATACTATATAGTAGTATATGAAAATATGATTTGATTGTTTAGAACTCCAACTTACGAGAAACAATAAAAACTTAAACAAAGAAATGGGGTTGTAATAAAGTAGGGCCCACACTAAGCATCAACACTTAGTGTGTGTTGTTTAAGCCCGACCAAAAGTTAAAAGTTAATGCTACAAGCACATTGGTCTTATACTTTTTTTTTACAAATTATAGTAATGGACTAAAAATATAGATATATAAAATGGTTGTCATTTAAAAGTTTTTTTCTTCTACTTCTTAGAACTAGTTGAATTGTTAAGAGTATGCACAAAATTTGTAAAAGTATTGAAATTTTCACTAATGCAAAAATATGGAGAAATGAAGATATAAATTGAATATTTGTATTTTTCTGATTTGATAAGTAGAAATAATTATTTTGCTATGAACAATTCAGGTGGCTTCATAACTATTCCAAATGAGGATGTAGAAAGTAATCATCCAAAGAAGAGGGCGAAGAAATTTTGTTCCCTACCAGGTAGCATTCATAAGTGTAAACCAATCACATTTCCAATAAGACTTATATGTTCTATTCTCTAGACTATAGAAATACAAGTTTAGCATATAATGTTATGCCAATAAAACTAGCAACTAACCTAATTAGAAATGGGTTTGTTATATGATGTCATGAATATTATTTACTTTTTAAATTGACAAGATTTTATAGACAATAATATTGCTTGGTAGCCACAAATTGATAAAATTTTACTGTAGAGATTAATATCATTTAGTACTCATTTTATTGTGGATTTGTTTCACAGTAAGCATTTTTCTTGATTCAAAACGAGGTAGCGAACGAGGTAGATATAGATGCAACTTATATGAATTGTGCCGGAAAATGCATTGCAAAGCACCTCAATTTGTATTGACAAAACAACCCGACATGCCTAATAATGCAAGGTATTTTTTAGATTATATTTTCACATTGGTTTTGTTGGTATGCTTTTAACTAATATTCACTTATGGTTGTTTTGGTAGATTTATATTCAAAGTTGTGGTAGAAATTTATGATAAAGAAATATTCTCAATCCATGGCGAAGAAAAAAGAGACCTCGCGAGCGCAAAAGATTCAGCTGCACATAAGATGCTAGTGGAACTTCAAGGACGTGGATTATGTTTTATAAAAACTTTCAATAATGATTGTGAAAACATTTAACATAAACACAAATGTCAAACCTTCGCAAAAATCAAGAATTTACAATTTGTAAAGCCCATTTGTTTTGAGACCCTTTCTATACCCATTATACCTTCTTTTGTGACACTTTTATGTATATGATAATACAACTTTTGATATTTAGGTGATAGTTGAAAATGGTTATATGATCAATATTTTGCTTTACAATGTTTGAGATGTAGATAAATATCTATGATATTAGGTCATGTGTTGATAATTGTTATTTCCTATTGTAGTGTCAATCTACTTGAGTGATCTAGATTAATCAACTAATTCATGATTTATGTATCATGTGATGTCCTAAATGATTATTTGATCTATTCATGACTTATTCTTGTGTTATCATTATGTGATTCACTATGAATTTGTTTGGTGAACATGGTATTGAGATGCATGATTATTGTATTTTTTTATTTGCCTTGATTATCACATTGATTTGAGAATCCATTAAAGGGTGTGATTTGTATGATGTGTTTCATTGAGATAAATTCTACACATTTTTTTAGATCAATAGAGATGTGATGTGCCTTACGCTTCAACTATTATTTTACAGGGAATTTAATATGTGCATTGAGAATACAACATACATGAACAAGCCAACGTGAAACAAGAGTTGACTATGACTATCTATTAAGGGATTCAAATGAAAGTATTGTGTGTTTTTGGGAAGGTTATCTTTCTCCACCTTGTGTGGTGATGAGGCTATGTCTATATGTAAAGAGAGACTATGAGACTATGACTTGGGGACCTTTATGATGTTATCTTGGTTGTCTTTTATGTCATATTTTCTTAAGTGATAATGTATTTATGTGGTTCCAAGTTCTTAGGAGTAGGTTGTCTATGTATGTAGTTTATAAATTAGATTTAAATGAAATTGTGAATGTAAATTTCCTCATTAGTCCTTCCCCTAGAAAGTAACTATTATGATGGATAAGTGATAATTGTTACCATTTAAATTGTACTTTATAATCAATCAAAATATTATTTTTTCTAACAATACTGATATTTATTCTTTGAATGTGAACATTTTCAAATTCTTTGGAGAAAGTTGTATTAGTCCTTGCCCTAGCAAGTAACTATTATGAAGGATAAGTGATAATTGTTAGTAATCATTGTACTTTATATACGTATGTAATTTATATAAAAGATTTAAATTGAATTGTAAATGTGAATCTTCTTATTAGTCTTTGCCCTAACAAGTAACCATTATGATGGGTAAGTGGTAATTGTTACTATTCATTATACTTTTCAATCAATCAAAGATTATTTTTTCCAAACAATACTAATATTTATTTTTTGAATGTGAACCTACATATTGTAAATTAATATATTTTCAAAAATGAATTCTTTGCATTTTTACTCATTAAATCTTTAGAGTTCTTGTTAGAGCCTTTATATGAATCAAGAAATATATCTTGTGATATTTATAGAACCAATAGTAATATTGTGTAAGTGATATGACTATTCCACAATATTATATATATATATTTTTTCTTTATATTCTTGGAAAAATAATCTTATATTTATGTGCTCTCTATCCAATTAAAATTTATTAAAAAAATGTTATGATTAAACATATTATCTACTTTGCATCTCTTAAAGTCTTAAAACTTGATTATTCGTTAATGAGTATATAATTTATGTATCTTTACGAATTTTTGAGTGGGCAAATGACACACTTATGTGAGCATGGGGACATGTAATTATTTTATTATTATGAAGGCTTGGAAATATTGTTGTAATGAGACATTAATGAAGGGAATACATAATTAAATTGTAAGAACATATTCTATTAATTAGTGAGTATGTGTTTCATGTGGAGAGTGCTAAGGAGTTACATATGCCAACTTGAGTGGTGGAAGTCAAATATGTTCATGAAGTTATATTCTAATTTTGGAGGCCACTCTCTTAAAGTGGGTCGTGAGAATTCTTGCCATGGGATTTTGGGACCTTGGTTTTCTTATGGGTTTTCCTTTTGGTAGTTTTTTTAGCGTCTTTAAGTATATATATTGAGGGATCCAAATGAAAGTATTATGCATTCTTTTGGAACATTATGTTGTCAACTTTCCTTGTAGATTGAGGAGTGTTAATCTCTCTTTTCTCTTGATAGAGTGTTGGACACTGAGAATATATTGTGATCGTTAATTGTTATTGAATAATATGTTGAGTGTGCTTTCAATGCTATTTTTTAAAAAACTTTTTGAGGGTATATCTTGTCACTTTTTTGTTTGTGGTTGCTCCTAATCTTCTTTTTTATTTTTATTTTTATTCTTTTCTAAGTGATGCATGTACATATAACATTATCTAATCTACATATAAAAAACCTTTGCTAGGCCTTCAATTCTTCGCTTAGCTAAATTATTTTTAACATAGAAGGGATCACTAGCCCTAATTTTAGTTCACCAAGTTGTGTAGATGGTTTCACTCATGTCTACAAGGAGACTTCAAACATAGATAAGGTACTTGTGATCAAGAAGAATGTAGAAGGTGAAATAAATACTCAAGCAATAAATTCAAATTCTTTTCCACACTTAATTGACACCTCATATTTAGGTAAAAAATTACATTTAAAAGAATAAATAAAATAAGTGTTCTCTCACCCACAACTCCTTTTTGCACACTAAACATGTGTGGCGTTCTGATGGATTTTTGCTTGAGAGATGATATGTAGTTCCTCACTTGGCAAGTGTGATTTTATTTAATTAACATTTAAAGGGGAATAAAATTGGGTTAGGTTAGGATGTGGATAATTTAGTTATAACTATATTTTTCCTTTCTTTGAGACAATGTTGTGGCTTGATTCAACAATTCCATTTCAAAGAAAAATAAAATATAGTGTATTTGGAAGATATGACACTAGTGGAATGATTCCCTAGTCATTGGGAGGATGGGAATGACATAGAGAAAGGAGGTATGTGTGCCCCTTTGAGAGGATAGGTGGGTTTGAAGAACACGTGTAAGAATTTTAAAATATATGAATGGATTGGAGTAAAAAAAATATTTGAGTAAAAAATGGATCAAGGTTTATAAAAAGGTTGGGAACAAAATTAATAGATGCTTTGGAGGATGCACTAGATTGCATAGACTAGGATTGCATGCATTGGGATAAATTATTGTAGGATTTTTTGGGAGTTAGAGGCTTGGAATTGATGGCAAGGAGAACCAATTATAGATAAAAGAGTGAGAGGATTGAGGGATTTTTTATATAGCTAATGGGAGGAGGGGTTGAGGATGGGTGATTGAAAGAAGTGAGAGTATAGAAAGTAGGTTTTAGGATGGGAGGTATTACTGGTATTTGGAGAAGGTTTTAGGAAATGATCTCTAAGGACTATTCATAGAGGAATAACATGGACCATATTGGATACGTTTCTCATCATTTTGTGTTATAATTCTTGATTTTTCCAAATATTATATGACTCATATGATTGGAGCAATGGGAGGAGGTAGAGACTAGAGAGGATAACTTGATGGATCAAGGTATTAAAAACGCATGTAATGGAGGGTTTCAAGAGGAATTAAGGCTTGTATTGTCCAAAAACATGCTTTGACATTGTGTCCCTATTAGGTTAACGAGGTTGAATGAATGAAGGGGGAATGGATTGGGCATAATGGGAATCAATATGCAAACATAATGGATAGCAAGATAAGGTGGATTAGATAGGTTAAGGTAGATAGTATGGGAGAATATTGCCCCTAAGTTTAGGGTGCTCTTAGATAATGGATTATGCAATGCGCATGTTTTTCAGGTTTTCATCATGGTAATTTTCCAAGGTTTCATAGGAATGGTTTTCACCATTAGATAATTTTGTATCTTTTCTTATTTTTTAGTTTTTAAATCAATTGGAAGGGGATAGGATAGATAGATTTGAAGGAAAATGGTTGTGGATTAGATTTTAGATGTGGGATTTAATATTGTCAAATTAGATTCAAATGGGGGATAGAAGTATGGATTTGGATTCAATAATGATAGTGTCCCATGTTGCAAAAATTTGTAAATGGATCATTGATGGTCATTGTTCTCATAGATGTTCATAGAAACCTTATTGGCTACTAAGTTAGATTTTCTAAAATGTGAACATGGTGCCATCATAGCTTTGACATTAAAGGATGTTACTAAGGGGAAGAATGGATGGGGACATGAAGGATGATGGGATTAGGAAAAAAATAGGATTAGAAGGGTGTGTTATATGTTGGATAATATATTGGATGATGGAAGAGGGGTGGGATAATGAAGAAATTAGAAAATTTCAACACACCATTGTGGATGTTGAAGCTTGAGATTAGGATGTAAGTGTTTAGGGGTATGGGATTTTTTATTGTGGAATTCAAGGGTGGGAGTTAGAATTTTTAAGAGGGTTATGCTTATATTTATATGGAGGGATTCATGATTGGGATGGTGAATATGGATCTTTGGATTTAGGGACAAGGTCAACTTTTACAAATACATATTTTGATGCATTTATTCTTTTTTATTTGGAACCCACTTTGTTCATGTGCTTCCTTTTGTATTAGTGGGATTTTGTGGCCTTTTTTTTCAATTTGGATTTTGAATATGATTTTAACTTGTTCTTACATGTCGATGTTTTTCAAAATGATGATACTTAGATTATTTTGGGTGCTTTTATTCATAATTTTGCACATCCAAATTGTATCTAAAGATAATGGTAAGTTTTGGGACTTAATTTTTTAGTGCCAAATTTTTCTTGGGTTCTAGTTTCTTTGTGCACTTAGGCCTCACTTTTACCATCACATATCACAAATTTGAGAAACTTTTGTATCAGTCTCCATTAGTCATTTTTTTCCTAAGGTGATATCCTTTTACGTCCTTGATATGCCTATCATGTTTCAAAAGTTATAAAAATCCAAAACAAATTGTGGGGTATTTTTGGGCCATTTCTCTAATTTTGGGTAGGTTGCCAGACTTCCAAAATATTGAGGTTTCCTTTACCTACATGTCTTTCATTCAAACTCTAAAACCTTGAATATTTTCATTAAATTATTATTTTTTCTATAGTTTCAGACATGTGTTTACTAGAGTACCATCTTCTTGGTATCCCCAAAATTTTATCCTTGAAACTTTACAATTTTCATTGAAGTTCATTTATGTGCCATAGTTTTGGACATTTGTTTTCTATACTATCATGTAATACCCACATGTTTGTTTCCTTAACATGGCTTCTTCACCATTATGTTTCTAACTATGTATCAATGGATGCCTAGGTCACGATTGTGCATGTTGCTTTAAGTGCCTATTGGTTTTTAACTTCATTATTGATATTGGTAGTCTATGTTATAACTATTGTTTGCTTGCAATGAGATGCATGTTTGGTTGTGTTCCAAGTTCCTTGTGAGGACTTGATGTATTTTATTACATGTTCTATCTTGAGATGATTGTGATATGCCTTCTATGATAGAATCATATATTTGGCGATTTAATGATCTCAGTGTCTTGCATTTTAATTAATTTTTGTAATTTTATTATTATATGATATATGTAATATTGAACCGCATTGAATGATTTTTATTTTATTTAATGATTATCTATATGTGGAGAAGGTATGCTTGATGTGTTCAAATCAAGTGTGTAGGTACATGTATAGGGTTATTTTCCCACCTAAATATACAAGTCTAGACCATTTCTCCAACAATTTAGTTATATCAAATATCACTTTGGGTTAATGCACGTATGGTAACCCCTATTGTACTTGGTTTGAGCATGATATGGGCCTAGTCTCCCTTATAATTTTGGAATGAATTGGTGTGGTTCTAAACTTTTGTGATGTGAAAAACTCATGATTACAATTGTGTTTTTTATTTTCCTCGTTTCCATGCAATTGTATTTGGAAGGTTAAAACATTGAATTTTAAAATGATTCTCTAATGCGTTAGGAAGTATGAAAATTGAGAAAATAAAAGAAAGGGAAAAGTTTTGAGTTAATGTAATGCCCTGCCACGCAAACCCCAAAGGACACTAAAACATCTAACATTTATGTTTTTTTTATTTTAAAGTAACTAATATGAGATGTAAGTTAACATACTCTAGTAATGAATCCATACATATGCATATCATCTATCCAAGTCCCTTGGGGGCTACACATGACTACATTACTTAACGAATATACTCTAACATCACATGATTCCCATAACGTTAATTAACTGGTTACAAGTGTTCCACTTAATCGTTATATAGAATTAATAATCAATGAGCGTACATTCACGACATTATATAAATGAAAACCATCCTTCACATATATGAGTTTAAAAATAAATATTTTCACAGATACAACACCATTAAGGATTGCATACTGTGTAACAATAACACATAATAATACCAAGTATCTATATACATTTCATGAACGATAAGCATCCCTCAAAGATCATAAAATAAGGTTAGAGATTGCATTCATTACAATTTATAATAAGAGATTGCATTGTTCAATAATTACATTAATACAAAAGTGTTTCCCAACATGAACGGGAATAAAACAATAAATAGAATAATACAACTGAAATGTATGAGTACAAAGCATGAAAACTGGTTCCAATCTCTGGTATAACTCTGGAGTCACTGCAATGGATCAACTCTACACATCTTGGTCTTCAACTGGGGACCCAATGGGGTGCATAAAACGTTTCACCCATCCACATGGACCCGAAGACCCACCCCCTTGTGCTAGGAGTTGACAAGAAAGACCCACAACACAGACAATTAAGAAGAAAGACTACAAGACTCAACAAACAAGAGTAACAACAAACACAAGGAAACATCCGCTTCCAAAGGAACAAAAGAAATAAAGGGGGAAACAACAAACATGCAAGGTTTCTAAAGGGTAGAGTGTCATCACATGGCTCGACATGGGTTACCCAATGTGAATCTTCATAAGTTATCGACCCCCATCGTAGGTTACCCTGGTAACCTCAATCGATCCCCGACCCCTATTCTTACACATACAGAATCAACTCACCTTTCATGAAGACAAGGTGGTTGATTTTCCATTCCAGGCCTTCTCATCTCATCTCATGCCTGAACGAGCGTTTGAGCGATGAGAGAGGCATCCATTATCTTTTTATTAGTGTGATAACTACCCATTCCCCCTAATTTATTTATTTAGATTTTCACTTGATTAACTCAACTTCCACACAAGTTACCCAGGATACCACTTAGGGTTTTGGCCCTCATGGGAAGCCACTCTCCCTACTAGCAACAAAATTCCATAAACACAAATGGGGTAAGCCAACTTGCACAAAAATATCAAGGCCAAAAATTAAATACAACAATCTTGAGGCATGCACATCTCACGCTAACACTTCATAGTAAAGAAAAACACTTTCAAATGCAAGGCTAAACCCACCAAAACCAAATCGAGCATAAGAGCAATTGTTCACAAGGAGCCAAGAAACAGTTATAAAGCATCATTTTCTTTCCCCACCTCTAGAAGCCTAAACCAACTACCCATGAATCTCATGGTCGAGAGTAAATCAGGGCAAATCACAGGTTCTAACACAAAATTTCAACATGAATTGAAAAAAAAAAAAGCCTCCTCAAACGAAAAAAACATTGAAATGAAACCAACAAAATTCAACCTTTAAATGAACGTAGACATTCAATGTATTAATCATAAAGAATAATAACCAACCAATTACATTTTGTTTATTTGTTCATTAAGAAGTCATTTAAACTAACTAAAGAAATTATATAAACATATTTTATAAATAACTCAATACGTATTTACACAAATGAATTACTTTCACTAGCACATTCAAGTGATAGATTATAAAGAACATCTAAATCCTCACTTGCATTTTACCACTACACTCATTATAAAATCGTTTTAAATAATAAAAGAAATTATATGAGCATATTTTAACACCAACAATTACCTTTATCCCAATCACAATTTATAATCATTCCTATGAATAAATTAATATATATATGTGTTTGATTTTAATTTCTAAATATATTTGATTGCATATTCAATTTTGATAATATAAATTAAATTTTAGTTAACTACTGTGTTTAAAAAGTATTCAGTATACTAACATAAAGCACCCGGTTGTATTTAACAACACACATACATATATGCATACATACATACATACATATATATACATATATATATTAAAAAGAAGATCGAAATCCTACTTCTAGGCGCTAATGCCTTAAGCGAAGAATCAAATCTACAGACCTAAGGGCGTTGGAGTACAAGGAATTCAAGGCTCTAACAAAGGCATCGAAAGGCAAACCATTGTGTTGGCCGCTACACCAGGCTGGCAAAACAGCCGCAACTTAGGTTCTCCCAAATACAATACATCCACAAAGCGATTCCAAGTAAGGCTATAAATTTCTCACACTAACAGCTAAGAAGGAAACGCCCCCAGAGGCACAATGAACTCCAAAAAGGAAATGAATGAACCCCTCAGATCGGCTGTCTCAACTATTCCTAACCGCTATGGGACGCTTTGCATATGCAGAGAATTCTATCTCTTATAATAGGGTCGAATCTTCCAATTATACATGGCAGCAAAGACACAAAAGCATAATAGAACCGATGACCATGGTTTTCAGCACATAGCAGATCCCTCAAGCAAATGAAATGAAGATACAAAAATTATCTTCCCTCTATTGATAATTCATGAAGGCAACTTCCCAAATCAAGACAAGATTTTAGAAGAATGGTAGCTACGCCTTTTAAATCGGCCGCCCACACCCACACAAAACACTACAGAGCATGTTTTAGAAACACCACCACGCTGGGAGCAAAGTTAATCTGACACTCTAATAGAGGCAAAAGGACTGAGTGCATAGCCCAAGCGCTGGACTCCCCACATGGTTCGCTTGAAAGCCAAATCTCACAATGATATAAAAAAAACAACGACCCTGCCTTGTCTATAAAGGCATTAACACCAACAATTATGAGTGCAGCAGAACACCTCAATCGGTGTAAGGGAAACAATAGCAAGGTGAGGACGGAGGAAGAACGAATCCATCATCTATCCAAGGTGCGATATTCTTGTGAAGGATAAATGGTGGTGCTAAAAGAAATAACTGAAACTAAGCGTCGATGCCAACAAAGGGAGAAACAAATTCGTTTAAGAAAGATAACCAGTGGCTAACGAGGCAAAACTCGCATGAAGCGAATGCATAAGACAAGGAATCGAACCCTACTCTATGTCGATTCCTCTAAGTGTGCACAAACAAAGACAGGCTAACACATGGTTTAAGAGCCACGAAGATTCATAAAATCGGATTCTCAATCAATGGTTGAAGGACGAGTAAAAAGAGCGACAGCACGGTAGAATTTGAAACAAGCGGTGGCTGAAACACGTGTTGGAAAAGCTAAATGAAACAAACTGAAATATAAGACTTAAAATAAACTAAACAGTAAGCTTCTGAAAGAACGGTTCAATTGATGGAGTAGACTAAAACAATCGTTTTTCAGACAACAGGCAGAAGAGGATTTGCTTTCATAAACGAAAAATGCAAAACAAAATCAAATAAAACACTAACCTAGATTTCTACGCTTGAAAATTTGAGAAAATGTGTTGAAGTTCACTTATTTCGCAGCTACCAATCCTTCCTCCAGAATACGATCGCTTTCAAAGAACAATTTTCGATCCCTGTATTCTTTTCAAACTAATTTGCAGAGCCAAAATTTCTTTTCGAGAACAAAATTAACTCCTCCCCCATTTTTTTCCAAAACCAGCACTATAAAACCAGGGAAGAGTTTTGGAAAACAAAAATCAACATTAAAAGCAAGTTTCAGATTTGAAATTCAGTTTGGAGTCGTGTATGCAGTATGTGCATGCACCCCATTTTTTTCCCATCTTTTTCTATTTTCTCTTGCTTTAACATCAATTCAAAAATCTTATCTTCAAGATTTATTTAAAATCACATTGTTTTACCATATTTAACCGATTATCCTTTCATGATAATAAATTATTAAAATATAATTTAAAACAATACTTTTTTTATCAAAACAATTCAATCAAATTATTTAATAATAAAACATTTACTTTTTAACAAAACAATTTATTTTAATCATTTATTACAAACCATATCATTTATATTTCATAAAATTAATTTATTTAATTATCATTTTAATTTCCAAATTTATTTAATTTACTTAGTAAATCAATTTTAATTTAATTAATTGATTTAAACAAAGCCATATAAAACTATTAAGTTTTTCACCTAATTCAATCACACAATAAACAACGAGAATATATGACATCGCAAATAAACAACTTACTTGAATGTTCACGGAGGCCAATGAGGAGGGGCACTAAGTTAAATACACTAGAAGTGTTTAAATTATTGAAATTTATTTTATTATGTTCAAAAAATATTTTATTATTTGGAAAAGATAGTTGAAATATTTAAATTTTCTATAAAGAAATTAAATTGAATTATTTTATAAGAATTTTGGGAAGTGAGATATGACTTAGAAATTAAATTCCTTTGTGAAATGAAAATAAGAAATATAAATAAAAAAAGTGAAAATGAAAATAGAAAAAGAAAAAGGAATAAAAGGAAAAAGTTTTGGTCTACTTTTTATTCTTCTCATTTCGAGGAGTTTTTTCTCTCCCAAACCCTCTCCTTCTCAAAATTGTAAACTAGAGAAATTTCTTGGTGTAGACACCCTAAATTAACTCCTCATTCCATAACTAATTATAGTTTAGTTCATAATTAATTAAAATAAATATTTAATTAACTATTACTTTTATTCTTCTTAATTAATCAAATTATTTATTCCTCAGAGGTTAATTAATTAATTTTAATTCAACCTTAGTATTTATTTTCTTAAGTCCTCTAACCCAAATTAAGTAAATTAATCTCAATTAAATTAAGTAATCCTTGAATAATTAACTTAATCCACTTCCTAATCCTCACTGACATTTCTTCTAATTTTTAATTCCTCCCACTTCGCCAAACTTGTAGACATGTGACATGTGTCCTCCAAGCCCTCTTAAAGGCTTACATGCACATGTCACTTTCTCTAGATCTCTAAGTCATCCTTTAACGTCCCTTTCTATTGGATGCTCAAACATGTGCTAGATCTTCTTCCCCATGAAGCCACCCTACACTTTCCTTTTCTTCACACATGTCACACTTCCAAGCCTACATCTCTTACACTAATGCAAACCGAAACTTGAAAGTCTTATTAGACTATCAAATTTTTGCAGCCAACTTTATTTACATTGACAATTTCATTTGTCAATTAAGAAATATATAATTCAACATTATGCTAAATGATGGTGACAAATTCGATTATCTCCAATCCATCCAGATTTCACAAGCATGCCACTTCCAATTATATTCAAATTAAAAGACAACTTAATTATTTTTTACTTAATTCTTGTTCGATTGGCTATAGGCAATGAAATAATCTACAAAGATCTCATTATTTCAAATATAAAAATTCTATGTTTTTATGCTCTAGAACTTTTTTCATTAATATTTCACTTGTTTTTCCTGCATTTGTGACTCCTCTCTGCACTTTTATCCTAGTTGCTCTGTAAAAGGCTTTTACCTAGAAAAATTCTCCTCTTTCTAACTGCCTCGACCTCTCATTATTTGTCTCATCTACATACTAGTGCTATCTCTCCTATTGGACAATTCCAATCTTCATTATACATGTTATTGTTATGAGATATTTATTTTCTTCTACCTACAATTGGTAACTATGTGGTATTATTTATATTATTTTGTGAGGCCCATCATCAGTTGGACTTGTGGACATTATGTTTTGTTGTTATTTGCATGACCAAGCTTGGATACATTACACTTTAGCCTACATTTTATGATGGATGATTATTAACATTAAACTTAATTGTTATTGTGTGTATTTGATTAGTTACTTTATGGATTGAAATTTTATAAGTATGCTAGTTGATTACACTAACATCTTGAATGCTATGGGAATTAAAAGAATATGTTTAGAATATAATATGTGAAATCGTTTTAATTAGGTGAATTTTTGAATTACCATGCATTGTGATGCATATATGATGTTATGTGATTAAAAGCAAATTATTGAACTACTATGCAAGTAATTATGAACATGGATAAATGGTGGGGAAGTGAAGTGACATTGTTTTGAATTGTAACAATATATTGTTTAGATTTTTTATGGAAAATGTGAAAAATGAATATGTTATATGTATACTAAATGTGACAAGCATGTATGTGTAGTATGTGTCATCATATTATGTGCTTTGATTTAATTGCATTGACGGTTGGACTAATATTTACGTGGAGTGTGCAGGTTAACATTCCATAGCCATAGGAATTGGAGGAAACCAAAAAGACCTTTATGTTTACTGTGTAAAGCCTGACTCAACCCATATGGAGGGGCTAGAGTCTTATATTGTTGTGTTAAATGTTATGTATTTTATGATGTGTGTAGTGCCTCTCTATGATTCACCCTATCAGTATTGACTGTATGATGGTTGGTCATCAGTAGTGTTGTGGTCTTACTTGTTGACTTCGCCTTATGGTCAAGTATTGATTGGTGGTTAGTCTATTTGATTTAAATTTGGTCGAGTAATGTTTCTGATTAATTACCGTAGTAAAATAGAATTATTATGTTAAAAGGTATTATGATAAGTAAAAATAAATGTCATTTTTGGCTAATTGATTTATTAAATAATTTATCAAGTAAAAGTATTTTGATAAGACATAAATATGTTTATTAATAATTTTGGTGTGTAATGTAATATTAAAAAAAATAAAGTGAAATAAAATAAAATAAAATGGATGGAGTGTTTTAAATAGTAAAAGCAATATAAAGATGGAAATATTTTCATGCAAGTGCATGCACAACTCTGAAACTAATTGTCGAAAGGAAACTGATCGTTTTATTGGAGATTTTTGAGTTTAAATAAATTAAAAGGTGGGAAAATAATATAATATAATATTAAATATTAAATCGTAAGGAGATAATGGAGAATTAGCAAAAAAAAGTAAAAATTTAGAAAAAGAATTGTTCGGAGCACATGCATGACTTCGAACTACTTGTCATTTGGAAACTTGTTAGTTTGCAAGATTTTTATCTGATTTTTGTGTTTGAAAATATTACAGTTTCTTTTGGGGAAAAATAATAATAATTATGATGTTGGTGTGAAGAGGGGGATCATGGGTTTTGTTTTCGAACGGAGAACTAGGTTTGCAAGAAATTTTTTGTAGAATAACGACATTCCATTGTTGTCTATCATGAATGTTGTTTTCAAAATTCTGGATTGGGGGTTTCAGATAAACTGAAAATTGTAGTGAAGAATTGATCTTGGTTTCAAGTGCGACCTTACCAACGTTGGAATCCAGGTTGGTTTCGTCTTTGTTCTTATTTTGTTTATCCATTCAATGCAATAGGAGTTCGTTCTCTCTATTGTTGAAAATGATTGCTTGTCCATTGAATGTGTTTCTAAATGCTTCTTAAATTTTAAGATTTCAATTGCCTCCTTGCAAAAGCAATCATGTTCTTATTATGTAAACTTGATCTTCATATGCTGTTTAAATTTTAATATGGTGTCAAATTTGTTCTTCATGTTGTTTGTCATGGGTTGAAAGTTTCTGAAGCCTTTTCAATAAACTATTGGTGTGCCTTCTTTAAACCTGCTATTTGAATTGTCTTGTAAGTTTTTTAAGTCAATTTGAAACCTCTTAGTGTAGTTCGTTCCACTCTCACCCGCACACCTCTCATTCTTCCAAGTTGCTGCTTGTAGACTCTATTTGCTCATGCCCTTTGATTTGTTTTGTATTTCATATTTTTGGCTGAGCTTGATATTGATCAGATTCGATTTCATTAGTAATGGATTTAATTTAAGTCTGAAACTCATTTGATATGCAATCTTTGGATACACGTCCAATGTTTTATATCGATGCTTGATATTTAAAGGCTACGCACTTTTGGCTCAATAACTCCCAATTGCTTCCTCCAACGAAATCCCTTTGGTGTGATTTAACCTTGGTGATGGGCTACCCATAATTGGAATTTTCTTTCCTCCACTCCATGCCTCTATTCTCCTTCTTGAGTGCCATTTTGCACCTTCCTTGGTATTGCATAAGCCAAATTCTTATTTTGGATTTGATTTGATATGGATGTTCATTATGGACTGCAAATGTATTTGACTTGGTTGTTTGGATTGCTCTTGTGATGGGTATCGATTTTGCCCTTTTCTTCCCCTCCCAATAGTGCATCTGATCTTAACTTGTTGTTTATCGAATTTGCTCATGGCTGCATTTTTTTTATTCGATGCTTTATGGCGCTCTTTGAAACTTGATGGGCATCCCTTCATTATTATTGGATATCTAATTCAGTGCATATTAGTATAGTGCAAGCCTATTTTTCTGATTGCTTCATTTAGCATCACCAATATCCTCCACAAGAATATTGTATCAATTTAAAATGATGGAAATGCTTCACATCTCTCAGAACAATTTCTCTTACAGCAATCTGGGAGATGAATTTAGATGCATCGTGGCAATTAGATCATATTCGATGGTTCTTAGTAGTTGTGTGAGGGCCATGTTAAACAACCTAATGCGATTGGTAACTTTTCATTATGGTGGCAGATATATGATTCTTTTTTCTTCTCTTCCACATCATTAAGTAAAAGTCTTGAATCTAAAAATACCCTACTGCGTGCAGTCGCCAAGCCAATTTCTCCAACTCTGCATGCATCTCCCATGCTTGTGGATGTGATATGTCTCCTACGCAAAAAGCATGTACCATTTTATGGCTTTCAATTCAACTACATTAGGCTATCTTCAAGTTACTCCTCTATCTTTCATCGTCGTCCTTACTAATTGACCTTCACCACACCTGGTTGCCTTCCATTCCCTTGAGAGTTCGCTGAATGTGCTTCCTATTGGCATTCGATGCATACCTTTATGCAAGAAAATTTGTTTATAAATATGTATATCATAGTTGATAAAATAGATTATATCTTGATTAAGATCAATACTATTTCCATTTTTAACATTTGATGTTGTATATTGTGTTTTTTATTTCAATGAAAACATTATATGCTGGTATTCGACAATGGCATGGTTTTATTCTAGTTGATAGTAGGGAAATATCAAATGTAATTGAAGTAGTTTTTACAGTTTTATTTATATATATATAATATTATATTATATTTGTTGCATTTAATGGGTATATATGTGTAGGGGTGTATAAATCTATGTGTTTATATATTATTTTATATATTTATATATATATATATTTAATATGGTTGTAACTAGAATAAGGTTGCTTTATGAATATTTGGTTATATGGATAAGTAGATTAGAAAATTATATTGAAAAGAAAGGAATAGATTTAATGGAAAAAGTGTAATTAAAGGAGTATTTGAATGAATTAGTTTGTCTTCTTTTATATGTTGATTGCCTTCATGACCATTTAACGGATGGTTTGTTATTATATGCTGATTTTATTGTTGCACTATTATTTGTGTGCCTTTATTGCACAATGTAATTGGTTAGTGGAGTTGGGAAGGTTTGATGAAATGATTTGTAGAAAAATGAATTGGAAAGTTTTAAATAAGAAAAAATTGATATATTTATATTGAAATAATTGGAAAATCAATTAGAAAGGAAAAGAAAAGTGATTAAATCACATTTAGATAGTTGTAGGAATTGATTAAATAAAGGAATTAGATTACTTTTGTAAATTATAGAATGCATATTATTTTAAGTATAATTAGACCATTATGGTTGTTCTTGAATTATTATGTTATGTAACTCTTAGGTGAAATATGGGAAATAATGTGTCCATGGTGGTAGTGCTTGATTGTTATATGCATTAAGTATGGTGCTTGAGTAGTGAAATAAATGTGATTTTGAGTTATTGTTTATTATGGGAGTTTATGAGAGTCATTTGTGTGAAGTTGTTGTGGTAGGCTTCCAGAGGTTAGAGGGGAGTATGGTTTTACTTGCATGAGTTTGTATGGGGGTCAAGTATCAGGTGAGGCTGCCAGGACAACCTAGAATGGGGGTTGGGGCCTAGGAAGATCCACCAGGACAACCCATATGATCAAGCCATGAGTGTTTGCATAAGTTTTATGTTGTTTCAAATGGAAGCAATTGGTATTTTGAGATTGTGATAGATGTGCGAGAGAGGGTAAAATCCTTGTTTGTTCTATAGGGTTTACTAAATGCAAATAGGGGGAGTGGCTCTCAATGGGGGTCGAATCCCAAAGTGGTGACCTGGACAACCCATTGGAGAGTTCTTAATCCAATGATAACCTAAAAATGAATTGGGGAGAAATGGGTAATTTTCACATAAATAAGATAATGGATTCCTCGCCTATGTCTGTAGTGCTTGTTTAGACTAAGGATGGGGTGAGAAGGTCTGGTTGGAAAGATTAACTTCCTTGTCCTCACGAAAGGAATGTTGATTTCGCATGTGTCACCCTATGGGGTTGGGACCTAGTGAAAGGTATGTTAGACAACCATAGATGGGGGCTAGGACCTAGTGAGAGGTATGTTGGACAACCCATGCCAGGACCATGCGATGATACTCTTCCCTTTTGCAGTCTAGCATTCCCTAGTTTTGAGTTTCCCTTATGTTGCTTGTGTGCCTTTGGAAGTGGAGTTATTGTTGTAAGTAGTGCTCTCTGTTATGTGTTGTTATGTTGTACTGTGTTATGTTGGAACCATGATTTGTCCTTTTGTGTTAAGCCTTCTGTCTTCTTGACTATTTTGTGGTGGGACCTTATTATTATCTCCTAGCATGGGGGGTGGACCTTAGGGTTCTACATGGTCGGGCGGATTGTGCTTTTTCCTCCATCAAGTTTCCCTTGCTATTGTTCATGAGCGTGGAGGATGTATTTTATGTAGGAAATTCTGGATGTTGGTACCAATTTGAGAGATAGTTGCTTATGTCATGTATTGAACATGTATATCATTCGTACCATGTAATGTAATCTTGATGTACTCTTCCCTCTGAATTCTGGGAAGCATTGATGTAAAGATGTAACAATGCAATGATGTACCCTCATGGAAAGGGAGTTTGTATATGTACTTTTTTGTTTTTTTATAAATGACCTTTAATGATTATGTATCTAATGTTATGTATGTAACGTATGTTGTTATTCATTTAATAATCCCTGATGTATGGTTAGACCTTGTTAATAGATATGTTCGTAATGCAGTCATAGAACCTTAGAGGACATAGATTAACTTGTCTGTTGTGTTCAGATATGTTTTGACAATTCATGTTATTTCACTTTGAAAAAAAAAATTATTCCATTATTATTGTTTGTTTGTATTGTTCTATGGGATTCTATGGTGGGGCGTTACAATGTGCATGTTGGGGTTAAGGGTGTAAATGTTTGAATTGTTTGAAATCAATGTGATTTAAAATGGAAATTTAGTTTATGTCATTTTAAGGGGTCAATAATGTCTTAATTTTGGTTAATTTTTATCTTTTAGAGACCCTAGGAATATGACCTAATGGTTGAGGGTTATTTTTAGGCCATGCTTCATTTATGATCTCTCTTACATTGCTTGTACTTGAGGGGTGATGAATTTAGAGTATGGAAGCCCATGTGAACACCATGCATCTTAAATGAAAAGAAGGCATGGTGGTTGGGGGCTTTCTTGAGAAGGTTTTGAAGAAAGATTGGCTAGGTCATTATCTTTGGATATTTTTTTTTGGCTAAGTGGGTGGGCGGAGGGAGAAGGAATAGGAAGAGCTAGAAGAAGTTGGAGAAGGATTGAGCAAGAAATCAAGAAGTTCTATTTGGAGATGTGAGGTAGGATCCTCACTCTTTTGTTTTACTATGAATGTATGTGAGTGAAATTTGTGTAGTGATATCTAATTTTTAAGGCCCCACCCCACATGTGATTAGTACAACCCTAAATTGCTACATATTTTACCTAAATAGATAGCTAGATTTATTGCAGGTGATAAATAAGGTGATTTTGTGTGGCAACAATATTATATATCATTCCTTTACTTTATGTTTTATTGTCATCACCATAAAGGTGTTATGTAGTCATAAATTTTAGAATATGAATTAAAATTATAAATGGGAGGCAAAGGAGGGTTTTAACCCTATTAGATTAAAAGAGGGATATATTTATAGATATATGCACATATAGAGGTGTAAGTGTTGGTTAAAGAATAATACTATTAATATTAAATTAGTTATTTTGTGATAACATCATTATTATTGGTAAGTCTTTTGGTGGGGTAAATAATAATATTATTTAGTTTATTAATTAAACGATAATATCATTATTGAAATAAAAAAGGTTTAATTTAATAACACCAATATCATTAAGTTTTATTATTTGATCAAAATATAATTTTCTTATCCATAAGATTCAATAGCTAAATAATTAATGACATTACTAACGTGTATTTAGATGAGATATAATAATATGCTCATTATACAATTTAATATAGAAATTTACATGAAAGGATCAAGTAAGAAATGATCATTGTTAATTATGTTAATTTCCACCTTAGGGGTTATTTTAATTATTCTAATAATCGAGAAATTTATATAACCAGCATCCACTATCCTTCCGATTGCCATAAAAGATAACACTTCTCATTAGCACAACATTAACACGCATGTCAGATATTTAGGATTTGGAATCTAACACCATTATTGATACTGGGCAAAAAGTTTCAAGCTACCTATTGGGGAATTTTTATAGTAGTTTTAAATTTAGGCTCATTTATACTGCGTAATCTCCAAGGACACTTCCCTTTCTTTCATCTGATAGGGGATGTGATCGGCATTCAAGGGATAGGCATTCATTAATGAGTGACGTTAGAGCTTTAATTCGCCATGCTGATGTCGAGGCTACAGCCATGGATAACTCAAGTGGTTAGTGGGGAGGTTATATATTTGGATTGCATAAAATAAATGGGGTACTACTTATATTGTGTAACACATTGTTCTTGGAGGTGTTTTTATGCGAGGGAAAAATACTGTGAGTTGGTTTGATTATAATATCATTAATTCTACTATCCAGTTGTACAATTTATATTTTAGATCACAAGCAGGTTATCAAAGAAAATATTGCCCATACTGGGCGTTGCGATTCATTTTGCTATGAGTGCTTTATTCTCCTATGGAGTTGTGGCCATTTGAAGGCTCTATATATCAATTCATGAGAGGAAAAGCAATGTTTACTAAGGCTGGGAATGAAGTTTGGTATCTGTTTGGAAGTTACTTACATCCATCACAAGCTTTATAGTGGAGGTTGTCATCCATTTCCTGAGAGTGACGTAGAAGGGATGATAGCAAAGTTTATACGTTGAGCCAGGATAGTAGAAGAGTCGCATAGGGCTTAAGGAGTTCTTTTTCCTGAAACATCGATTATGCATTCTGCACCTTTCTTGAAATGTGATGGAAAAGAGGGAGGCTTACAACTGGGGTTGGAAAACAATATCAAGGCCTCATAATGGCAGTTTGATTGGGAACAAAATGATCAATCTGAAATAGGGATAGGAGGCATGGCTGTATGTTATTGGGTAAGATGGAAGTGAATAGTGAGTTGGGTTTGGGGGTATTTGGAAAATAGTTGGAATTGGGAAGAAGAGTATGCTGGCCGGAGCCATCGTTAGTTGTGAGAGTTCTGTCTCAATATTATCACCAAACCAAAGAAAGCATGATAACATCAATGGAGGTCGAGAGTGAATCTCCCACTAATAATAACCCCATGGAATCCATGGTTGCAATCAAAGCCAAAATAGCAGGCCATCCTCACTATCCTCGCTTGCTGGCAACCTACATGGAGTGTCACAAGAGTGGAGCTTCGCCTGAAGTGGTGGCACTCCTGGATGAGATGATTGAGGGGATTAAATAGGATCCAACGTCTTTATCACTCTACTGAGTGGGTGGGCAAAGGGGGATTGCGGTTATTCTTGGTCGTTGATGTTGAAAAGAAGAGGTGGAAAAATAAGCGGAGCAAACAAATAATTGTAGCTTGTGTCTGTGTGTATCTCCTATTTTGTCTATTTTCATCGCCTGTTCAAGTGGCCTTATTTTTGGACAAGACTGGTGTTGGATCCCTTCTTATTCTTCACGCAGAGATATTATGAATTGTTCTGCATATTACATATTCTCGTAAGTGTGGTTTATGCCGGGATGCCATATTTAACCTCTCTTGCTTTAGAATGCCAGTGGAATAAGGAAATTGTAGTAGTGGGTGTTCTTAGAAAAGGTTTGGGTATGTTAGCGTAAAATATATGGAAAGATAAACCTACTTTAGACCATCAAGGAAAAAAATGAAATAGAGGTAAGGTTAACGCTATTTATTTTAGACCATTCATAGTATCTATAATTGGAAAATCATTTTTCCCCACACTTCTAAGACCTTCTCGTGTGCCAGTTTTTGCGAGTCCTAATGTATTCCTTACAAAATCATGGTCCATGTCAAGGGGATTGTTGTGGTTTCCTGTCTAGCTATATAGAAAGTTACGCATTAGAAGTAATTTCATTTCAATATCTTAACATTGTTTTCCCATTATTAGCTTTGCAATAGTTTTCGGAGGAATGCAAAACCCAATTATTTTTTACCACTTGCATATAATTCAATGTTTGAACTGGTAGATTTTTGAAGCTGAAGAAAGGTTCACTTTAGAAGATCTTTTAAGTATAATAAAATATAGTAGCGATTTGTGGGATTAACTAAAACTGTGCATTTGTTTGAGAAACATAGTTGCAGGCATATCCTCTATGCACAACACAATAGGGATTCCAAGGCTAGGGAAATAAAAAGGAAAACAATAATGTAAAAGCGATACTAACAATAAAATATACTTTTGAAACACACCAAGGGAGAGGAAATAAAATTTATGTGCAAGAAATGAGTATATATATATTAGAAAAAGAGTAATTAATCACCGTTGGGTTGGAATCTTTTTGTCTTTTCTGGAGAGTTCTCGACTGCCTACAATTTGATCTTCTCCACCACTTGAGCAACCAGCTTCTTCACCGTTTATAGTCTAAGTTTATTTTAATTTAGTCTTGTCATGTACTCCAAGTCTGTAAACTGCCTCTTTTTGTTTATATATACAGAGGCTATTGTAATTTCAGATCAATCAATAATAAAGACATATTTTGTACATTGTAGCATATTGTTTTCTTATCTGCTCTATTTTCCCCTGTTTTGTTGTTTTTTAGTCTTGGTTTCTTCTACAAATTGGTATCAGAGCCTGGTTATCTATTCTCTTTTGATTCAACTCTAATTGCTATCAATGGCTTCTTCTTCTGGTGCTACTCTATCTAGTCTGCAGACTCCTTCATTTACTGGCAAGAATTATGAATATTGGTCATTGACCATGAAGGCCCTGTTTAGATCACAGGATGTATGGGAAATTGTGGAGAATGGATATACAGAACCCCCAGATGCTGCAACATTCATTGCACTCTCACAAGTTGAGAAAGACACTTTGAAGGAGCAAAGGAAGAAAGATGGAAAAGCACTCTTCTACATTCATCAGGCGATGCATGAAAGCATACTCCCAAGAGTAGCAGCAACAAAGCAAGCAAATGAGGCATGGGACACCTTGCAGGTGGCTTACCAAGGTATGGACAAGGTTAAAACTACAAAATTACAATTGCTCATAAGAGAGTTTGAAAACTTATTAATGAAAGAGTCAGATTTTGTAGAATCCTTTTTCAACCATGTTGTTGGTTTGGTCAATCAAATGAAATCCCATGGAGAGGTTGTTGAAAAAGTACTTAGAAGCCTCCCTTCAAAATTTGATCCTCTTGTTGTGACCTTAGAGGAAACAAGAGACATGAGTCAATTTAGTGTTGATGACTTGCATGCCTCACTGATAAATCACGAATATAGGTTGAATAGGTCACATATCTCTTTGGAAAATGCATTTTCATCTCAAGCTTTTATAAGCCGTGGTAGAGGAAGGCATAAGTTCAGTTCTAGAAGGAGTTCCACTAGAGGGGGATGCAACAACAGTCCTGCAAATATTGCTGGAAGAGTTCAAACTCAGAATTTTAGCCACTCAAGTGGTCATAGATTTGAGAAATCTAATTTTCAATGTCACTACTATAAGAAACTTGGGCATTATGATCAGAATAATCTAAAACAAAATCAAAGTCAAAATCAGTTTGGGAGTACACCAACAAGTTCTATGTTCATGGCAAGTACTAGGATTGCTAAAGCAGTTCCTACTTGTTCCCCTAATGAATGTAACATTGTTCAAGAAAGTCCTAGGTATGATATTTGGTATTTGGATTCGGGGTGTAGTAATCATATGACTGGAAATGTGGATTTATTTTCTAGTTTGGATTAGTCAGTGCAAACTGAGGTTACTCTTGGGAACAATAACATAGTGACTGTATTAGGCAAAGGTACAGTTGATATTTTAACTAACACTCGGGGGAGCAGAAGCTTATTCATGATGTGTTGTATGTTGATGGTTTGAAACATAATTTGATGAGTATTGGTCAATTGATCCAAAAGGGTTATAGATTTTACATGGAGAATACAGAGATTATGATTTTGGATATATTGCCTAGCAACCAGCTAATTGCAAGAGTGCAAATGACAAGTAATAGAATGTTTCCATTGAGAATCAAACCTAACTTGAAGAACAAAACAACTCAAGTTGTTTGTAAATCAAATGATACACAATCTGAAACTGTGTTTAAGGAAAAACATTCAAATTTAAAAGCTAGCACATAGTCCGAAGATTTGGCACAATCTGAAACAGCAATACAAACAAGCATTGGATTTGTTCAATCTAGCTCAAAACAACAAGACAATATTGTAGAAATGCATTATGCATAAATCAATCAGTTGTCAAAGATGAATCATGGCTTTGGAATTTCAGATTTGGGCATTTAAATTTTGGTGGATTAAATTTGTTGCATAGGAAAAACATGGTGAAAGGTTTGCCTTTGATACAAAAACTAGAGAGAATATGTGAAGGATGTATATTGGGAAAGCAACACAAAGAATCTTTCCCTGTTGGTAAATCAATTAGAGCAAGAGCACCTCTAGAAATTGTGCACTCAGATTTATGTGGTCAAATACAAACACCGTCCATTGGAGGTTTCTCATATTTTCTGACATTCATTGATGACTTCACAAGAAAAACATGGGTTTATTTTCTTAGACACAAGTCTGATACATTTTCTTACTTTCAACAGTTTAAAGCTCTTGTGGAAAAGCAAAGTGGTTTCTATATTAAATTTTTAAGAACAGACAGAGGAGGTGAATACATTTCTAATGAATTTTTGAATTTCTGTAAGAAGCATGGTATTCATAAACAATTTACAGCCAGTTACACACTATAACAAAATGGTGTGGCTGAGAGGAAAAACCAAACCATAATGGAGATGGCCCGAAGCATGATGATAGCAAAGCATCTACCAAAAGAGTATTGGGTTGAGGCAATAACAACTGTTGTTTATATAATAAACAGATGTCCAACGAAATGTGTAAAAAATAGAATTCCTCAAGAGGCATGGACCAGCATGAAACACAATGTTTCTCATTTTAAAGTATTTGGTTGTGTGGCATATGCTCATGTACCTGATGAGCTAAGAAAGAAGTTGGACAATAAAAGTGAAAAGTGCATTTTTGTTGGTTATTCAGAGGATACAAAAGCATACAAGTTGTTTAAACCAATTACAAAGAAAGTCATAATCAGCAAAGATGTTCAATTTGTGGAAGAAGAAGTATGGGATGGAAGTATAGATAAAACTATGAACACAATTTCAGCTGCCTCACATGATGATATGGCGGATGAGGTATTTGCACCTCAAGGTACAACTTATACAATTCCTCCCACGCTTACACAAATATCACAAGTTGTAGCCCAAGCTACACCTTCATCTACAACAAGGAGATCTTCAAGGGTGCAGCAGACACCACAACAAATTCCAGCAACTCCTTTAGCTGGAATACTTGGAGCAAGTCCATCAAACTCAGTGAACAACAATGCTTCTTCAGATCCAACTTTGACAAGCATGCTACCATACAAAACAAGGAGTTTAAGTGAGTTATATAATGTTGATATAGCTAATTCATTATTTGCTTTACTTTCTCAAGTTGCTAATCCATTATCATTTGAAAACGCTATAAAAGAAGAAACATGGGCTCAAGCCATGGATGAAGAAATTAATGCTATTGAAAAGAATCACACATGGGAGTTAGTGGATTTTCCTGAAGGCAAAGATGTGATTAGTGTGAAATGGATTTATAAAACCAAACATAGTGCTAGTGGAAAAGTGCAGAAGCACAAGGCAAGGTTAGTAGCTAGAGGTTTCACACAACAACTAGGAGTTGATTACAAAGAAAATTTTACTCCTGTTGCACAAATGGATACAATAAGGATAGTGTTAGCCATTGCAATACAAAATAGATGGCCTACTTATCAAATGGATGTAATGTCTGCAGGGTAAGTGCACCAAGATGGTTCCCAAAAAGGGGGCTTAAGTGGCCACTTTTTTTTTGAAATCAGGAAATGTTGACCTTGGACGTGAATTGAGGATAGTTACAGGTTGAAGAAAGCGTTGTATGGACTTAAACAAGCTCCTATAGCTTGGTACAATTGGATTGACTCTTATATGATTCAGAATGGATTTTAAAGAAGCAACAGTGAGCCTACCTTGTATATCAAAATCAATGAGCAAGATAAAATTTTAATTGTGAGTTTATATGTGGATGATTTGATATTCACTGGTAATCTTTCTATAGATTCTTTTAAGACAACAATGAAAAGTGAATTTGAAATGACGGATTTGGGGCTTATGAAATATTTCTTGGGCATCCAAGTCCATCAATCTAATGCTGGAATTTTTATTTCGCAATCTAAATATGCTGGTGAAGTCTTGAAAAGATTTAATATGCTGAGGCAGCCCCAACACCAGTTATGAAAAATTTGAAGTTAAGCCAAGAACCTCAGATGATGGATCAAGTGTTGATCCTACACTGTTTAAAAGGTTAGTTGGGAGTCTAATGTATTTGACGGCCACAAGACCTGACATTATGTATGGTGTAGGTCTGATTTCAAGATTTATGGAGTCTCCAAAAGACTCTCATTGGCAGGCTGGTAAAAGAATTATGAGATATGTTAGTGGCATAAATAATTTTGGAATTATGTATTCTACTTCAGATGAATTCAAGCTAATTAGATACATAGACAATGATTGTGCTGGCAGCGTTGATGATAGAAAAAGCACCTCAGGTTTAGCATTCCATTTTGGTACAGGTGTTGTATCATGGGCATCAAAAAAGCAGCCCATTGTTACTCTTTCTTCAGCTGAAGCTGAATATGTAGCAGCAACAAATGCAACATGCCAAGCTGTATGGATGAGACGGATGTTGAGTGATTTGATGCATCCTCAACAAGAAGCGACTCAGATTTTTTGTGACAACAATTCAGCCATTGCTTTATCAAAAAATCATGTTTTCATAAAAGAACCAAACACATAGACACCCATTACCATTTTATCAGGGAATTGGTAAACAACAAATAAATTTGTTTGAATATCAAAATCACAAGATCAGCTTTGTCGACATTTTTACAAAGCCATTGGCAAAAGAGACATTTCAAAAAGATTTACTAAGTCAGTCAAGAGTTTTAATCATGGAGAAGTTTGATGAAATTTTAATGATCCCTAGTTCATAATTAAGGGGGAGTATTAGAAAAAGCATAATTACCAATTGCTGATTTCGAATCATTTTTTTTTTTTTTTTGGAGAACCAATCACCGCCTCATTCACTGACATATCAACTTTCTACAATCTGATCTTCTCCACTGCGTGGCAATGAACTCCACCTGTTATAATCTAATTTTATTTTAGTCTTTCCAAGTGGTGCAAGTTTGTAACCACCTTTTTGAATTTATATACAGAAGCTATTGTAATATCAAGGTGATCAATATAATATATATATATTTTTATGCTATAGCATACGTTTTATCCCCTGCTCTGTTTTCTCTGTTCTGCTCTGTTCTTTTGTCTCTGTTTTGTCCTGTATTTTCTACATCATAATAGAGGCCTTCTAAATACCAAACCTAACTGAAATTATGTTGACTACTAAAATAAAAATTGTATAAAGACATGCATATTGAGCTTTTGAGTTTCAGATATAATGAAGCCAAACAAATCGATTAGAGTGAAAACTTAAGCAGTGGTTTGGGTTATAGATAGATGCATATTCTATCATCTGCGGTTTTATTAATTTTGTGTTAGTTCAATTATTTTTTTATTTAGTTCTGGATATTTTGTATTTTAGTTTGGCAAGTGTGCATTTTAATTTTTTGAGTTGTAGAAAGAATTTTTTTTGCTTTATAAGAATGGACGGAATTGGAAAGATTATGATATGGATTGTGGCATTTCAATGGGTCTATTGTTCCATTTCGATTGATAGTGTGGCTGGTGAAATGAAATCTTGTGGCATAATTGAAAATGAAAGAACATCAAAGGGCATTTTGGGTGAGTCTGAGCTAAGCTATGATATGGATTGTGGCGTTTCAATGGGTCAATTGTTCCATTGTGATTGGTGAAATGAAATCTTGTGGCATAATTGAAAATGAATGAATATCAAAGGGAATTTTGGGTGAGCCTAAGCGAAGCTAATAAATGTAAAAAATAAAAAATACTAATTATCTCTTTGATGGTTAAAGACCAATAACAATTTATATTTTATTTGAATAATATATTTTTATATTTTAAATATCTGTATTTACAAAGCTATGTGATTAATATGTAACACCCCTCCAATTTGTCCTCTGTTTTGGTCCTTTGACTTGTTATGTTTTCTTGATAGCTTAGATACTTTCTTAGACTTTATTTTATGTTATGGTTATTCTATCACTGACAGTGGAGCGATGATAGACTATATTGATGTGATGACACATTATATGCATGATAATTATGTTAATATGCTTTATGTTTGCATAGATGCTTACTTGTGATGACATTGCTATATATGCTTATTTAAATTTAATTGATATATTATCTTGTCAGTTGATGTGACATTGTATTGGTGAAGAGAATGATATTGGATCACTCACTTGCGAGTGCCCTATGATTTCTTCAATTCTCTCTTCACGGTGTATGAAATTACTATCTGTATACATTTATGAAATTTGTTTGTTTGCAGGATTGCAGGTATAAGACATTAGCTTCACCTAGTTTCATAGGTCTGAGCATGTCCACTACTCAATAGTAATATTTGGAGATAGTAACGAGTTACCTAGTCATACCTTTACCCTCGTATAGTGTGTCATTAGTTTGAGTTTTGGTCTTAGCCTTATCATTGTTGTTCTAGGTATTTTATTATTGTGCATGTTTAATTTGGTAGATTAAATGTGTATTGATTTATATATTTAATTAATTGAATTATTGTTGTGAAGGATTTAGAATAAATAAATAAATAAATTTAATTTAGTTATGTTGTTGAGTAATTTTTATTATTAAAAATAAATGGTAATTAAATAAATAACAGTATTTAAATTGGTTGCAATTAGTAAATGGTTTTATTTTATTTCAATGCATGTGGTTGGAAAATATTTTTAGTTGTTGAGGGAAAAGATATTTTGTTGGGATAACTGTGAGTTAGAAAATTGTTATCTTATTGTTGAAAATTGATTCTTAGAGGAAAATATTGGGAAAAGAGGGAAGAAAGTTGTTTCACGGAAAGAGTTTTTGGTTTGGTTGAAAAAAATTGCTGAGGAAATTGTGGATCTCTCTAAGGAATTTGTTTTAGAATTTTGGCTATAGAATTCTTGGCTGTGTACTGTTGTGTTTTTTGGAAAGAGGCAATTGTACTAGATGAAGTTTTGGCTACTTTGGAAAATTGAAGCTACAAAGAAGTTTGACAACATTTCTTGAAAAAACATTCTTCTGGAATAGGTTCCTTTACTATTTTTGTGAATTAAGAATTGAAAAGTTGTTTATTTTATTGTAATAGAATTTGGAAAATGATAGGAAAGGATTTACAATACTGTAGAAGTTCTTGTTTCTTTCTGTTTAAAAAGATTTCCTGAAAGAGGAACCTCTATAGAAAACAATTAAAAATCCTCTGTGTTGTTTGTTCATTTGAAATAAATTTATACAAAAGAAAATTTAGATCTCTGTAGAAAACTGCCATTCTATTTTGTTCTCCCTATTCTTTTTGGTTATCTGAGAATTTCTAAGCTTTCAGTAGAAAATTTCCTCTGTGAAAAAAAACCTAATTAATCAACTTGAACCTGTCATTGGATTAATTGCATATATATATATGTATATGTACATATATATTAAAATATATATATGCATACATACATATATATATTTTATATAAATATTTTTTGTTAATTAAATAACACTTTGAATTTATTGGAGAGTGAATTCATAGAGTCGTCGTACAACAAAAATTCGTCACAATAGTTTTTTTTAAAAATATATGTTAGTGATTGGGGGCCAGGGGTTGAAACCCTCAACCACACACATGCAGGGGTGTGCTACTATGTGCAACACTCCCCAAACTCGTGTGGGGGAAGCACTGCCCACATGCAATGAACCCCTGCGTGGGAAGGCTCTGGCAAGGGCAGTGCCCTATGCGTGTATGTTTATTATGTTGTGTTTTGTTTTACTATTGGGATTTTGATTTGTTATATATAATATATGTATTTAAAGTTAAATGTATTTTATATTATTTATAAATAATATGTTTATTATATTTATATGTATAGTTATATAGTTGTATATATATATATATATATATATATATATATATATATATATATATATATATATATATATATTTAAATATAGTTACTTAAATTTTTTATAGTTTAAATGATTTTTAAAAATATTAAATGGGTGAGTGCATGCAAGCACTAGTTGTTATTTTATAATGAAGTGATTTTATTAGTAAGATTGGGATTTATTTTATCTTTATTTCTGGATTTGCAAACTGAACTTTTGTTTTAATCATTATGGATTACTAAATGGAATTATGTTTAAAAAGGTTTATTTTAAATATGCGATTTTGATTTATTTGGATTTAGGAAATTCGAATGATAGAATTTGTTAATTGCTTGAAGTTGTATTTATAAAAGAAAGTGTTTTGTAACTATGTCTGGGGGGAAGTATTTGTTAATGTGAAAATTCAAGTCTTCAAAGTGGTAATTGTGAAAGGGTTGTTGTAACTTTAGTTCACCCTTTGAGTTTTCTTGGGTAGCTTGCATGTATTGGAATTTAGTATTGGAAATATATAGGGATGTGTTACCTTTTGAGGTGTATTGGTTATTGTGATCAGTTTTTGTGCATTGTCTACCTTTGGGTTGTAATATGAGTTATGGTGTTGTCGATAGGGGAGTGGCTTTCAACAAGGGCCAGGACACAAAGGGGTCCCAAGACAACTCATGTGAAAGACAGTTTAATCAGTGGAAATTAAATAACCTATATTAAGGATAGAGTAGTTTTATACATTAACAAGATAATTAGCCTCCCTCATTGGCTCAAGGGCTTGTATAAGACTTCAGATGAGTTGGAAAGGCCTAGAATGGAAAGATCATTATCTTTTCTTCTTGAAAGATAATCAATTCCACACTAGTGTGCATGTGGGAGTTGGGTTTGTGAGGATTACCAAGACAACCCTGAGGGGGGCCCAAGACCTAGGAAGATCTCCTTTGGACAACCAATGCAGCCTTTGTGATGGCCTCCATACATGACAACAATGATCAATTTTAAGGCACAACACTTTAACAGAAGAGGTTTTGCAAATGGGGTAACAACTCATGAGCTTAACCTTAGAGAAAACTCCTACAGTTATGGCTTGAGCTCTAAAATCTTCAGGATAATTTGACCTCTGGGAGGCGGACTGGTGCTTCACCCTCTGTGAGGCATGCCTGGGCTAATGGGTGCTAGATGGACCATTGAGTGTAATGAGAGATGATGGGTTCTTGTTGAACCACTACTCATGAAACGCGGGTCAATGAGTTTGACTCGAAACTACATGGTTGAATCACGATGGCAATATCCCGTAAAATTTGACCTACTTTGTGGAAAAATGCCTCTACTTATCAACGATCAATTTATTTTGCTTTGGTGGCTTTTGTTAATTCAATGAATTTCTAGAAGAAATGTAACCTTATGTTTTTGTGTTTATAGAGTGCAGTGTTGTTTTGTATTTATTTGGTACAATGTGGTTTTATATTCTATCTAGAATATGGATATATATATATATATATATATATATATATATATATATATATATATATATATATATATATATATATATATATATATATATATATATATATATATATATTTAAATATAGTTATTTAAATTGTTTTTTTAAGATAGTAAATGATTTATTTTAATGAAATATTAAATGGGTAAGTGCATGCAAGCACCAATTGTTATTTTATAATGAAATGATTTTATTAGTAAGATTGGGATTTTTTTTTACCTATATTTGTGGATTTGGAAACTGAACTTTTGTTTTAATCATTATGGATTACTGAATGGAATTATGTTTAAAAAGTTTTATTTGAAATATGTGATTTTGATTGATTTGGATTTAGGAAATCCGAATGATAGCATTTGTTAATTGTTGGAAGTTGTATTTATAAAAGCAAGTGTTTTGTAACTGTGTACTAGGGGGAAGTATTTGTTAATGTGAAAATTCAAGTCTTCCAGAGTGGTAATTGTGAAAGGGTTGTTGTAACTTTAGTTCAACCTTTGAGTTTTCTTGGATAGTGCATGTATTTGGATTCAGTATTGGACATCTATAGGGATGTGTTACCTTTTGAGGTGTATTGGTTATTGTGATCAATTTTAGTGCATTGTCTACCCTTGGGTTATAATATGAGTTATGGTGTTGTCGATAGGGGAGTGGCTTTCAACAAGGATCAGGAAGCAAAGGGGTTCCAACACAACTCATCTGAAAGTCAGTTTAATTAGTGGAAATTAAATGACCTATATTAAGGATATAGTAGTTTTATATATTACCAATATAATTAGCCTCGCTCATTGGATCAAGGGCTTGTATGAGACTTGAGATGAGTCGGGAAGGCCTAGAATGGCAAGATCATTATCTTGTCTTCTCAAAAGATAATCAATTCCACACTAGTGTGCATGTGGGGCTAGGTTTGTGAGAGGTTACCAAGACAACCCTAGAGGAGGGCCGAGACCTAGGAAGATCTCCTTTGGACAACCAATGCAACCTTTGTATTGACACTTCTTCTATGAAAACAATCAGTTTGTTTTGTACAGTGATTGCTCTTAATTCAATGAATTCTAGAAGCAATGTAACCTTATGTTTTATGTTTATTGGTACAGTGTTGTTTTGTGTTTACTGGTATAGTGTGGTTTTGTATATTGCCTGTGTCTAGAGGTAGTAGGTGTTAGAACTGTAAAATTTTGAAATTTTTACAGTCTTTTGCATTCAAGAGTTTCCAGCATTGAGTCCTCATCATAAGTATAAAATTCCCTCTTTGTATTGTCTTGCTTATTTTCTGTCATGTGAACCATTTGAATTCATCTAGTCCTTCATATTTCATTAAAAGACCCATCTCGGCAAGACATAGTAAAAGTCTCCCCAACCTATATTTTCACTAACATGTAATTGTTGGAGACTATCAGCAAGACTTTTACTTTGTTCTGGGGACTATGAAGATTCATATCGACAAAGGAGACATTTCGGGGTAAAGTCATAGGGAAGTATTTTTTCTTTCCGATTGGCATATAGAAAAAATATATCGGCATAAGTTGGGGCATCGTTGTAATGTCGCAGCGAGTTCATTTTGTCTTACCGATTATCATGTAAGAACGGTCATTTCGGCCAAACTGGTTGGTATAGTTGAGAGGTCATGGCGAATACATTGTGTTTCGCTGACTAGCATGAGGAAGTATATTGGTAAGACTAAAGTGCATCAGGGTGATGTCTTGACAAAGGTGTCAGGTTTTTCCAACAAAGTTGAATGTGTGGCTTTCGGTGGGAGTTTGCTCATGTCTCAGCAATTCAGGGTGGATGAAGGAGTATCTCATGGAAACATAAAACTATCTACATAACATCTCCCCAACTTTGAAAGTCACAGCGAAGTGGGTGAAATGAAGATTGTATTGGCAAGAGTACAAATTTGTCCTGGCAACCCAAGGAAAATGAATACTTTCAACAAAACAGGGTGAAGTCTACGAGAGGTTTCCCCGACATTTGTAGGTTACGGTGAGGAGCATAAAGACAAAGGATTTCGGTCAGTGTGAGAACATTAATGTCTCAGCAACTGGAGAATGCATTGAAAGATGCATATTGGTGTCAGTGAGAAATTCTTAATGTCTTGGCAATGGTGAATTGAACAAAACATGACTACTCAGTGTGACCTATTTGTTTCAATGTGTGGTCTCGCCGAGGTGCCTAGGGTCTCACCGAATGGAATGCAGAGGTGATCTCATCGGTAGGAAAATTCATGTGTCATGGCAACATACAAAGTGAATAAGGGGGTTTCAGTATGACTTGATTATTCTCTATAAGGTCTTCTCGACACCATTAAGTTACAACGACGGTGATTTAGAGAAAGGTGCATTTTCGTGAAAGGTTCCTTGGGTCTTGGCGAATAGAAAGCACATGAATGGATATCAGTATGACACAGTGAAGTCTATGTAACATATTCCCGACCCTGAATTGTCACAGCAACATAAAAGATAGAAGTGATTGTCATCAGTTTGATTCCAAGTATCAGTATGACTGTAGAATGTCTTGGCAAAAGGTTAAATAAACGTTGCAAAAGGACTTCACCCCAGATTTGAAAATCTCTCACCGATAGGACATTTGATGCGACAGTGCAAGTTTCAAACAAGCCTTCATTCATCCTTCATTAATGGCGTGATGGGGTATAATAGGGAAGGCTTAATCAATTCTTTAGTACTGAATTAATTGCAAAAGAATTGGCATGCTAAACAAAGAACCGAGACATTTTTCAGACTGAGGAGCTTGAGCAGAATACTGTAAGTAAGTTCATCTTGAGTCTTCTACATTTTTCTGTAATTTTGAAAGAATGGAGTCTTCTGGTTCTAGAAAGGGTAAGGGTAGAAAGCCTGGTGAGAGTAGTTTGTCAAAAGGAAAGAAAAAAAATATTGATATAGAGCATGAAGGCACTGAGAGGAGGTTGAACCAAGACCTTATTGATCAACTACCTGGCTCGGGTCCTAAAGCTAGAAGGTCCACACAACTTTGGGCAGAAATGGATAAATTAGATGATAAATGCAAGTTCATAGGTGATGTCTGGACCACTGTAAGAGGATATGAACTTTTTAATTTCCATTACCATAGAAGAAATCACTTTGAACTAGTCTATAACCCATGGAAGTTGAATGTAGTGAAATTGGTGTGCCCTAATGTATTCGTAAATGCAAAATTGGTGAAATTGCTTGTAGATAATTATGACCCAAAACATAAAGCTGTATGTGACCCTTCTGGAAGACCACAAATATATGTGTCAAAAGAAGCAATAGGTGAGGTTTTGAAATTGGAAGGGTTTCACAATGAGGAGATCAGCTGTGAAGAGTTGGAAAAGGAATTCTCAAGAATGGATACAATCTATAAGGGCTGGAGGTTGCCAATTCACCAGATTAAATAGGGTAAGAAGCCATAACCTTTGCAGGATACTGAGGGGTGTCCTTATCATGTAGATTATATTGAGCCCTATATGAAGTACACATATTTCTTAGTGTGTCAAGTGTTGGGAATGGATGCCCCATATTTCATGTCAATTGTACCAATGATTATCACAGAAAATATATAGTATCACAACTCCAGACCATTTGACTATGCTTCATATATTTCTAGGGAGCTGGATTCAGGATTGGTGGCTATAAAGGGTGGAGCTTCTATTGTTCATCTCAGACACTATTCATTTTTGATGCACTTGGTGCTATATTTTTGACAGGAGTTGGGGGTATGGCCTCCAGAAATGAGAGTTTCTCAAATTGGTAAGGAGGGTGAAGTATTACCTGTTCAGCTATGGATTGCTATTTGGGACAAGAGGTTTGCCAATTCTAGTTTCATCCACTTTAAAGAATATTTTGTGAAAATATTGTATAAATTGTATTATTATCCTTGTAATTATTCATTGACTAATGAGATCAAGAGATTCCTTCGGCCGAAAGACTTCAATGGGCTAGTTGATCATAACTGGAGAGACTGGTATTTCCTTGAGGTAGCAATAGTGATTAGAGTATATGGATTTGAAGATACCCCTTTTATTATTCCAAGGACAGTTCCAAATAGAGTTGCATATTAGGAAATTGTCAGACAAATGGATTATTGCAGTGTGATGCATTTCAGTTCTTTTGGGAAGTAGTCTTTTATGCCTAGTACATTGTGTTTTGGTGACTTCACTATGTTGGGTAATGAAGGATATAATTCAATCCTTGATAAATTGTTGCATTATAACATGAAGAGAGGACCACCCAAGAAGAATTTTGACCTAGAGGGATATATAAATTCAGCCAAGATGAAGATAAACTTTAGAGGGTATCAACATGTACCCTATTCTTTTGATGATATGATCAAGAATCTGGATGAAGATGAAGCAGAAATGGTAGTTGAAAGATATAACCAAGGGCTACAGGATATTGAACAATTGTATTCTAGAGATGAGGAAACACAAAGAGCTAATGTGCCATATGGTAAATCAAAGAAGGTATCTAGGATGAGGACTTAGCAGTATGTCTGCCCAATTAGAGAACATAGTATTGAAAGTGGTGATGTTGATGCAAGGCACATGGAATACAGATCATTTGTCTCTAATGATGAGTTTATTAATTCCCTAGAATTCAAGGCATTTTTGTACAAGTAGAAGGGGAAGGAAATAAGAGATAATGTTGAAGATGTTACTTCAGGAAATGAGGAACAATTGTTGGCCCAATTGAGAAAATGTGTGGATCATGAAATGAAAAATATGACTCTAGAAAAGGGGAGGAAAATGTTGGAAAGCACTGGTGTCATGATATTTCCTGGCCTTGATTTGAAATCTGTGTTGGTCTTTGATAGTTTCTTGAAGGAAAGTCATGCTACACATAAGCTTGACAAATAAAAGGTGACAGAATTATATGCAAGTTCCAAGTATAATACTGATGAGGGATCATTGATGATATGGGCTTTATACCCACCCCACAAGAAGTCAATGGTAATTGATACAAAGAAGGCATTTGGCCATGTTATGACCCTAAAGGTTGGAGAAGCTGATCATGTGGCTATTGTAGAGATTGGGGTAAATGTTGTAAAATTGAACAAAGCACAAATTTAGTTACTGATAAAAGAAAGAGAAATGTATAAAGCAAATAATGAAAAATTGTTGAGAGAAAATCATAGACTCAAAGATTTGGTTGGTGTTTCAATGAGGCCAACCAAAATGATCACTCAAGGAGAAAGTTCTCAGGCAAAAGATCACTAGGTACGGTCAAGCGCTTATGCTTAGGGAAAGTATGATGCAATTGTAGCAATTGTCAAGAAAAGGTAGGATCATTTGAGATCTTGGTTGAATAAATTGTGGGGAAAATATTCTCATACTCTTGCTGCATTGGAGGAGCACACAAGGATGGATGAATCAATTATGGAGAAGTTTCATGAGCTAGCCCAAAGGGATGATTCTAACAGTGTAGCACTGGAAGCTACAAATCATATCATCATTTTTCATCGAAGATTTCATGCTGAATTGTAGGGGGATGAACAGGGGTTGTTAGAAGCTGCTAACAAGACTATGATCCACTTTTTGATGACAATGGGGAATTGAAAGAAGCCACCAGGTGGAAAAATGAATGTGAGTCAATGCTGAATGAAATCATGAAGATAACTTCTATAGGTGATGCATCATTGGAGGAAGTGAGCGAGCAAAATGAGGAAATGGTCAAGATGGAAATCACAATCTAGAATGATGTTGGAGATGTGAACACATATGAGTGTCAGGATTATTTGGACCACCTCGCTAAGAATCACTTGTGGATAAATAGAGCATAATTATTTACTATCTTTTTTTTTAAATATGACATTTCAATTTCTGAAAGGATGTGTCCTTTTGGATTCTCAATGTATAAATATCTATTTTGAAAACGTGTAGGGATTTTGGTAGAATAGGATAGGAGATAGAAAATATACAATGGAACACAATGTTTCATAGCTCTGAGACTCTGATGTATGTTTTGGAAATCATGGAGATATCAATGAAAATCATCTGATTTTGCTGGCGTATTTCTGGTGTCAGTTATTTTGTTGTGCCTGTTGAAAGAATTATTTAAGTTGTCTCTAACATTGATGTTGTTTGGTTATTTAAATTGACATAATGAGTTTATGTTTGGTTTATTAGAACACATAAGCTGTGTCTATGTGATTGGTTGATAGGTTCTTTCAGGGAAGGATTAAATCCTTTTAAGTAATCACAGTAATCAGGGAATTTCATTTAGATTAGTAAGAACTTAATAATCACAAACTTGCATGTTTATACTAGTTATAAATAAAATATGCCAAATAATTTGAATATCCTCCAAAAAGAAGCCACTCATTCAAAATTTCATTTGACTCTGTATACCATATAAGGCACTGGTCTCACCATTTCCATCTTTCAATTTCTTTCATTTTTATTTTTGCATCTGTTAACTAAGCATATTTAGGTTTTAGTTTTCAAATTTTAGCATACAATTGATACCAAGTCTGATCCATTTTGTCCACTTCAATTTTCCATTGTGGATAAATTCCTGCAAGAGAGAGAGTTACAAATTAAGTCTGATTTGTGCATTTTAGGTACACCCACCTAGGTTTAGGAGCACCTAAAGAGTAGAAGGTTTAATTGTTTCAAAACCTTGTTCTGTTACCCTAAAATGTTGTGAGAGCTTGGCAACCTTTCATGGTTCAAACCCGTGTTTTTGAGAGCTAACAAATTGGCGACTCCGATGGGGATAACAAAGAGTTTGCACCTTAATCATAGAGTCAGAAGTCCTATATACAGACTCCGCTGGGAATAATAAGTAACAATCTTTTTCTCACTTTTAAGAAAGTGAGTGGCGACTCTGATCAAACATTGCAATATGAATGGAAGAAGATCTCGATTTAGAGGAGGTCATTCTAGAGCTCCTCCTGGTAATAGTAAGTGGACACATAAAGATGATAAGGCTGACAAAGGTAAAGGGAAAGCTGAGGACATGTGCTTAACAAACAAAGACAAATCATCAATACCTTATGGTGAGAATTGTTTTGACACATGAAAGATAGTTCAACTGAAGAGCCTTGTACCCTAGAAGATCAGAAAAATCCTTTTTACAACCCTCATAAACATGCCAAATTTGAAGCTAGAAAACAGGCCGAGTTTGAAGTTGGACTCGAATCTGAACGACTCAGAATTCAATATGAATATGACCAAAAAATGCAAGGTAATCAGAATGGACGTACTAATCAAGAAATTCATTAAGAAGATTATGTATCTTTAACTTATGAAGAAGTTAAAGCATAATTTGAATCTCAGAAAAATGAGAGGGAAGAGTAGGAAAAATCCTAGATGATTCAAGCAATGAGAGAATTCAAACTGCAGAAAACTTAGAACATTCCTCATGCATCTGGTTTTCCCCCAAAATATGTACCACCCCATTAATAGGGTAATCATGGTGCTGGGTATTCTGAACCACCAAGGATTCCTCACCATCAAATTGGGAATCAATATAGACAGCCAAATCATCCACCTTATATTCCCACACAACATACAAATAATTATCCACCTCTTTGTCAGCATTATGTGCCACGACGAAATGTACAATATAATAACCCTATGTACTAGTATCAATATCCACCCAACCCTCCTCCTCATCAGTACACTACTATGATCAGACAATTTGATTTGGCAGGGTTTCAATTGTTCCCTTATCCTATGGATGGTTCTTGGAGAAATTTGGTGCCTAAATTCACAGGGAGTAATGCAATCACTACCAAGGATCATTTAGGGAGTTTCAATGCCTTCATTCAGGATTTGGATGTACCTTATGAAGATTTGCATATGAGGTTATTCATGATGTCCCTTATTAAGGAAGCTAGGGATTGGTTCAATAGCCTGGCAACTGCTTCTATTTATTCTCTCCAGATATTTCAAGATCAATTCCTTGAACAATTTGGAAATCTAAGTGCACCAAATGCTGCTCTCCATGAATTGATGCGAATTCAGAAAGGTTAGAATGATTCAATCTTTGAATTTAATAGAAGATTCAATAAACTATAGAATAGAATACCTCCTAGATCAAAGTTACCAAACTTTGTAGCATTAAGTGTTTACCTGAATGCATTCAACCCTAAAATAGGGTATGAACTAAGAAACGGGTTCCTAAGGGACTTAGCTAAAGCACAAAAGATAGCATTAGCAATTTAGAACAACAGAAAGGATGTTGGGATAATGAATAAGAGAGACAACCCTAGAGCTCCTCAACAAAACAATAATTATCAATATAATCAGAACACATATAGGAATGAAAGACCTAGATTGCATGACATGCCTTATAACACAAACTGGAAGGATGGAAAGCCTATAACAGATAGGCCTAGAAATAAGGAGACTCCTGATCCATTGAGGAAGAAGGGAACATATATGGAAAATAATAACTATTTTTGTGAAGTTTGTGATAAGCCTCACTCCCCTGATTATTGTGTTGTAGCCCAAAGAATGCAAGAAGGAGTGTTAATTGGAGATGGTGGAGAAGATCACACGATCTACTTTACTTCAAATGCTTTTCACCATGTTGAAGAGAGATACTCATCTTCAGAGGAGGCAGGTTATGAATATGATGTTGTAGAACAAAGGTACAATGTCCATATGGCTAAGAAGCATGTCTTTTATGAATCTAAGGATGATTATGTAGAGCCACAATCTGTTGAGGTGCCCACTCACAGTAATGTGAGGAAAATTACTAAGGAGGAAATAAAGAGATTAACTATTGCTACAATTGAAGAAGCAAAGAATAAGTACTGGTTGAGAAATAGGACAGTAAATGAGAAAGAGGGTGTCCCCAGGGGTATCTTTATGAAAGATCATGAGGTTGCACAAGGAATTTCAAAGAAAACTGAAAATAAACAACATGATAAAAGTGAACAGAAATTTGCTCAAAAGGAGGAAGCAAAGAAAGTATACAAAGAAGTGCTAAAGCCTGATCAACCAAGCAAAAAGGAAAAAGAAGAAAATAAAGAAGTATTAGAACAAAAGAAGGTGGCCAAAATGGAGGGACCATCCTTTGATTTCACTCAGGCCTTATCTCAAGTAAAGATGTCTGTTCCATTACTTGAGATGATGAAGATTAAAGAATATAGGGACAACGCAGTACAATTGATAGCAAATGAAAGTGAAAACCATGTAAGTTCAAAAAATAAAATGGCTGCTAAAAATAAGCAGGATAAAGTAAACATCCCAAAAATTTGCTTGAGTAATGTATTCACAAGTTTGCCACAAGTTGATCCTTTCTTTATTACATTGCTCATAAATAAAAAATTATTGAGGAATTGCATGATAGATTCTGGTGTTGCCTTGACTATTATGCCAGTAGGAGTGATGAAACAACTAGGCATGTGGGTGGATACATATGAAGGAAAATGTTATGCAATGGATAATCAACCTATTTCTGTGGTAGGTATAATGAAAGATGTAGAAGTCAAGTTAGTTGCTTATCCTCAAGTAGCTTACAATATTAATATAATAGTGATAGACACCCCTCCTCAATTCAGTATCCTTTTATCAAGATAGTGGACGACAGCTATTGGTGGAAATGTCTAGTTTGACCTATCTTATGCAACGATTCTTGTAAATGGCCAAGAGGTGAAGTTGTACAAGGAGCCGAGGATGAATCAACTTATTGATTGTGTGCAACAAGATCAGATCAACTATTTTTGTGATGTTAATCTTGGAAGTTTCAAAGTAGAATCAGCACAGCCAGAATTGACTAATAGTGATTCTATTGAGAAGCATACTGTACAGAACCACAATGGTGTGTGGAAGATGTATTTTGATGGAGCTTGTAGCCAAGAAGGAAATGGAGCTAGGATAGTATTTGTTCCACCTGAAGGTATTACATTTAAGTATTCATTCCTATTAACTTTTGAATGTACAAATAATGTGGCAGAATATGAAGCTCTATTAACTAGACCGAATATAGCGGTGAAGCATAAAATAAATTTGTTGGCTATTCTAGGAGATTCAAAGTTAGCTGTCTCACAAATTAAGTCATAGTATATAGCAAAAAACAAAAGACTAAAGAAATATAGAAATGTTGTATGGGATACAATTGAGCTATTTGATGCATTCTCAATTGAGTGGGTTGATTGGTCAAAGAATATAATGGAAGATTTTTAGGCTAATGTAGCATTGTAGAGTGATGATGTTACATTGGTTGGAGTGTTACAAATTGAATTCAAGACAAGGTCTGCTATGCCTGATAATGTATATAACTGACAATTTTTTAATGATGACACTGATATTTTGAAATTCCTTCATTGTATAGACTACTATGAAGCCCAAGAGATCGAATTTAATGCCTTTGTTGAAGAAGTTGATGGAAAAGAGACAGTATTTAGAAAGGAGATTTTGTAGCTTAAAACCAATAAAATTCCTAAAGGGTGGTGGCACTCGAGAGAGTATATGATGGAAATGATCGGTCTTGAATGAAGCAAACACTAGTTAGAAGTGATGATATTGAAGAAATTAATTTGGGAACTGAGATGGCACCAAAAAGGGTGTACATAGGTAAAAAGATAAGTCTTGCAATTAGAAGAATGCTGATTGAATTGTTGAGAAAGTATAAACATGTATTTGCTTGGTCTTATGAAGATCTAAAAGCATATAGGGAAGACTTTTTTTAGCATGAAATACCATTGAAACCAGATGCTAAACCATTCAGACAAAAGCAAAGGCCTATAAATCCAACTCTGGAACCTAAAATGCAGGAGGAATTGGTGAAGCTCAGAGATTGTGGAATTATTAAGCCAATCAGACATTCAACATGGGTTTCAAATCTAGTTCCTGTCAGAAAGAAAAATCGGGACATCAAATTGTGTGTAGATTTTAGAAATCTAATCATAGCGTCCCTCAAAGACAATTATCCTTTGCCTAATATGGAGGCCATATTGCATAAGGTGATAGGCTGCAAATTGTTGTCAATGATGGATGGATTTTCAGGGTATAATCAGGTTAAGGTTAAAGAGTTTGAGCAATACAAGACAACATTCACAACTCCTTGGGGAACATATGTTTATCTGAGAATGCCATTTGGTCTCACTAATGTAGGGGTGACTTTTCAAAGAGCCATGGATGTGGCGTTTGCTGATTTGATTAACATTCTCATGGTGGTATATCAGGATGACCTCACTGCTTACTCCAAGAAGGTTGAAGATCGTGTTCATCATTTGGAAAAGGTATTTATAAAAGCCCTTGAATATGGTATTAGCTTAAACCCTAAGAAGTGTAATTTTGTAGTTACATAGGGTAAACTTTTGGGACATATTTTTTCAAAGGAGGGGGTTAGGATAGACCCTGAAAGGGTTGAGGCTATTGATAAAATTCATGTCCCTAAAAATGTTAAGGTGATACAATCATTCTTTGGACAAATAAATTTTGTTAGGAGATTTGTCTCTAACTTTGTTGAGATTGTTAAACCTATAGCAAGAATGTTGAGGAAAGGACATAAGATAGAATGGACTGCAGAGGCTCTGGACACTTTTGTATCTATTAAACAAGCCATCAAGGAGGCTCCTATTCTTAAATCTCCTAATTTTTTAAAACCTTTTCAGGTATTTTCATTTGCCTCAATGCACACTGTTGCAGCTATTATGCTATGGAAGAATGAAGATGGTCATGAACAACCTGTATCCTTCTTCAGTAAGTCATTACAGGGATCTGAATTAAAGTATGATATAATGGAGAAGCAAGCATTTACACTAGTGAAAGTTGTAAAAGCTTTCAGACCATATCGGGTTGGAGCAAAGGTAGTTGCTTATGTTCCTCATGCAACAATCAAGGATATTCTGACAAAGTTTGAAGTAATAGGTAAAAGATGCAAATGGATCAACAAAATCAAAGAATTTGACCTAGAGATACAAATCACTAAATTGGTTAGAGGTTAGGGTTTGGCTAAATTAATGGTAGAGGAAAATATTGAAGCAAATCAGATTTGTAACGTAGAAGAAGAAAATGTAATTGCAAGCATTGAACACACTCAATGGTATATAGATATCATATATTATCTTAAATAAATGAAGTGTCCAGAGGGAATGAATGACAACCAGAGAAGAACGCTGAAGTTGCAGGCGTCTAAATATGTTTTTATGGATGGAGATTTGTTTTGGAAAAATAGGGATGGTATATTATTGTTATTTCTGGATGAATTTCAATCGAAACATGTTTTGAGTGAAATGCACAAAGGGGTTTGTGGAGGACATTACTCAGCAAAAACAACTACTCATAAAATTATCAGGGCAGGGTATTATTGGCCAAAGATTTTTAATGATATTTTTGCATATGTGAGAAAATGTGAAGCTTGCTAGAAGTTCTCTGGAAAACTGAAGTATCAGGGAGCTTTGCCACTTAGAACCTTGTAGGCTTATACCCCCTTTCATCAATGGGGAATTGATTTCATCAGAGAAATACAAGAAAAATCAAGTGGTGGACATAGGTGGATATTGGTGGCCACTAATTATTTTACCAAATGGGTAGAGGCCATCCCAACTAAACAAGCTACAAGTAAGGTGGTGACACAGTTCCTGATTGATAATATCATTACTAGATTTGGTACACCAATGAGGTTGATCACTGACAATGGGATGTGTTTTAGATCAGATGAATTCAGAGGCTTCTATAGCACATATGGTATTGACATTTCTTATGCAGCTCCTTATCATCCACGAGCTAATGGACAAGAAAAATCTAGCAATAAGAGTCTTCTAAAGATTATAGGAAGGATGCTAAGTTAGAACAAGAAGGCTTGGGATTCAAAATTAAGATTGGTTGTATGAGCTGATAGAATTACGGTGAAGAAGGAAATTGTGAAGTCTCCATTTGAGTTAGTGTATGGAACACAAGCCAGGATGCCTTTGTAGAACTTATTACCAGTTTACAAGTCTGTTCTTCAAGAAGATTTGGATATTCTTGAACCCATGGAGGAAAGAATGGAGTAGTTAGCTGAAATGGATGAAATAAGGAGAGTGGCTTAAAATCAAAATATAAGGTTGCAAACACAAATGAAATATTTATTTGAAAAAATGGCAAAGGATAGGAAATTTGGAGAGAGTGCTCTGGTACTGATGTGGAATGCAAGGTGCCAGGAAAAGGGAAAACATGGGAAGTTTGAAGCCTTATGGCTAGGGACTTTTGTAGTGGTTGGAAAGAAAGGTGAAGACTCATACTATCTGTAGAATATGGCTGGTGAGGATCAAGAATTGCCTGTACATGGGAAATTTCTAAAACATTTTTTCTCTTGAAGTAACACAGAGGATTAAGGGTTTCCAGTGCATGGACAACTCTTGATGATCCTCATTAAAATTATTTTCCATGAACAATAGTCTCAGATATGAAAGGAACAAGACTTGCAAGTACATGGACAACCTTGATTTTCCTTTTTTAATATTATTTTTTCCATGTACAGTAGTATAGGGTCTCATTCATTTCCATTGCCTCTATTCTATCATGTTCACATGTTCCATCACCTTGAGTTCGGTATACTCACCCAGAAATTTGAATCCTTGCAATGATCTTACTATCATTCATCCCAAGATGGAGCCACTGTTAGAACTATAAAATTTTGAAAATTTTAAAGTCTTCTGCATTCAAGAGTTTCTAGCATTGAGTCCTCATCGTAAGTATAAAATTCCCTCTTTGTATTATCTTTCTTATTTTCTGTCATGTGACCCATTTGAATCTATCTAGTCCTTCATATTTCATTAAAAGACCCATATCGGCAAGACATAGTAAAAGTCTCCCCAACCTATATTTTCACTAACATGTATTTGTTGCAGACTATCGGCAGGAATTTTCCTTTGTTTCGGCGACTGTGAAGATTCATATCGGCAAAGGAGACATTTTGGGGTAAATTCATAGTGAAGTATTTTTTCTTGCCGATCAACATATAGAAAAAATATATTGGCATAAGTTGGGGAGTTGTTGTAATGTCACCGCGAGTTCATTTTGACTTACCGATTAGCATGTAAGAAGAGTCATTTCGGCCAAACTAATTGGTATCGTTGGGAGGTCATGGAAAATACATTGTGTTTCACCGACTAGCACACATGAGGAAGTATATCGATAAGACTAAAGTGTGTTAGGGTGATTTCTTGACGAAGGTGTTAGCTTTTGCCGACAAAGTTGAATGTGTGGCTTTCAGTGGGAGTTTGCTCGTGTCTCAGCAATTCAGGGTGGATGTAGGAGTATCTCGGGGAAACATAAAACTATCTACATAACATCTCCCCGACTTTGAAAGTCACAGCGAAGTGGGTGAAATGAAGATTGTATTGGCAAGAGTACAAATTTGTCTTAGCGACCCAAGGTAAATGAAGACTTTCGGTGAAATAGGGTGAAGTCTACGAGAGGTCTCCCTGACACTTGCAGGTTACAGCAAAGAGAATAAAGACAAAGGATTTCAGTCGGTGTGAGAACATTAATGTCTCAGCAACTGGAGAATGCATTGAAGGATGCATATTGGTGTCGGTGAGAAATTCTGAATGTCTTGGCGATGGTGAACTGAACAAAACATGATTGCTCAATGTGACCTATTTGTTTCGATGTGTGGTCTCACCAAGGTGTTCGGGGTCTCGCCGAATGGAATGCAGAGGTGATCTTGTCGGCAAGAAAAATCATGTGTCATGGTGACATACAAAGTGAATAAGGGGGTTTCGGTATGACTTGAGTATTCTTTATAAGGTCTTCCTGACACCATTAAGTTACAGCGACAGTGAATTAGAGCAAGGTGCATTTCGATGAAAGGTTCCTTGGGTCTTAGTGAAGGGAAAGCACATGAATGGATATCAGTATGACACTTTGAAGTCTATGTAACATCTTGTCGACCTTGAATTGTCATAGTGACATAAAAGATAGAAGCGGTTGTCATCAATTTGATTCCAAATGTCGGTATGACTGTAGAATGTCTTGGCAAAAGGTTAAATAAATATTGCAAAATGACTTCACCCCAGATATGAAAATCTCTCACTGATAGGATGTTTGATTTGATAGTGCAAGTTTCAAACAAGCCTTCATTCATGCTTCATTAATGGCGCGACGGGGTATAACAGTGAAGCCTTAATCAATTCTTCAGTACCAAATTGATTACAGAAGAATTGGCATGCTAAACAGAGAACCGTGAAATTTTTTAGACTGAGGAGCTTGACCAAAATATTGTAAGTAAGTTCATCTTGAGTCTTCTACATTTTTCTGTAATTTTGAAAGAATGGAGTCTTTTGGTTCTAGAAAGGGTAAGGGTAGAAAGCCTGGTGAAAGTAGTCTGTCAAAAGGAAAGAAACAAAAGATTGATACAGAGCATGAAGGCACTGAGAGGAGGTTGAACCAAGACCTTATTGATCAACTACCTGGCCTGGGTCCTAAAGCTAGAAGGTTCACACTACTTAGGGAAGAAATGGATAAATTAGATGATAAATGCAAGTTCATAGTTGATGTCTAGATCGCTGTAAGAGGATATGAACTTTTTAATTTTCATTACCACAGAAGAAATCACTCTGAACCAGTCTGTAACCTGTGGAAGTTGAATGTAGGGAAATTGGTGTGCCCTAATGTATTCACAAATGTAGAATTGGTGAAATTGCTTGCAGATAATTATGACCCAAAACATAAAGTTGTATGTGACCCTTCTAGAAGACCACAGATATATGTGTCAAAAGAAGCAATAGGTGAGGTTTTCAAATTGGAAGGGTTTTGCAATGAGGAGATCAGCTGTGAAGAGTTGGAAAAGGAATTTTCAAGAATTGATACAATCTATAAGGGCTGGAGGTTGCCAATTTGCAAGATTAAACAGGGTAACAAGCCAGAACCTTTGCAGGATAGTGAGGGGCCTCCTTATCAAGTAGATTTGTTTCAGCCCTATATGAAGTACACAGATTTCTCAGTATGTCAAGTGTTGGGAATGGATTCCCCAAAATTCATGTCAATTGTACCAATGATTATCACATCAGATATATAGTATCACAACTCCAGACCATTTGACTATGCTTCATATATTTCTAGGGAGCTTGATTCAGGATTGGTGGCTATAAAGGGTGGAGCTTCTATTGTTCATCTCAAACACTATTCATTGTTGATGCGATTTGTGTTGTATTTTGGATAGGAGTTAGGGGTATGGCCTCCAGAAATGAGAGTTTCTCAAATTGGTAAGGAGGGTGAAGCATTGCATGTTTAGCTATGGATTGTTATTTGGGACAGTAGGTTTTCCAATTCTAGTTTCATCCACTTTAAAGAATATTTCATGAAAACATTGTATAAGTTGTATTATTATCCTTGTAATTATTCATTGACAGATGAGATCAAAAGATTCCTTCTGCCGAAAGACTTCAATGGGCCAGTTGATCATAACTAGGGAGACTGGTATTGCTTGGAGGGAGCAACAGTGATTTGAGTATATGGATTTGAAGAAACCTCTTTTATTCTGCCAAGGACAGTTCACAACAGAGTTGCATATTTGGAAATTGTCAGACAAATAGATTATTGTAGTGTGATGCATTTCAGTTCTTTTGGGAAGTAGTCTTTTATTCCTAGTACATTGTGTTTTGGTGACTTCAATGTGTTAACTAAGGAAGGATATAATTCAATCCTTCATAAATTGTTGCATTATAACATGAAGAGAGAACCACCCAAGAAGAATTTTGACCCAGAGGAATATATAAATTATGCCAAGATGAAGATAAACTTTGGAGGGTATCAGCATGTACCCTATTCTTTTGATGATATGATTAGGAATTTGGATGAAGATGAAGCAGAAATAGTAGTTGAAATATATAACCAAGGGCTATAGGATATTGAGCTATTGTCTTCTGGAGCTGAGGAAACACCAAGACCTAATGTGCCATAGGGTAAATCAAAGAAGGTATCTAGGATGAGGACTCAGCAGTATGTCTGCCCAGTTAGAGAACAGAGTATTGAAAGTGGTGATGTTGATGCAAGGCACATGGAATACAGATCATTTGTCTCTGATGATGGGTTTATTAATTCCCTAGAATTCAAGGCATTTTTGTACAAGAAGAAGGGGAAGAAAATAAGAGATAATGTTGAAGATGTTACTTCAAGAAATGAGGAACAATTGTTGGCCCAATTGAGAAAATGTGTGGATGATGAAATGACAAATATGACTCTAGAAAAGGGGAGGAAAATGTTGGACAGTGTTGGTGTCATGATTTTTCCTGGCCTTGATTTGAACTCTGCATTGGTCTTTGATAGTTTCTTGAAGGACAGTCATACTACACATAAGCTTGACAAAGAAAAGGTGACAAAAGTATATGCAGGTTCCAAGTATAATACTAATGAGGGATCATTGATGATATGGGCTTTATACCCACCCCACAGGAAGTCAGTGGTAATTGATATTGAGAAGGCATTTGGCCATGTTATGACCCTAAAGGTTGGAGAAGATGATCCTGTGGCTACTGCAGAGATTGGGGTGAATGTTGCAAAATTGAACAAAGCATAGATTAAGTTACTGATAAAAGAAAGAGAGACATATAAAGAAAATAATGAAAAATTGCTGAGAGAAAATGATAGACTCAAAGATTTGGTTGGTGTTTCAATGAGGCCAACCAAAATGATCACTCAAGGAGAAAGTTCTTAGGCAAAAGATCACTAGATAGGGTTAAGTGCTTATGCTCAAGGAAAGTATGATGCAATTGTAGCAATTGTCAAGAAAAGGCAAGATCATTTGAGATCTTGGTTGAATAAATTCTGGGTAAAATATTCTCATACTCTTGCTACATTGAAGGAGCATACAAGGATGGATGAATGAATTATGGAGAAGTTTCATGAGATAGCCCAAAGGGATGATTCTAATAGTGCAACATTAGAAGTTGCAAATCATATCATCATTCATCATCGAAGCTTTCATGCTGAATTGTAGGGGGGTGAACAAGGGTTGTTAGAAGATGCCAACAAGACCGTGATCATATTTTTTGATGACAATGGGGAATTGAAAGAAGCCACCCAGTGGAAAAATGAATGTGAGTCAATGTTGAATGAAATCATGAAGAAAGCTTCTGCAGAGGATGCATCACTGGAGGAAGTAAGCGAGCAAAATGAGGAAATGGTCAAGATTGAAATCACGATCTGGAACGCTGTTGGAGATGTGGACACATATGAACACTAGGATTATTTGGACCACCTTGCTAAGACTCACTTGTGGATAAATAGAGCATAATTATTTCCTATCTTTTTGTTTTAAATATGACATTTCAATTTCCAAAAGGATGTGTCCTTTCGGATTCTCAATGTATAAATATCTATTTTTGAAAACAATGTGCGGGGATTTTGGTAGAATAGGATAGGAGATAGAAAATATACAGTGGAACACAATGTTTCACAACTTTGAGACTCTGATGTATGTTTTGGAAATCATGGAGATATCAATGAAAATCACCTAATTTTGTTGGCGTATTTCTAGTGTCAGTTATTTTGTTGTGCCTCTTGAAATAATTATTTAAGTTGTCTCTAAAATTGATGTTGTTTGGTTATTTAAATTGACATAACGAGTTTATGTTTGGTTTATCAGTACACATAAGTCATGTCTGTGTGATTGGTTGATAGGTTCTTTCAGGGAAGGATTAAATCCTTTTACGTAATCACAGTAATCATGGAATTTCATTTAGATTAGTAAGAAGAATTTAATAGTCACAAACTTACATGTTTATACTAGTTATAAATAAAATATGCCAAATAATTTGAATATCCTCCAGAAAGAAGCCACTCATTCAAAATTCCATTTGACTCAGTATACCATATAAGGCACTGGTCTCACCATTTCCATCATTCAGTTTATTTCATTTTTATTTTTGCATCTATTAAATGAGCATATTTAGGTTTTAGTTTTCAAATTTTAGCATACAATTGATACCAAGTCTGATCCATTTTGTCCACTTCAATTTTCCATTGTGGATAAATTCCTGCAAGAGAGAGAGTTACAAATTAAGTTTGCTTTGTCTATTTTAGGTACACCCACCTAGGTTTGGCGGCACCTGAAGAGTAGAAGGTTTAATTGTTTCAAAACCTTGTTCTGTTACCCTAAAATGTTGTGAGAGCTTGGCAACCTTTCGTGGTTCAAACCTACATTTTTGAGAGCTAACAGTAGGTTTTTCTTGGTTACCTATTACTATCTTGTAGCACGGGGGTTGGGCCTACGAGTATCATATGGCTAGGTGGCATGCTTCTTACAATGTTGAGTTTCTCTTCATGTTCGTGATGGTAGGATCTTCTTTTCTAAGGAGCTCGTGTAGTTATTTGGAGTTGTTCTTCTCTTTCTTCATTGTAACTATGGATCATTATGTATAATTTTAGTACCTCATTTGTATTGAGGTGAACCTTTGTGATGTAATTATAATAATATTTGTCATCTATTCATTATTGGATATAATGGTGTATTGAATGTTATGTGGTGTTGTATCTGTGGAAATATGTTCTTTGCATTCTATGAGTTAGAATTATCTTGCAATGGATTAAGGCTTTGATGTATGTTGTATCTTGAGTTTAATGTTCATATGCTATGGTCGGTTTAACTTTGTTCATAATGGTATTCACATGTAGATGTGTTGCATGGCCTAGAGGATGTATGTGGTTAGAGTAGGATACTTTACTCGTCTTGTTATACTTTTTTTGAAAAAAAAAAATAGTTGTGCTTCCATAGTGTGCATCGTCCTCTAGGTTGTGGGATGGGGTTTTACATAATAATTACATAATATTCATAGTAATTTTTAATGAGTTTGATCTCGACCATTTTTATTATGCTCTAGATGTCATGTTAAATTGTAGTTTTTTGCTTTAAGAACCTAATTGTAAATTAATGTTAATTAGAATATTATAATGAAGTTACAAATTGAAAGTAACATGTATGTTTTCATGATGACTATATAGTAAATAAAATATATTACAGTCATAAATGGTTTATAAGCTACTTTAGTTGTTTACATTATATTTAGAGTGTTTGTGTTCATAAAAGTTACAAAGAATATGTAACAAAATTATATTGAATTTTAATTATATCACTTAACAATTTGAATCAAGAACTATAGTTCTTAATCTATTCGACTTAGAGAAATTAACCAACATTACAAATGATGAGAAATTAAAATGATATTTATTTTCACTTTTATCGTTTAGAAGAATCTTGGCTTAGCCTTCTTGGTGTCGCATAAATATAAATGATGATAAATATAAAATTACTCCACATATTATTTATTAGTGACTAAGGCTTACAAATTTGTATTCCAATTTTTGAAAAACCTTTTTATTTTCTTATATTCATCCTCTACTATTAAACAATTATTTGTAATTATATCTTTAACATCTTTGAAATAAATGTTTCCTAGAACCCCTTCGATCTAGGTGCATTTGGTTGGTGTATTTTAGAAAAGAATTATTTTTAATTATATCTTTAACACCTTTGAAATAAATTTTTCCTTGAACCCCTCCAATCTAGGTGCATTTTGTTGGTGCATTTTATCTTATCAGTATACTAATGAAATTTGTTCATCTCTTTTGTTACTTTTATTTATGATATGAATTAGAAAGATCTAATAAATTTGATTATTTTTCACCTAATGAAAATTTATACAAGATAACTCTATAGTGCTAATTTCAAATTTCTTTTCTAATATTTCATACATGAGTTATGCTTTTTCAATAGAAAATTCTTTTAGTTTTTATATCTAATTTAACAAATTTTGCATACATGAAACTTATATTTTTTAGGAGGTACACAAGTCTCAGAGGGTAAAAATATTTACATTAGGTCTAGTGATACATTTTGAGATTTTATGTGCTTAAGGTTGGTCATTTTTCTAGAATAGTCCACATTGATGTTAGAATTGTGAAAAACACGTACCACAAGATCAAACAATGAACAAAGACACCATCGATTCAAGAGATCAACAAATTATATCCACAATATTCCTCAACAAGAAAAATCTATAGAAGCAAGACACTATAAAAATATATGAAAGCTCAAGATTTAATGTAATAGCCCATTATAAATTATTACTTAATTTATATTATTGCAACATTTTGAATATATTCAATTCAAAAAGACATAACTAAGTAGTTATTGTTAATCGTAGCAACATATGTCTAATTAAAATGATTAAAATATGTATATATATTCAATTTCAATGTCAATTACAATTGTAGTGTCAAAAAATGTTGTGGGGGACATTTTCATGACTTATTTGGGCCCTCCCTATGAAATTGAGCTTAATGTTGCCTTGATTTACTGTTGTAATGTGGTTGACACATTCGCATTAGGTCTTGGGCCCTTGTGAACTAATGGATTTAAATTGTACCTTGCTAAAGTGTTGTGACTCACTTTCAAACTTTTCTAAGGTTTTATTAATTAATTACACCTAATAAATACCTTTTTAATTAAAATAAACATTAATATTTCCTTGTTTGAAGTATTCTAAAGTGTTGTAACACATTTTCACACTCCTCTAGGCTTGTTTTGATAATTTCGCTCTCTTATTCTTTAATTGGAATTATTTTGGATCCACAAGCCCCATTTATTACATCTTTTCAAGGATAATCCTGACTACAATCAGTAGCCAATCATAATTCAAGTTTTTTTCACTTGTGTGGCCCAGATTTAGTGATCTCAGACTCATTCACCACCTTGGAAAAAAGAGTTCCACCTAGTTTTTTGTGTCCCAAACCTATTTTTACACCTTTCTAAGAACTTTTTATTTTTGGTCCCATATGTAGCCCAAAATCAAAATTAATTCAAAATTTTGGCAGGATTTTATTCTCTTAGATCTGATGTTGGGCTGTAGTGTTGTGACTTTGTGAATTCTTGCATAATGGAGTATAAATACAAGATTCTTTCACTCATATTTTCACCTAGCAATCTAATAAGAAATTAGGTGTTCACAAGAGTATTCAAGAGAATTCAAGTGTCTTCAAGAGCATAATTTCAAGCATCAATCATCATATCAAAGATTTAATGAATAATTTTTTTTAGAGCTAACAATTATGGTGTAGGATTATGCAATTCTAGCAAGCCTTTCATTTGAGATCAACATCATTCAAGCAAGAATCAAAGTCTACATCCATTGCAACCATTACAAGTATATTTGTAGTGCCTTATTGCTAGGGTTTGGTGAGTTGCAACATTGTTAATTGTTCATTCATCATTCTCCATTCATAGTTGATTTAATTTCAAGGATTGATTTCCAAAACAGGGTTTGACCAAGGCTATCCACTAAGCCCACAACATTTTTTTGTCTCCTTTGTGTGTGATTTTTAGGTCTAGATTGTGGATTTCCTAATGAGAAATATTGGAGAAAAGTTGAAAATTATTCAAAGTTATCAAAGTTGTCATCAAGTCTTGGAGAACCTTGGAAAAGACCTATAGGTTGCAATTCGAGGATTCATATCCATTAACCAATCAGGAAGGGGAAAGTAGACAGAAAAGAGAAGGATTAGCTTTCGAAGTTGCATAAAAGCCCAACTAGACTAATTCACCACTTCTGGTGAATGAGTTATAATTCCAGTCATTTTTCAAGACTTTGCAGATTTGGATACCCTTTTTGGCAGATTCTTGTTCCTTCATAGTTTCCAAGAAATAGGACTGCTTTTCCCAACTTGGTGAATAAATCTCAGTCAATAGTAAAATAATTTATTTTAGTGATTTAGACCTCCATTCAGCCATCTCCAATTTCCAAGGTGCACATATTTCGTTTTGTACTTTTCTATTTCATTTCATTTATAGTTATTGGTCATTTAGTTCAAGTTTGCATTCAATTAGGGTTTTACATTTGATTTCATTTATCTTTCCAAGTATAAACTTGGTGGTGAACCCCTTATTAGATCATATTCTACCCCTAAGATAACCCTCTTGCAAGATCTCTTTCTCCTTTGCATTGAGATCTCAAGGGTTTGTTCTTGAGTGAAAGTGAAAATTTCCCTTTTAGGTCCTAAACCCTAGAAGGGAAGGAAACAATTTTCCCCCTTTCAACAATATCCACGTTGACTTGGCTCATAGTCAATAAATTCAATATAATTTACAAATTCTACATCAAGGTTACATCATAGACCAAGATAGTCTTGTAAACATCCAAGGTTTCCTCTTGACGGTCACCTCCATCGGTGAACGAGAACATGGTTGAAGAGCTTTACCGCCCAACCAAAAATCTTACACTTCCTCAGAATTATTTTAACTTGAAGAATACCCAACCCTGCATGGAATGTTTAGAAAGAGGACAATTTGTAAGGTGGAATCAAGAGTGTTCCCATACATCAACATGCATCTCTATATACAAGTTAAAAAAAAAAATAACAAGATCTATGCTAAGAATGGAAAGGAGTGTTATCATAGAGTCCATACATACATAATGAACTAATTTCTTGGCCAAGCATAAGAATAATGTTATAAAAAAAAAAAAAGGTTTTGGTAAAAGAAAAAACTTATTCCTCCCACCCATTATCCTATATCAACCCACCTACAACAACCCCACCAAAAGGGCCCAACCCCACCAACCAAGGCATCTACTGCAACTCTGCAGAGTCACTAGGGCTTCACCCACCGTGAACCCTATCTTCACTACCAATGAACCACCACTTCTAGGGGGTTGGGAGGCTATAGATTTGGCCCATCTCTATATCCTCCCACACCAAGATAAATATGATGGTTGGGTTGGCTCTACCTACCAGGTAGGTGGGTAAAAAAATGAGCCCTCTCAATTCCTAGCCCTCATTGCACACCTTAGTTTTGATCACTATATCACCTTTAGCCTTGAAGAAATGAAATTTATTGACCCATGCCATTATTTTATACTTCATATCAAACCATTTATTATCAAACATGTAATTATAGACAATGACTCTACTCTAGACTAAACCTCTATAATTTCCAACTTATTAAAATCTTGAGATGTAGAAAAGAGGATTTGGAACCCCATAAAATCATAATCAAAGCCTATAATAAGGTATAAAGAGAGGCCATTGGAACCATCAATCTTCCCCTCTAGGTGTTATTTTCTATCCATAACACCCTTTATCATGCCATTGATCTCGAAGGTATCAAAGTCATTATCCCAATAGATCAAAACCCATTACAATACTAAAAAATGTTGAAGGGTAATTGCAAAAAATAAAACATTTATCTCATAACTAAAGTTGTAGAGCCATTGTCTCAAACAAATTATTCTTATATCAATCCCAATGATATACCTCATCCAACATGCCTCCTTATATTAAGGTCAATATCATTAAAAAATGGTGCAACAAATACAAAATACAAGAGGCCTTCCACATTCAAAAACTTCTACTACCACCTAAATCCTATACTCATCTTGGTTTATCTTGAATAAAAGAAAATTTGAGATGTCTTGTAATATGACTCTACAATTTTTTCTCTAATATTGGTTTCTCTTTGATGAAAAATTGGATCCTCAAATAAGTTATATTTATAAACAAAAAATCAATACACCTCTTATTTCCATCATAATGATTATTCAATGGCTAGCCAAAATTGTAGGAATATGAATTATAAAGGTAAGGGCTTAGTGATACATAGATATGGAGTCACATAACCTATCCTCCTTCTTGAAATGGAAACTAAGTAGGGGTTAGGGAATATACCTTGAAGTGGATCTCTCAATAAACTTAGTGCTTCTATAAAAATTATTGATGACGCTTCATTTGATGTTAATTGTCTTAAAAATATTACTCACCATAGTCCTTATGACTATATATTGTAGAGTATGTGACTCAATTCCTTGAGTTTTAGAGAGTTGAGACATAGCATCATCATCTAGAAGGAATTTTATACCAACATAATATTAATCAGTGAATGTGGGATACCATTTTGATTGTAGTGCCCCTCCCCGATTCACCATTTCGTGATTTAGATTATTTGATTTTATGTGTATGGTTATTTAAATTGTAAACCGTTTGATAAACGAGGGTTTTTGAGTCGAGTTGAGATATAAGCCATTTTCTATTCGTATGCTCACATTATTTCTTATCATCACCTTTAAGTAATCCTCACTCGACTCGAGAATATGAATATATAATAAATTTTTTAAAAAAAAATTATAGCATGTCGAATTCGAATTCGAGTGAGAGTCTTCTTCTTAATTTTTGCTTGCGATTTCCTTGCATGGGGGGGGGGGAAGGAATTTAATTTCATACCGATTATATTTGGTTGCATATGGGAATTAAGGAATGACTTAAGTCGGTTACCAATCATACTTGTTGCATGTTAATGCAGATAAGGGAATCATTATTTATTCTGGCCTAGGAGCACGTTTTTAGGGGGCTTAACTTGTGGTAACACAACTTCTTTCCTTGCATGTCGGTACCGATAGAGGGGGCGGTTACAAGAGAACGGTAAGGGCTTTTTGGTTCTAGGATGTGACCAATATAGTTTTTCTAAAGCCTCTTCGACAGGGTATCATAATTCTACAAGTTCTCCTCCTCCCAAGGATAGTTTTTCTTCCTTTTACTTGTCGTCTGGAAGAAAGACTAATGTTTCTGTTATAAAGATAGAGAAGAGTACTTCTGACGAGACCTCTAATGGAGTGGAAGAGGTGAAGGAGGTGATCAAGGTGAAGAGCAAGCACAATGGGAATAGCTTTGGGAGTGATGTGTTTTCAGAAGATTGGAAACTGGTGTTACAACAAAGCTCTGTATCAAACTTCCAGTCCAGCTAATCATTTCAATCAGGTTCCTATGTTTAACTTGCAACTCTGTTGAATCTTATTTGGAATCGTAAATTGGAATGGCTTGAGTAGAACTCCCCTGTAACATTTCTGTAAATATCATATATATCCTATAATTATCGTTCCCATTGCTTCCAAACTCTAATTTCTGCGCTGTATGAGTTCTTGAAAGGAGGAAGTTTTGTCGTCCTTTTTGCTTCAGTCATTAAATAATTCTCTCTTGAATTGATTTATTTTCTGAACGTGTCAATCAATCTTAAAGCAAAAATATTTAATTAAGAGCTTTGTCGTCGACCCATGTTCTAACCCTCTTCTTTGAGAATTAATGAAGTTGGGTTCATTTCACCTTAGGAATTATGCCTTGATAGCCTTGTATTTCTGATCTCCTCAATGTTGAAGGCCGCATATAGGGTTACATAACCATTTATACATATTTGCATGTAGGTCTGCATATTTACTGAAGTTTGTAGGAATTACATCACCGTTGCAATTGTATCCTCTGATAAGTCTTTGTTCTAGCCAACATGGAGATCTACGTCTACTTGCATTACTGTGAAAGCCCAAATGTTATCCACAAGATTGAAGGGAATTGGCTTCTCACATTCTGTTTATGCAATCACAACCATTTCAAACAAGGAACAAGCTTGGACGTGTGTCTACTTTGATGCCATCAATGAAAAAATTGTACCCAGCTATGGCACAATTTACCTGTAGAATGCACTTTATTTTGTGAATGATAGTCATTAAAAATACTTGTTTTATGCACATCTGTAGTACTTGAAAATAGAGCATTGTTGATATCACATATTCCCTTGATTTCATTTTCAAGCTAATGTAGCTGCTACAGCTTAACACAACAAGATGTTCCATAAATTTAGATAACCTCCTTGATTCCATTAGCAACCTGTTGCAGTTGCAACATTTGAACATAAAGTGGTGTGGGCGTTTAAATAAGCTCCTTGATCCATCGTCAACCTGCCTAAGCTGCGACGCTTGAATAAAATGGGAAGTTTTAAATATATAAATTGTAGGAGTTGATGGTGTCTCCTCAACACCTACATGGTATCATAGCTCTCCAGGTGTTGCAGATTCCTTCCCAGATCTGAGGGTGATATTTTGGCTTGAAGATTTTTGCTGGGTGTAGATTGGGGTTTCAATAACCTCACGGTTGTATTCAGAAAGCTCTGCAGACGAATTTTGACTGTAAATTCGCCTATATTGGGTAAAGTTGTTTTTGAAGCAAATTTTTTTTTGCTGGGACAGCTTCCCAAACGGTACGATTTTTCATATTTTCGCAAAAAGAATATTTTCAGTAAATATTTTCTGCGAATTTCTTATTGTCATAATTTTGGGGCATCAGAAAGGTATTCAGGAGTACTTTAGATCCAATCATGCACTTTTTGCAGATTTGTTTCCAGATTTTCATTTTTTCAGTTTATAGCTGATTTGATAGTTTGGGATTCCTTGTAAATTTGCAAAAAAAAGTGCAAATATTGTTGGGACAAAGGGGTTGATTTCTTGTATTGTGAGGGAAATTTGTTGTTCTCTTCTTGTAATATCTCATTGTATCATGGATTTGAAAAAAGTTGTACTTCTAACTCCATATAACTATCATGAGTGGAAATCTCAAATGGAGTTGTTATTGTTAAAATCAAAGTTGCAACGAATCACATTTGGTCAAGATCCAGAACCTGCAGGAGCAAAAGAGAAAAGAAAATGGCTTGATAGAAGGGATGAAGCTCTTGGTACTTTGAAGTTGTCCATTTCTCCAGATCTTAGATATCATGTTGCATCTTGCACTCATCCTAATGAAGCTTGGAATACTTTAGAGAGTCTCTTTGGTAAGCCAGATAAGATGAGGAAATTTAAGTTGGAGAATGAACTCATGGGTCTTAATCCTTCGGATTTTGACAATGTCCAAGACTTTTTCTCTAAGCTAAATTCTCTTAGATTGCAATTATCTAATTGTGGGGTACTAAAGAGGATGAACAGTTGATACTTTCTATTCTTGCTAAGCTTGGTCCTGATTATTCAGTGTTTGTTTCTACTTTCTATGCTACAATGGATGCTCTTGGCACTGCATACAAAATGCCTTCTCTTGATGAATTTGCAGCTCAACTCACAAGGGAACAAGCAAAGTTGGTACACATGGGCACATTGAAGTCTTCTAGATCTCATGCTCTTGTTGCAAAGGAGACAAAGGATTCAAGTGGCATAGGTAAGAAGCAGAACAAGGCACCCAAGTCTAATGAGCAAGGTAAAGATTCTCCTTCATAGCACTCCTGAGTCCACATCCTCTTCTAAAGAGGAATCATCTGATGTGCATATTGTAAAAGATTAGGACACACTCCTTCTTCTAAAGAGGAATCATCTAAAAAGAACGGGAAGTCAAAATCAAATGGCTTCTTGATTGGGCATCTCATCATATGGCATCTTCTATGGATATGTTCTCTTCTTTTGAGCCTTGTAATTCACCTCATATATTGATGGGTAACAATACATATATGAAGGTAAGTGGGAAGGGTTCTATTGATATGGGGGAAGGGAGTTTCAATGATGTACTTTGTGTTCCTTCCTTGTCCACTAATCTCCTTTCTATTTATCAAATTACTCATGGGGGTCAAGGTAAAACAGTTGAGTTCACTCCAGATAGGGTGTACATAAGGGACTTGGAGACTAGGGATATTGTTGCTATCGGGATGGTTGATCATTCATCTCGTGTATATTCCTTTTCACATTTTGCTTCTGAAGATGATAATGTTCCTTTGACTGCATGACACACTCCATTGAGTGTGAACCATGATAGTGAGGAGAAGTTTGGTCACCTACACCTTGGTATTCTTGAGACCAGTGCTGAGCTTCCTACTCCTCTACCTCCTGCTCCTTCAGCCATTGATGCTTCTCTTCAGCACGATGATCATAGTTTTTCAGATCTTGCTTTGTGGGATGAGTATTTGACAGGGATTTCTAACTTGTTCATGGAGTCTCATACTGCAGATTTGGAGGACATACTTGAGGGGATTTCTCTCCTCTTTGATGACAGTATCAGTACAACTGTTACACCATCTTCTTTGTCTTTGGAGATTGACATTCATGAGTCTCCTCCATCACTTGATTTGCCATGTTTCTTGGTTCAGTTTGACCATGATTCTATTGTGGCTCATTCAAGCTTGGAGGATCTTCATCAGTTTTCAGAGGCATACATGTTGAGCATTCATGCTTCCTCCTTTCAGTTGCACATGGAGTGGCTTCATCATCAGCTTATGGATTTGTTTCTTCCTAAGGGAAGATGTCTTGCTTGTAGACATTGGGTCATCTTTTGTTTTCACGCATTCTTCATCAGCATTGGAGCTTCTTCATCATGGGGGGGATATCTTATCTCTCTACTTCCTTCTTATGGGGGGGTATTTGATTGTATATACATGATGCATGTTGTCCTTGGGGGGTATCATTGAGTCCTCCATACATCATGTTCTTTTGTTTTCTTTTCTCTCTTTTGGAGAGGAGTTTTGTCCCACAGGGTTTTCTCCTTTTCTCTGCTTGTGAGAGATTGCATTATTTGCATTGTAAATGGGTACCTAACATGGCCTAGTAGCCGGGACCCATGGTCATAGTCTTTGCATAGTTTGCATAATAATCTTCTCCCTAAGTTGCACTTAAGGGGGGGTGTTGGTGTGAATAATTATCTTGTACCTAGCTAATTCATTCACTAGGTAAATTAGGGGACATAATTCACATGGTTAAGTTTACTTAGGTAAGAGATTCTTTCTAGAAGGCTTAGTTGGCTTATCTAGAACTTATCTTATCTAGCTAGGATGCATCATTTCCTAGGTGATTAGGTTGTTGGTTGTCTCATGTCATAGGATCATGACATTTCTCAACATCATATTCATTCCTATCTCTCAACCTTGCCCATATAAGCAAGGCATCTCATGCACATTAGTATTCAAGCTTCAATCAAGCAATCAATCAATCTTGCATTGTGAAGCAAGCTTTCTTGCCATTCTCTCTCTTGTGGAAGTGGTTTTGGTCACAACTTATCTTGGGGGTGTTGAGGAGTCACCATCAACTCCTACATAAATAACCTCCTGGATTCTACTGGCAATCTATCGCAGTTGCAGCACCTGAAAATTCATTGTTTGAAGTTTATAGTTACCCTGTTGAAATCGTAAGGGTCGATGTAGTCTATGTTAAGTCATGTGGCACCAATTTCTTGTCATGTGAAATGAAGCTGGGCAAAAACTAGCCTTTATTAGAGATGTTACATACAATAGTCATCTTGATTATTGATAGTTACCCGATAGGTGATACCTTTTATATGTATAGCGCTGTTGTGTTACCTCTCCAATCTGTAAGGCTATTGTTTCAATCGTCATTCAAGTGCACCCTAGTACATTAATTTTTAAGCTTTGTTCTCCTATTAACCGAGCCTTGGAGAGATGTCGGCCTGATTTTACAATGCCAAGTCTAAGTTAAGATTATTAGATTAGTTGTATGGATAAGTTTTTCCTTCATGCGTTGTTAGATTTTGAAATTAAGTGCCTAGGAAATTCATTCCTTATCTCATACATCTGGTGTTAGTTGTAGAAGTTAAGTGAAGAAAACATCTGTTATGTTGGCTAGAGTTTAATACATAGGATTCGGCCTGTATAAACTGCCGTAATATGTCTTGTGCATGCATGTCGTGGACGAGTTAATTTAGCTGATATAAGTATAGTGGGAGTGTGTGGGGGTTTATAATTGGCCAGAAGGGAATTACGCAATGCTTCTTGTTTGTGACTGATGTCAATTTCTAAAAGTTCTGCCACCTCACAATCTCCTTACTAATTGAATCTCACCACACTTGTCCACATCTGTACAAGATGTTTTAGAGAAGAATATAAGATGCAACATTGCGATGACACTCTTCCTTTAACAACTATGTATGCTTGTTTCCCTCTATGTTATTCTTGGGCCTCTAGAAGCACATGTTGGAATTTGTATGCTGAAGCTTTATTGGTAATTCCTTATGTTGGGCACAACTTGTGTTGGTTATATCTTGTGTTGAGTTTACCTTATCTTATTGTGGATCTTGTTGTTAAGTCTTATATCCTTTTTTTGTATGATGGTTTAGTTGGGGTTCCTTCTTGTCATCTCTTAGCACGGGGGGTGGGCCTTCAGGTCCATGTGGTTGGGTGGAACGTGATATGCACCCCATTGGGTCCCCAATCGTTGATCGAGAAGTACAAAATTGTACCTTGTAGTGATTCCTGAGTTGATCTAGAGTTGAATCCAGTATTGCAGCTTTGTACTCCATTTCAAATGTATCATTCTATTTTATTGTATCTTCCCCATTCATGTTGGGAAGTGGCATTGTAATATTGTAACCTTAGATTAAAGTGTTGATCATGTTCATGTTATTTTATGGTTACTGGTGTATACTTACCATCCATGTGATGCAATAATATTGTTGTAAAAAGTAATGCAGTCTTGTAAACCTGAAGGAATTATTATAAGTAATTCATGTTTAGTTTCATATCATGTGATATATGATTATTATGATGTATGTTAGTACTTCTTAAAAAAAAAATTGGAGCCATAAATGTTAGATGTTTTGTATCCTTTGGGGTTGTTTTGGCGGGGCATTACATTGATGGACTTCATTGTTGGTCTACCTTTGTCCTCATGCTACCATGATGCCATCATGGTGATAGTGGAAAAGTTGACCAAAGTATCCCACTTTTCACCCATGTGTACAACTTATACAACCCCACCAATTATGAGGGTACTTTGAGATGATATTATCAAATACTATGGAGTAGCTCACATGATTATATTTGATGGGTATATTCACTCTTCACATCAATATTTTGGACATCCTTGCAGTAGGCATTGGCCAAGTTCAACTCAACTTTAGTTTTGTTGAACATCTTGAGATAGATGGGTAGATTGAGAGGGTGAATTGAGTATTAGATGATATGCTATGCATGTATGTGATGGAATTTAGTCCTGATGGGAGGATTATTTATACTTTTTTGAGTTTTCCTACAATAATGGGCATCATAGTTCCTTGGTCATGCAACCGTATCAAGCATTGTATGGTAGACCTTCCAATAATCATTTGAGTTCAAATAAAATAGACATAGTAGTTATTTTTCTAGAGATGGTACAAGATATGGAGTGATAGGAGGTGTTGATTAGGCAATATTTGCAGGAGGCACAAGATTATAAGAAGTATGTTGGTGCTAAGATGAGACATTGAGGCTTCTCAATTCGTTACCATATAAGAGTCCAATCTATTACAGAAAGTGCTCTAATCTTGAACCTTGTTTTGTTGTCCCATTTAAGATTTTGTAGAGAATAGGTCTTATAGCTTATCGCCTAGCCTTGCCACCTATCTTTTCATGCATTCACTATGTGTTTCATGTGTCAATTTGTGATGATATGTCAATGATGATTATCATTCCCTGCACTAGGGTGCTTTGTAGGTGGAGTTGGATGAGTTGGTAGTATTAGATTCCATTCACATTTTAGTTCCCTAGAATTTGGTTGTTCGAGGTCAAGAGCTAGACAAGGCCAAGGCCTAGTGGGATCAATGTGATGAGGTCTCATCCCCTTGGGAGGATGCTTCATATCCAAGGCTCTATATCCTCATCTCTTTTATGAGTTTTATGAGGAAATTCATTCCTAGAGGGGGAGGATGTGAGGCCCATTTTTAGTTGGGCACATAAAATAATGTCTTTTTTCATTCACATGACTATAATTTTATATAATCTAGTTTTACTCTGCATTTTGGATGATGGTTAATTATAAACTTCAGGTTGAATTATTAATGTAGTTGTTAGACTAGTTATTTTATTGAATCACAATTTCAAGATTATAATAGGTAATCAATTATTATCTTAAATACTATAAAATTTTTAGAAATGATATGTTTAATATATAATATATGATATTGTTTTTCAATCCAAAGTGTATATTTAAAATATTGTGCAATGTGATCAATATATGATTATGTTTTGATTAAATTTAAATATTTGAACTATTATGCATTATCATAATAAATGTTAGGAAGTGATGCTTTGAAGTATAATTGAAATTTATATGAAATTTAATACCTTTGAGATTGAGTGTTAGAAGAAAAGGAAATTTTTGAATTAAGATTATGTTTCATAATTATGTGTAATGAACATGTGTGTATGTTTATACTTAACTGTATTCATTTTATTAGGTTAATTATCTTAACAGTTTCATTAGTTTTTAAACTAAGTGCATAGATTAAATTCCATGGCCCATAAAAATCACAAATAACCAAGAGAGTTATGTGATTTACCCATGTTAGACAAGACATATCTTATATGGAGGGGCTAGAGTCTTGTGTTGTACTCTACGATTATCATGTGGCTAGAGATATGTGTGTCATGTGAAATTCTTAGTGTTTAATATTTTGTTGAATTTTAAATATGATTTAGGAATCTGATTTTTGGATGCAATATTTGATGTGATTTTAGCAGGTTAAAATATGTCATTATTTGGCTAATTAATATATCTTTGAGAACTTACATTTATAACTTATTGGTTGAGAGTTAGTTTTGGTGGTGTTTGTGGCTAAGTCCATTGATGGTGAATAATTTTTGGGGTTGATAAGTGGTTTTACTTTCACTTCTAAAGATTTTTTCACTTTATGATGGATTATATGGATATAACTTGCCTACTTCTCTTGAGGAGTGAAGGTTTAAACCATTGTTGGATGAAGTTTTTGCTTCTTATCCTATTGCTCTTTCTTCTCCTATTGTCATTTTAGGGACTACTATTCATTTGAATGTTGTTCTAGGACTTACCCCTAGGGGTGTGGAAGAAGGTTGTTCTACTACAATTTTAATCTCTTTTGAGGATTAGAAGGTTGCATAGATCATTGTTGATGTTATTTATTCTCTTTTCATTAAGAGTGTTGATTGGATAAGTTGAAAGCTTCTTGGGAGATTCTATGGTAATCATCCCAATATTTATACTATCTAAATATGGATCATTTATATTTAAAATCTTCATGGCAAGGTTGAGGTATCTACAATGTTTAATGCTTTTTTTCTTTTTTCCCTTTTCTAATAAGACAATAGTACTAAGGTCCTTCTCCATGGCCCTTGATTTTATGTTTTAAATGGTCTAAATATTCACAATTGGCCACCTAGCTTTAACCCTTTGTTAGAAACCCTCAAGTTTCCTATTTAGGTTTACCTTCATGGGTTTCTCTTAAAATATTGGAATGAAAATATTTTGATGTCTATTGTTATTTTTTTGGGGGATTATTTTGCTACTAATAAGATCACTAAATTTATGAAGTGTTTTTTATTCAATGTATTTTGTGTGTTTATGGAGAAAAATTTAAAACTTGCCACTTAGGTTACCTTCTCTTCAAAACTTGGACCTTGGGTATAGTAGATAGAACATGAAGACTCTTTGGTAATTACCTTTCTTATGGTAAAGTGGGTCATATCTCCACTACCTATCTTAAGAATAACAGAAAAGATCTTTCTTTTGAAGAAGAAGGATCATCAGAAAATTGCTATGGAGGATTTCACTACTCCTATTTTTCAAAAATTTCTAAGAAATTATCTTAAAGACTACCCCCCAATGGATTGTTTGTTGATGGAACCCTCATTTATTACCTTGGGGATGTGATATGGCTATTTTGGTGATTGTATGTATCCTCTATTCCTTAAAATAGTTATTTTTTGGGAGAAGTATGCTTGTTTTATGTTAAAGAAAATTTATTTAGAACAATTTTTTGGGTATGTACAGGATCATCATGGAATAAACAACCCCTTAAGTGGCAAAAAATTCAAAAAGATCAAAGTTAGGAAACTTGACGTAAAAAATTGAATAAGTTATCTATCTTATTTCAAAAATATGTAAGAATATAATCTGTAACAAATTGAATGCATTTTCTAAACTACTAGGTTGATTTTTTTTTTAAAATCTATTTGGTGAAACTTTGAAATTTCAATGTAGTAGTACTTAAATTTTAGGGAAAAAATAAGAAGTAGGTATCTTCCTAACCACCCTAACCATAATAAAATGATAATATTTTGTTATAATATTTTAGATATAAGTAGAGGAATTATGTCTTGATGTGATACATATTTTTTTATAAATTTTTTTCCAAGTAAATATTTAATTATGAATTTTTTATTACAAATTTTTAAAAATATAAAAATGTATGTTTGACCACCTTAATTGGTTAAAAATTCATGAAATTCAATTTTTCTTTTTAATCTTATAGTATGTGAAGCATGGGACTAATGGCATTTTCGGTAGCTTGCAGTGGGAGAGCTAGGGCACTTGTGCCCTAGCTTCCTCTGTTTTGTGTTCCAAGCATCTGTGTGAGGGAGATGGGATTTGGTGTAGTGTGGGTTGGGGCCAGGGGAGGCCATTTTCTGCTTTCTTTTTTTGAGCATTGGTTTCCTTCTGGATTTCCTTGGTGTTGGCTATTGGGAGTGGGGTACAGACGCGGGGGTGGGTCATTGTATGCAATCTCCTTCTCCTTTGCTAGCTGGGTGGAGCTCTAGTTGCTTCCTTGTGTTGGGTGGTGTTTCTTGAAGTTTTTCTCTTACATGTAATTGCAGTGGCTGGTTTTGGTTTGGTGTTTTTTGGCTGGTGCTTTTGGTGGGTGGTTTCAATGGCAATGAATGCATCAATTGGTGAGGTGAGGGGAGATAATGCCATGACAGAGACTGGTGATGGGGCTTCCTTTGGAGAGGGTTGGAAAAAATTGAATACCTTTAAAATGCACAAGGTAAATGGATGCTTGGAGAGGGCGCAAGTTCGTCCTGTGTTGGTGATTCAATCGGAGGTGGTAGTTGAAGATCTAGATTACTACAACAAACATGTTTTGATTTGTAAGTTTATGGGGATGAGGGTTTCTCTTTCTTTCTTGGATACTTGGATCCATAAGACATGGTCTCTGGAGGGTGATTTTGATGTGTTGTTGGCTGCAAACAGTTTCTTTTTGGTAGACTTCTTGTGCATTTTAGATTGAAATAAGGCATTTGAAGGGGGGCCTTATTTTTATAACCAAGTAGGTCTTTTCATAAAACCATGGCATGCAAGCTTTAATTCAGCAGAAGAGTTGCCTTCTAGGGTTCCAATTTGGGTCTACCTTCGTCGGCTGCCACTTGAATGTTGGAGAACTGATATTTTACAATCGATTACTTTATTGTTGGGTAAGCCTATTGGTCCTTCTCAACATACTTTGGATAAGAGAATCTTTTCTTATGTGAGGGTTTATGTCGAGATTGATCTAAGTTAGCCTCTGCATGATTCTATTGATTTGACTGTTGGCTCTAATTCCTAGACCCAGCCATTGGATTATGAATTGTTGCCTTTTCGGTGTCAACTTTTTAATGAATATGGACATCTGCTGCGGAGGTGTCCTCAGGCTTTTAGTATAGGAGGTAAAATTAATGCGGATACCCAATCTAATATGAGGGTGGAAAAGGGTAAGGATCCAGCACAGGACTTGGCAGTGGACAAAGAAGGTTTTGTTCTTGTTAAACCTCGCAATTGAGGATGGGGCCAAAAGAGGCCTTTTCAAGATAGATAGGAAGCGGAAAATTTCAATAGATTTGAGGCTTTGGATGGGTTAGTTTAGGAGGAAGGGTTTACATTTGACATGCAGATGGTGGATGGCTCTGGTTCTAAGGAGTTGGTTGAGGTATAGCCTTCGGTGATCCCTGGAGTGGATCAACTTGGTGACCAAGATCCTCAGATGGTGTCCGATCTAGCTCCTTCCACTCTAGCTATTGGTGCGAGGGATGGGGTGGCTAGTGATTTTGGTGGTCCCTCTAGTGCTGGTAAGGTCATCTCGAAGGCTCAGGATAGCCCTGATTTAAGTAAGTTTAAACCTTCCTCTATTTTGGGTGTGTAGCAAAAATCTTTTAAGAAAGGGATTCCTGAGAAATCAGTTAAGGTTGGTCGCAAAAAGGACCAAGAAAAGGTGAAGCTTCCTGGAGAGACATTGGTTGAGGTTGGTTCAGTGAGGACTATTGATGCTCACTTTTCCCAACCCCAATGATGATAGTTCTTTCTTGGATTGTGAGGGGTACAAATAGCATACCTCGATAAAAGGCTATTCGCAATTTGATTTGCATTCATTCTTTGGATGTGATTTTCTTGCAGGAAACTAAGTTATCATTGGATAGTATGTTAGGTGTGGCTCCTAAGATTTGGGGTCATGGACAATGTCAATGTGTGGGTGCTTTTGGTAATTCTAGTGGAGTGGCTTGTTTCTAGGATCCCCGAAAGGTTAGTCCAATTTGGTGGATCTCCTGTAAGAGTTTAATTTCTTGGGTTGCTTCTCCTTTAGAGTCAGGGGAGAAAGTTATTTTCTCTAATATTTATGCTCTGATTGATTTCCAAGGTAAAGTGCAACTATGGGATCATGTTAGATATGTGAGTTCTTTGGATCCTTACTTGCCTTCGATCCTGGCTGGTGATTTTAATGCTATCATTTATTTAGAAGAGAAGAGAGGAGGTAGTGCTCATTTGGAGCCTTCCTCTAGGCTCTTGCAGGATAATATGGCTCTTTTGAGGTTCATTGATGTCAAGCCAACTAATGGAGTCTTCACATAGAATAATAGGAGAATTGGAGATGTTGCTATTTCTGAAAGACTAGATAGATTTTTGGTGTCTAGTTTTTAGATGGGGGATAGGTGGATTATTAGCTCTGAAATATTGGATTGTCGAGGCTCTGACCATTGGCCAATTAAGCTTGTGGTTGTTGTGCCTCAATGATGTGCTAGACAGACTTTCAAGTTCCAACTCATGCGGCTCTGAGACGAGTCTCTTCATGATATGATTTCTGGTTGGTGGGATCTTGGGAAGCCAGCTTATGGCACTGCTATGTACTCATTCTCAAAGAGGTTACAGTACGTCAAATACAAGTTGAAAAGATGGAATAGGCAACATTTTGGTAATTTGTTTCATGAAAAATAGAAGGCTCGGGATAATCTTGACTTAATCACTAGGCAGATTCGTGATCAAGGCCTAACAGATGAGTTGAGTTTGTTAGAAATTTCTGCAACAAAGGAGGTAGAGGAATGCGAGTTAAGAGAAGATTTTTTTTGGAAACAAAAGTCCCATATTGAATGGCTTTAGGCAGGTGATAGGAATACTTCTTTTTTTCACAACTCAATTAAAGAATAGAGGCAAGGTAATGTTATATCTTCTCTTGTGTTGTCTGATGGGGAAATTTTGTCCTCTTCTGCCTCTATCTCTGTGGAATGTATTTAGTATTTCTCTTCTTTATTTTCCAAGGATTCGCCTCTAGCTGAGGAGGTTGAAACAAGGATTCTGAATTGTATCCCGCAGCTAGTGTCTAATGAAATGAATGAATCATTGCTCTCTCCTATTACCTTGTTGGAGCTTGAGAATGTTGTGTTTTAGATGAAGAAAGGTAAAGCACCAGGGCCTGATGGATTCCCTATTGAATTCTTTCAGGAGTTTTGGGTGGTGGTTAAGTTGGACTTCTTAGATGTTGTTAAGGAATCTTTCATGAATAAACAAATGTTGAAGTATCTAAATGCAACCTTTTTAGCTCTCATTCCAAAGAAGGAGGGGACTATTTCTTTGGATCTTTTTTGACCTATTGCATTATGTAATGTTGTTTATAAGATTATTACTAAGTTGATTGCTGAAAGGCTAAAACCTTGGCTTAGTAAGTTAATCTCTAAGGAGCAAGGTGGTTTTGTTGCTAGTAGGCAGATCATGGATGGTGTTGTGATTGCAGCCAAGACCATCCATTCTATGGAATCCTCAAAAGAAAAATATATGTTTATCAAGTTGGACATGGCTAAAGCATATGATCGCGTTAAATGGAGCTTTTTGTTTAATATTCTTGGAGCTTTTGGCTTTGTGAGTGATTGGATTGAATGGGTTAGGAGTTGTGTTACTTCTTCCTCCTTCTCAGTGGTTCTCAATGGTGGGCCCACTAAGTTGTTTGGTGCTTCTAGGAGCCTTAGACAAGGAGATCCATTGCCACCCTACTTATTCATCCTACTTGTGGAAGGATTGGGAAGGCTTATTCGTGCTCAGGTAGCTAGTGGCTTAATTCAGGGTTGGAATTGGGGAAATGGTCTTCGCCCTCAGTCTCATCTTCAGTTTGTTGATGATACTGCATTGATGGGTAGGGCAAGGGTTGAGGAGGCTTTGAACTAACGTAGTTTTTTGGAAAGCTACTTGGCGGCCTCTAGGCAGCGCATTAATGAGGGGAAGTCTCTCATTTACTTCTTCCATACTCCTAAGGTTATCCAAAGGAGATTAGTAGGTATTCTTCATTTCTAGATCGGTTCACTTCCTTTTCTCTATCTTGGAATCCGTTTTGCCATTCATTCTCTCCCTAAAAGGTTTTGGCAAGAGACTCTTAACAAGTTTCAAAGATTGGTCAGCCATTGGACTTGTAGGTGGCTTTCCTCAGTTGGGAGAGTGACTCTCCTAAAGTCTGTGGTCCAGGCTCTCCCTCTTTATAGGTGCTTTTTTTCTTTCTGATCCTTCAAGTTTTATTCAAGATTTCAAGAGACTGTCTCATCAGTTCCTATGGTCTGGCAACCTTCTTTATAGAAAGTGGATCTTGGTGAAATGGGATGTTGTCTGTAGACCAAAGCAGGAGGGGTTCTTGGTCTACAACGAGCTGATTTGAATGGGCAGGCCTTGGCTGCTAAGCTGTATTGGTGTTGGTGTTCACAACAACATATGTGGTGGGCTAAAATTCTTACCCTCAAATATTTGGGTGTAGTGGAAAGCATGTAGGTTGTAAGATTCAGTCTGGAGGGGAGAGGTTCTATGATCTAGAGTACCCTCAAACGGGGTGCCAAGCTTGTGAAACATGCCCTTTTTTGGATTTGTAATGGGGGTCAGGAAGCGGGTTGGTGTCATGTGGCTGACTTCAAATCTCAACATTCTTTGAGTCAGATTACTATGTCTAGGTGGAAGGACCCTCAGGATTGGCCTTCTGGGGGGTTTTGGAGGATTGTCAAGTGCTTGCTAAGATTATTTCAGATCATGCCTGCAACTCTCTTCTTGGGAGAGATGTGCTTGCTTGGGGTCCAGATTTGCAAGGTAAATTTTTGGTTCCCTCTGGTTATCATGCTTTGGATAAATAGGTCTTTGCGAGCTCTGAGGTTCCTTGGTGGAAGCATGTTTGGAATAAATTTGCTTGGCCTAAGTGTAATTTTTTCTCTTGGCTCGTTGTCCAAGGTAAATGTCTTACTTGGGACAATCTTTAGAAATGGGGGTTCCAAGGCCCTTCCATGTGTGTTTTGTGTGGTTAGCATGAGGAATGCTTCTCGCATCTCTTTTTTCAGTGTTCCTTTGCTAAGGATATCTGGCATCACTAGTGGAATCTCTGGAGCTTACCGTATGGCCATGTCTGTACTTTGGATGATTATTAGAGGAGACAGGGATCATCTCCTACCAAAACCTCTTTTCTTAAAATTGATTGGAGCATTGGCCCTAGTTTGATTGTTTGGCATATTTGGTTGGAGTGCAACAGATAGATTTTCTTGGATAAAAAATTGATCTTTGAGCAACTTTGGAGGCAGATCCTTGGGACTCTGTAGGAGACTTTATCTACAAAGTGTGATCTATTTGTGCCAGTTGATCTTGGGGACTTGGGTGTTGTTAATTCACTGGGTCTTGTTGCTGGGGATAGGAGAAATTTGGGCATTGTGCATCGTAGGCATGGGCGCGAGAGGGTGGCTCATGATGGATTCTAGTGTCCACCTGCTCTAGGGGAGCTAAAAATCAATACAGATGGGTCTTCTAGGGGTAATCCTGGGCATGTTAGAGTTGGTGGTATTGGTAGAGACAGCCTGGGAGTGGTGGTGTTTTTCTTTTCTATGTATCATGGTCTATATACCAATAATTTTATGGAGGCTAGTGCTATCCTTATGGCGATTGAGCGTACAATTGGCCTTTGGTGGCAACAAATTTTTTGTGAGTCTGATTCTTAGGTGGTTATTGATATGTTGCATAAGCGACAGTTGGAGGATATGAATTGGCAACTTGTTGTGGTTGTCAAGTAGATTATTTCTATGTGCTCTTCTTTGGAGTCCATTGTTTTCCTCCATATTTTGCGAGAGTGGAATAGGGTAGTTGATGGACTGGCTAGATGGATGATGGAGAGGACTGATTCTGGGTATGTGGATGGTTGGGGCAATCTTCCAAATGACATGGCCCCTATTCTTGAGGAGTGGGTTGCTGAGGATATGAGGTGCTTCTTGGGTGTGAATTAATTCTTGTTTTGTTGGGCCCCCTATGGATTCTTTCTTCTAACTTTGTAATGTTGGTCTAATTCAATAAAGTTTTTACCCTCCTTTTTATAAAAAAAAAAATAGTATGTGAAGCATACAATGTGATACTATTTGAAAGCTATAGATGTTTTTCAATCAGCCTGTCAATAAAAAATTTAGTTATAATTCAAATAGAAAATGAATAATAATTATTTATTAAATTCAAAGTAAAGCATAATTTATAATGGCAGAAAGCTGAGAATCTCCTTAAAAACTCTTTTCATTTCATCAATTTTGGGTAAAAAATATTCATCAACCACATACCCATCATATTGCTACTTTTTGGCCCATCATGATCTTCCAAATACCCTTTTAAACCACCTAGACTTGGGTTGGCATACTCATTCTTTAAGTCTTGATATTCCTATTGTTTTATTTTGTTGTTTTTATCATTAGTTGCTACTAGTTGTGTGACATTATCTATCTTTTTCTTCTAAAAGAATTAGGGCCCTTTCGAAACCCTAATTATTGAATCAAAAAACAATTTAAATGAACAGTTAAAATTTGTAGTGTAGTAAAATGCATAGCCTTGCATTTTGACACTTTTTTTTGCCTACCTTACTTTATTTATGCTTCTTTATGGCTTAATTGGTATTATTTTGTGTCCACAAGCCCTATGAATAACATATTTTTCTTGTTAATCTCTTCATTCTTCAATTTATGAATGTTAATTTAATGACTTCATCGGTGTGTCCCTAATTTTTGGGCTAGGTCTAAAATGTCACCTAGGGCATCTTAGTCTAGCTCTTAGGACCCTAATTTTGGCACCTTTGGATTGGGGCCCTTTTTGGTGTCTATACCCCAAGTTGTTAGGACTTGTGACTAAGATGCCACCTAGGGCATCCTAGTCTTTCTTGGGTAATTTTTGAGGCTTAATTTCAAAGTCTAGTGGGATTTAGCATCCTTTATTCAATTAATTCATAGGTTACCTTAGTGTGATATAATTTCAAGATATTAATCATAGATTTAAGTATAAATATAACATTCCTTGATTCATTTTTCAACCCAAGTCTTTTTTAAGCTCTTTTATCATAGCATAATTGAGTTCACAAGAGCATTCAAGAGCCGATTCATCCAGCATTTGAAGCCATTTTCAAATTCACTTGCATCATATCAAAGTGTTTTCTTGCATCATGTGTGTTGTTGTGCTAACACTTGTGATTTAGTGTTTTGATCCAAGCAAGAAATTCAAGCATTATCTTTCCATCATTCAATACCCATATCTATTTTTTCCATTACATACAAGTTTGAAAAATTTACAAAGGTTTGGTGAGTTGTAACATTGCATGTTGTTCATTCATCATTCCTTCATTTCATTTCAACATTTAATTACCTACAAAGGGTATGACCGAGGAAAACCCCCATTCACTAACAAACAATACATTTTTCTATCTTACACATTTGTGATTGTAGATTTAGGTTGTAGACTTGAAGATCACTTGGAGTAAGAAGTTGCAAAAGTTGCAAACTTGTATCATAAAGTTGTCATCTTCACAGAAACTCACTTGCAGGCCTTATTCAAAAGTTTTAGAACTTGAGACCAGAAAGGAGGCTAGTCTAGACCTTGGAGCTCATGATCCTATTCAAAGTTTATAGAATTTCAAAATGAGACTAATACACCATCTTGGTCATCTTAGTCCTTCTACGCTTAATTTTCAGAGATTTTCAGAGATCTAGTTCCAAGATACGAAGACTTCATATTTTCCCTAAAAAATAATAGTGGGACTATTACACCATCTTGGGCATCTTAGTCCTACACAAGGTATTTTGGTAGTTTGTTTAAATTTCTAGATTCCTCACAACATCTCTATATTTCCCAAGTGTACACATACCATCTCCCTATTGCATAATTTTATCACTTACATACTTCATTTAGCTTAAATTGTTAATTTTAGGCCATTTTGCATATCACATGTTTTCAAAAAAAATATTTTCCAAGAACTTGCTTGGTGATGAACCCCCTAGAACTTAAGAACCCCTTCCTAGGACCCTCCTAATTGTGAATTGACTTGCCTAGAGAGATTGTTAGTCAATCCAATTAGGACTCTTAGGACATTAGTGGATGATTGAGTGGGAAAATTTTGATATCCCACAAAGGTATCCCTTTTCCCATTAATCATTTTGGTGAACTTGATGCTTTTTATTTTTTGATTTTGAGTCTATTAAGTTCTTAGATATAGATAACATTCATTCTTGTATTGCATCTTGTATTAGTGAAAGTGCATCTAGGTATCTTGCATCTTGCATTAGTGAAATTACATTTAGGGTTTCCTATATTTGCATTGGTGAAAAGTGCATATAGGTTGATTATTTACTTTATTGCATCATTTCATTTTATTTAAAAATTGAAAAATGCATTATTCTTCATCTTCTTGCATTCAAAATTAAAAAAATTCATTTACATCTTGCATTCAATTGCTTGTTTCTAGCTACTTTTTCTTGCACTTATTTTCACATTTTTCTACTTCTAAGCATTAGCATACTATATAGGCCATCTATAAACAATATTGACATTCCAAAATTCCTTGTTTATTTGTAAAAACCTATGATAGAACTAAAACACCCTTCTTGGCATCTTATTCCCTCTTAGGATTTTTGCTTCAAAAATACCTCACTATTGTTTGATGTTTATTTCAGCCTCTAGAACATCAAAATCTCACTAGGATGACCAAGATGCCCTTCCTAGCATCTTAGTTTTTGTTGACATTGATTCTCATGTTTTCCAGGATCTAAAATTTCTTTTCTATGCTTTTGTGGGCTACTTTCTATTTTCTATTTGTGTTTCCATATTTTTTGTTATTCCATTTTCTTTCATTTCAAGTGCATTTATTCAATCTTGCATCATGGATGTGTGCCTTAGAAAATTGTCGATGTCCCTGAAATATTTGGTAGATATGTCCAATGTTTCCTTTGGTAATGATCCTAATGAAATTGAACTCACCCATTCTCACTCAACTCCTAATGCATGTCCTCATGATGTTGACATCATTGGAGAAGATGATGAGAGCATGAATCAGTTCATAAATGATTATCTTTATAAATATGAAGCTAATGCATCCTTCTATCCTTCCATGAAACAATAAAATCTTCCCATCATCCCACCCCTTGAGATGCTTGGTTAATTATATCTGAAGACTAAAGAAAAATTTTAACCTAGTTCCTCTAAACAAGGAAACACTCAGCCCTTTTATGATAACAAAGTAACAAACACTACAATTAACATAGAAGAAATATATGGAAATGGCTTCATCATCTTGAGTAAACAAAATTGTGACACAAGAAGTGAACATGAAATTCATCAAATCTTAGAGAAAAAACCAACTGATGAAAACACAAAAGGATTAGGATACCAATATCCCTCTTATAACGAAAAGTATCCTAGAGAATATCTAAGGCTTTGAAGTGATGATATAATGATCTTGTATTCTCCCCCGAATATGAATATCCCTCTCCCTCAATAAAAACTAATATATCATAACAAACAAGGATAAAGTTATGATAATATTAGGACCTCTTGCCCTAATCCCATCTACAAAAGCTGGTGAATCTAGCAAATGCAAAAAACCATATAAATTAAAAAAATTCCAACCTCTTCATCTACCACCTGAATGTGAAAGAAAATTACAAAACATTCTCAACCAAGGGTTAATATTATTACCACCTATGAACTAACTTGTGCTATATCCTAAAGATGCAAAAGTGCCACATTGTGCATATCATCAGATCCTTGGACATAGTACTAATGAGTATTGTGCATTAAGAGAAATATTGAGCAAGTATCACTTTGATGGAAATACTTGCTCTCCAGTGATCACATAGCATATTCTCTCCCCTTTTCATCATGTAGTAGTTGTAGAATACTCTATTCTCACTATTACATGACCCTTCTCATCACTTGCCTCAACCCATTCTTGTCTTGCACTCAATGGGGACAAGAAGTTGTTGGCCTTGTCCTAGTAAGGAATTTATTGTTGTACCTCTGGTTCATTATCTACTTTCTACTTAATTGGACTGGGCTTGGGGAGGCGAATGACTTACTTTAGGTTGACTTTCCTATGCATTCCTAGTCCTTTTCACTTTTCCTTTTGTTTTTTGGCATGTGTGTAATGTGATCCACTATGATGTTTTGTTTGATGTTCCCCGCTCTATGTGAATTCCTCTATTTTTACCTTCGTTCTTCTATATGTCGTACACTTTTTCCTTTTGACTAATCTTTTATGTTTTCCTTTCATTTTCATTTCTTTTTTTTTCCTTTTCGGGATGATGCAAGGCATCAATAAATTCATGTCTTGTTTATGTTGACTCAAAGTCCTTTTCAATATCTTTTCTTTTTCTTTCATTTTACTTTTTTGTTTGTCTTGTTTTTTCCTTTTTGGGATGATGAAAATTATTGAGACACCCTATGTCTCTTCCATGTTGACCCAAAAGGCTCTTTATTTTCTTTGTTTTCACTCTCTTTGTGTCATTCTTCCAGTTCTATGTATTTGGGGAATGATGATAGTTCCAAGCTCTCAAATACCATTGTAGCAAAGAATATACTAACCCAAAACCCATAGATCCCTTATTTTTTTGTTGATTTCATTTTGGGGACAACCCCCTTTCTTTTCCTTTTATCTTGCATGGCGTAGCTTTACTTGGAAATGTATGACTTGGTATAGGGCTTTCCAAGTTGGCTCTCATGTCTTCTTTCTTGATTGCATTTTCTTTTGTGCTACTTTAAAGTAATTACTCATAGCATGGTGTTATTTATTCCTTTAAAGTTGGGGCATACATTGGCAATACTTTGGCATGATTTCATTTACATTTTTTTTCTTCTTTCCTTTTCATGTTCCTTGATGTGATTTTATTTCTTTATGTGATGTGTTTTTCCTCTTGTTGATACTTTGGGTTTGACTTCCTCTGAGAGCGTGATATTTCCTTTTCCTCTCTTGGAAACATTAGATACAATGTTCCCTAGGATGAGACTTAGCACTTGTCCTCTCTTGGAAACAAGCTGAGACTCTTTTGTCCTTGTCCTATCTTGGAAACATTGGGTATGATGTTTCCTAGGATGAGACCTTGTATTTATCGTCTCTTGGAGATGTTAAGAATTGTGTCCCCTAAGAGTAAGACCTCACATTAACTAAGAAAAATCCCATTGAACATCCCTCTTTCTTGATGCATTTTCTTTTTCTTTTTGTCCTTATTAAAGTCATGGAGGTACAACTTTGATATGGTCTGCCTTGGGGCTTACCTAGTGAACACCTAGCTTCACTAGTCCATGTGAGCATTCCTTTTTGTCCTTATTAAATTCATGGAGGCATGGCTTTGAGATGGACTACCTTGGGGCTCACCTAGTGAACACCTAGCTTCACTAGCCCTTATGATCATGTGTTTTTGTTCCTTATTAAAGTCATGGAGGTGTGGCTATGATATGATCCCTTGGGGCTCACCTAGTGGACACCTAGCTCCCATGAGCCTTTTTGAGCATGCATTTTTCTTGCATAGTGGACAACGCATTCCCCTTGTAAGCATTTTTGGACAAATAACTTGGACCCAGTCTATCGCATTGGACGGCTAGTCAAAGCTTGATCCGTTTTATTTATTTTTTTCCTTTTTCATTTTCCTTTTTCTTGTGTTTGATGGTGTATGTTTGCAATTTGGTTACATTTCTTATATCATCCACAAGAGTTTTCCTTTGTAATTATGTTGTTTTTTCCATAAGATCTTCATCCTATGGGCTTGGTCACCCTCTTGATTATTTCCATCCTATCTTGCTAACATTTGTACATTTGAACCCCTCTTGATTACATGGTTGGCCACTTTAGTGTGAGTTTGAAGAAGGTTCATCCTCTGATTAATGTGGGGGCTAAATGTAGTGTACTAAAATGCATACCCTTACATTTTCACACTTGTTTGGGCCCACCTTTCTTTATTTATTCTCTTTTATAGTTTAATTCATCCTATTTTGTGTCCACAAGCCCTATGAATAAGATGTTTTTTTGGTTAATCCTGACATGTTCCATAGTATAAATGTTAATTTAATGACTCCATCAATGTGTCCCTGATTTTTAGGTTAGGACTAAAATGCCACCTAGGGCATCTTAGTTCCCCAAGGATCTCAGGACCCTAATTTTGGAACCTTTGGATTGGTCCCCTTTTTATGTTTGTGCCCTATGTTTTTAGGATGTGGGACTAAGATTCCACCTAGGGAATCTTAGTCTTTCTTGAGTAATTTTCAAGGTTTAATTTAAAATTCTAGTGGGATTTCTCCTCTTTTATTCCATGAATTTATATGTTGGCTTGTGATATAATTTTGGGAAATTAAGCATAGATAAGTATAAATACAAGGCTCCTTGTTTCATTTTTCAACTCAACTCTTTTGTGAGATCTTTTATAATAACATAATTCAGTTCACAAGAGAATTCAAGATCAGATTCATCAAGCATTTGAAGACATTTTTTCAGATTCAAGCATCATATCAAAGTGTTTTCTTGCATCATTTGTGTTGTTGTGCTAACATTTGTGATGTAGGTTTTTGATCTAAGAAAGAAATTCAAGCATTATCTTTGAGGCATTCAAAATCCATATCCATTGCTACCATTACACAAAAGCTTGAAAACTTCACAAAGGTTTAATTACCAACAAGGGTTTTGACCAAGACAATCCCCCATTCACTAACAAACAAGTTTTCCCATCTTACACATTTTTTATTGCAAATTTAGGCTGTGGACTTGAAGATCACTTGGAGTAAAAATTTGCAAAAGCTAAAAAGTTGCATCACAAAGTTTTCATCTTCAAGGAAACTCACTTGGAGGCCTTATTTGAAAGTTTCTAAAATTGAGACCAGAAAGGAAGCTAGTGCAAACCTTTGAGCTCAAGATCCTATTCAGAGTTTGTAGAATTTTAGAATAGGACTAACACACCATCTTGGGTATATTATTCCTCCTAGGCTTAATTTTCAAAGGATTTTAGAGATCTGGTTCTGAGATCTAAAGACTCTGCATTTTCTTGAAAACATTAGTGGGCCTAATATGCCATCTTTGGCATCTTAGTCCTCCAAAACATATTTTGGAATTCTATTTACATTTCTAGAATCCTCACAACATCTTTAGATTTCCCAAGTGCAGACATACCATCTCCCTGTTGCATAATTTCATCATTTACATACTTCATTTTGCATATCATAATGTGTTTTCAAATATATTTTTTTCCAAGCATTTTCTTGGTGGTGAACCCCTTAGAACTTAAGAACCCCTTCCTAGGACCCTCCTAATTATGAATTGGCTCACCTAGAGAGATTTTTAGTCAATACAATTAAGACTCTTAGGACATTAGTGAATGATTGAGTGAGAAAAATGTGATATCACATAGTGGTATCCATTTTCCCTTTAATCAAAATTTATCCACATGTCACTATCTAGTTGATTGTAAGTTTCATTTAATAAGTTTGTATTTATGTAGAGACTATTGATTTTAATGGTGTCTATTTTGTTTTATAGTGGCTTGTTTGTAGTCTATTAGTTTTTCTTCATTGTAGTATGTATGTCTAGAGTGTTAAATATTGAAGAAAATAATAATTTCTAAGAATTCATGTATATTTTAAGATTTCAATAAATAATATAGTTCTATATAATACTATTGCAATTAAATATTGAAGTCAACTAGACATTCCAATAATTAATTTGTATTTTAAATTCTAGAAATATCTGATTTGTAGTTTCGCTTTCCCCTAAAATTTTTGGAGACCACTGGATTTCAATATTGTTTAACTATACTGATGATATTGGTTCCATGTGTTTAAGAATATTGTAGTTAATATTACTTATGCATATTTTTATGTAAATTCATTCCTAAATTTGTTTCCTAGAATAAATGTGTAACTATTCTCAAAAAACATTTCTAATTGTAACATAATTCATATTAATGGATAAATTTTATCTACATGTCACTATCTAGTCTATTCTATGTTTCATTTGAAAATTTATTATTTTTGTAGATACTATTTATTGTAATGGTTTTTTCTTAGTTTTAAATTGGTTTCTTTGTAACCTATTAGTTTCTCTTCACTTTCCTTGCATTTCTACAATGTTAAATATTGAATAAAACTAGACTTCCAAATAATTCAAATATATTTAAAACTTTAGAAAAATTATATAATTCGATAGTTTTTATTTGATATAATTGTTCCATTAGTTGAGGTATGTTCCTTATAATATTATTAAAGGATTTAATATTTCATTTGTAGATATGTTTATTGACTATAGTTTGTATAATAGAGTGAAATATAAAACATAACATTGAGGCTTCCCCAAGTACTCCTTTACTACAATATATTTATCTTGTATCTAACCCTATAAATTATGAAAGTGTGATTGAATTTTGATCTCTTGAAATATGTTTTGAGTGTATCTTGACACTTTTATATAATTGTAATTATTTTATTTTGAATCTAATCTTGATTTTTGTACTCTATGTTGAATAAAAAATGCTTAAAGAGAAAAATATTTAATATACATGAGTATGTGGTTATGAATATTTGACCTTTTCATCAAGTTATAATTAAGGCACATATATTCTTGTGACAAATTTTTACATCACACCACTTAAAATTCATAAAATTCTCGCACAATCATTTTTGTGTGATATCGGATAGAGAATTTTGCAATTTCTAGTTCTAATCAAATATCTCAAAAATAATTTTCCTAATTATCAATAAGATTATTTTTGAGACTCTACAAACCTTGAAATAAGGCATACACTATATATTATAGCTAGCCTTGTAGTTGTTAGGTATATTAAACTATGAATAACTCTTTTATACACAATTGGATTATGTTACACCCTTAATACTAGAGTAGATCAAACTATGAATAATCAACTTGTGGATATCTTATCTCCTAATTAAGTCATATTATCAATATTATATTATTATTTAGTTGATTAGGTATTCCTAGGGCTTATAGATGGTTACCCAAGTCGGTCTGGGTGATATCTTAGGCATAAATAGGTATATATAGGAGGTTGTGAGTCTTATTTCATCATCATATTATGAATTGTGTTCTTGTTGGAGATATTTGGAGTTTTCCCCCCTCAAAGTGGCTTGTTATTCTCAGTTATTATCAAGTATTTATAAAAAAAATCATATTATATTGTTTTATTGTGCAAGTTATTTCATCACAAGTGGTATTAGAGCATGATCTTGGCACTATAGAGGAAAGGAATTTTAATATTAGAGGTTATTTTGGAAGTTGCATATCTTTCTAGTTTTGGTTATTTTTTTTATAATTTTAAAGGATTCTTGCAATATTAACAAATCCAAAGTAAAAATTTCAGAGGAATTGGAGTAGAATTAGCTTGGTTTACACATAATTTATTTGGAAGCTACATATCTTTCACATAATGCCTAATTGGAGCATTATTTTTATTAGGTATTTGAAGAAATAATATAGGAGCATAAATTCAAAAATTTGGAGAAATTTAAATTAGTGTTTTCAAAACATTTTCTCTTAGGGATGAAAATTTGGTAATTTATTGGAACTTTCTTTTTGGGTAAGTGGTATCTTAACGCTAGTAAGTTACAGTAAAATTTTTAGATAAATTAAGTTTCATTTATGTGAATTATTAAAAATTATTTTTTATCATCATGAAAAGGTCTACAATAAGTGGAAAAAGGAATGCTACCACACTACTGGAATCTTCAAGGAATGACGAAGTTGAAAATGAGGATTTTAACCCTAAAGATGAAATAAAAAAAGTCAAGGGTGATATTTCAACATTAAAGAAGAAGACTATGGAAGAAACAGGTGAATTGAAATTATTTTTTCAAGGTATGTGGTGTAAGAGTGAAGATTCACCTCATAAGTTGGAAGGTAATGCTTTTATTAGGCATGAATTACTTGGACTTGATTAGGGTTTCAAGAAGGATCCTTCCATTAATAATCACATGCCAAGGAAATTCATACCTAAGTTATATATGAGAAAGTTTGATGCAAGGATCCAACCAATTGGCTATGCCAAATGAAGTAGTTCTTTGACCTTCACCATGTTCATAGTCAACAAAAGGTGGCTATTTCATCATTATACCTCAAACCAGATCAATTTATTTAGTATCGTTGGTTATGTGATGAGAAGAGAAAAAAGGTTGTGTGGTCACATGGTAAATTTTTTAAGAACTTTCTACCCATTATGGAGATAACTTTATGGATAAGTACTTTTTCCAACTCACTCAATTAAAGAAAACAGACATGGTCAAGGATTATATTCAACAATTTCAAACCCTTTCTCTAAGAGTCGAGAATGTGGAGGAAGAGAATATGAAGGAACTATTTCTAAGTAGTTTGAAGATCACATAAAATATGAAGTATTATTATTCCAACCACAATCCTTATTACAAGCAATACTAATGGAAAGAAAAAGTGGAGGAGAAGTATTTAGTTAGTAGGAGACAAGGGAATACAAATTTCAGCGAAAGGAGATATTGTTCTAGAAATTTCCATAACATTAAATTATCTATGTGATATTATCACCTTGATAGCCCAATGTATGATATCTCCATCAGTGTAGTAGATATTGTTTTAGGAGTACAATGGCTTACTACTTTGGGAAAAGTTGAGATGAACTTTCAATAATTATTCATGAGATTTCAATAAAAAATAAAGGCAATAGAGCTAAGAGGGTTGAGGGAAAAGTCCCCAAAAATAATTATCTCTCATCAAATGTAGAAGTTTCTTAAGAAAGGAGTTGATTAATTTGTGGAAAAATTATGTTCATTAGAATTCTCTAAATCTAATGCTCCTACCCATCCAAAGTTACCAAAAATAATTGAGCATCACTCAATAGTTTTTGGAGATATTCCTAAAGGACTTCCTCCTAAGAGGGATCATGATCATGCCATACAACTAGTGCTAGGGAGCCAACCCCAAAGCATCATGCCTTACTAGTAATCACATATACAAAAGAGTGAGAGAAAATATTCAAGGAAAACTTTAGTGGTGAATCTTCACCAATTGGATAATAATTGAAATCGGGACTTCCAGAAATGACTAATAGTACAAGACAACAAGGATGTTGAATCACCAAGTTTTTACAAAAAAATAATTTTGTCTCAATTAATTCGCCTCTATAAACGATGCGTCATTGGAACTGGTTCTCCAGTAGTCTATACTATTAATTACAAATATTAATTAAATTCTCTAGTAATATTATATTACTACCATTAATTTTGGGGTAATTTTGCCACAATATAATAAATTATCAGTTAATTTTAGGGATACTTTAGCCTTGAATAGGGATTTTATTTATTGTCATCAAATCATCAATTATCTTTTTAATCAGATGGCTAAGGTTGATTCCATGCCCTAATACGCACGTTCCTTTTCAAAGGGTCATTGAGGCCCATAATTTTTTTTGATCCACACAATTAAACCTAATTGTGTGGCCCAAAAAAAATACCGGGCCTCAACAAGCATTTTAAAAGGCACATGCATATTAGGTTGTAGATTCAACCTGCAACCATTCGACTAAAAAGCTAATCAATGGTCTTCATTATCGGCCTATCACCCAAAACTTGAACCTTGTAACCTATGTCGCAGGGTTCTGGAAGTTTAAAACCAAGCAACAATGTGTTGGTTGACGGATCACTGACTTCTCTCTAACCTTTGAACCTTTTCACAGTGTTCATAAGTTTCTTAACTTCCCAACTGGTCAATCTTCTTTGTTGTTGAAGCATCTTGGAGTTTCCTAACCTCTGACTAGAGGTTGTAAAGTTTGTGGTTTCTCTGACTAGGAAACAAGCCATTGGATGGCAGGACTAGTCTGCGTGGATGGTGATGACTGCGTATGGCAGTGACTTGGATGTTGATAGATGTGGGGACCACTTGGAGGTTGGGAGTTAAATATTTAAGTCTTTTCGGGGAGACTTGCTATGAATATTGTAGATTCCCATCTTGATTCTCCAGGATTGCACAAGTGGTGTATGCCTGTCCTGGTGGAGACCACCAAGAACAACCGACAGTTTGGTATGATAGTCAAAGGTTATGGACGAGTGATGTGTCAACATGTGGCACAATTTCATTTGTTGATTTTACATCGCTATTGTAAATCAACAATCATTATAAAATTTTAGAAGGAGAGATTTTCCATTGTAATTAATCTTTTTAATGATTATTTGCTAGGATTTTCCATTGTGATTATTATTGTTACCAATTATTCATTAATATTTTCCAAGATTTTACAATTTTTTTTAATAATGTGCATAGATTCACCAGGAAAATTAATATTTTTTTTCAAATAAAAGGAAAGATTCACCAGGATTTTACTCCTCACCTATGGTGATGGTGTAGAAGAAGGATGATTCTTGGCACATGTGTCCAAACTATAGAGTGCTCAATATCTACACCATCAAAGATAAGTTTCCTATTCCAATCATTGATGATTTACTAGATGAATTGAATGGAGCTAAATATTGTACAAAGTTAGATCTTAAATCCAATTATCACCAAATTTGAATTAAGGAAGAAGATATTTGTAAGACAATATTTAGGACTCATGAGGGTCATTATGATTTTTTAGTGATGCCACTTCTTCTTACTAATGCTTCATCTATATTTCAATTTTTGATGAATTCCATCTTTAAAAAGTTCTTTAGGAAGTTTGTATTAGTTTTTTTTTTTGATATATTGATTTATATCAAGAAATGGGAAGAACACTTGCAACATGTAGATCAAGTATTACAAGTTCTAGAAGAGCATTAACTCTATGCTAAAGTGTAATTTTTGTCTTTATGAGGTGGAGTACTAGGGACACATAATTTCACATGAAGGAGTAAAGGTGAATCCTAACAAAATTAAGGTTATCTTGCAATGGCCTACTCTAAAAGCCATTTAAAAATTAAGGGTTTCTTAGCATTGACAAAATACTATATAGAAGATTTGTGAATAATTATGGTCATAGAACATCACCCCTCATAGATTTATTCAAGAATGAACCTTTTTATTGGAATGGGTCTGCTAATTAAACACTTTAAATGTTAAAGAAGCCTAACTACACAACTCTAGTGCTTGGCATTCCTAATTTCACAAAGGATTTTAATGTGAAATGTGATGATTCAAGAAATAGTATAGATGTATTTCTCATGTAGGAGGGTTGTCCCACTACTTTTGGGAGCCATCAAATAAAGGGTAAGAATCAACTCAAATTTATTTATGAAAAGGAAATGCTAGCTATTCTTCATGTAGTAAAATAATGGAGAACTTATCTAATTGGTAGACACTTCAAGGTTAAGACAAATCATGATAGCCTAAAATTATTTTTGGAACAAATATTATCTTTTGAAGAACACGAATGGGTTACTAAGATGTTGGGATATGATTTTGAGATTGTATATAAGAAAGGGAAGGAAAATATTATAGTAGATGCGCTATCAAAGAAGGATGAGAAGGATGAAGCTTTATTGTCTTCCCTTTCAATATAAAAAGAAGATTGGGTAAAAGAAGCTAAAGAAGAGTGGAAAAATTATGTGGCTACAAGTAATATCATTCAATAATTACAAAATATTCCTAGTAGTTTAGATAAATTTTGTTGGAAGGGAGATACATGGTATAAAGCATGATTGTATCTTTTCCAGAATTCCTCTCTCAAACAAAAGATTCTCGTAGAGCTACATGAGTCTCCAATGGGTGGTCATTAGGGATTTTTGAAGACATATCATCGAGTCAAGAAAGACTTCTTTTGGGAGGGGCTAAAAGTGGATGTTCAAAACATTATGGTAGAATTTTTGGTTTTTCAACAAAATAAAGGGGAGATAATTAAGACACTTGGTTTCTTGCAACCCTTAGTTATTCATATTCAACATTGGGAAGAGGTCTCCATGGACATCATTACAAGGATTTTGTGATATAATATTAAGAATGTCACTAGGGAAGTAGTGGACAACCTCACTAAATATGCATATTTTATTATTTTATCACATCCTTTTCTAAAAAGTATAGTGGCAAAGGACTTTTTGGAGAATATTCAAAATCTACATGGTATACCTAAGGTTATTATTAGTGATCATGATCCTCTATTTCCTAGTACCTTTTTGAAAAATTTATTCAAATATTTGGGTACTCAATTGGCTCATGCTTTTCATTCCATCTACAATTTGATGGGAAAATAGAGGTTGTTAATAAGTGTTTGGAACTTGGATATATACATTGTTTCACTTCAGATAAATAGTCTCAATGGGTACATTGGCTACCACTATCAGAACGGGGGTACAACACTCCCTTCCATAGTTCATCAAAAACATCTCCATCTATGGCATTGTGTGGATAGCATCCTCCTTCCATGACATCACCATTGATGGTGTCACTAGGAGTTCATGTTGTGGAGGACCACATGATTCATCAACAAGAAGTACTTTTAGGACTTAAAGAGAATATATCCATGACATAAAACCAAATGAAGTAACAGGAAAACCAATATTGTAGTGAAAGAAGTTTTGATGTGGGGGATTAGGTTTTCTTGAGCTTGCAACCTTACAAGAAAATTTCACTGAAGCAACAGTCAAAGAAAAATAAGTTGTCTCCAAAATATTATGGCCCATATCAAATCACGAAGAAGATAGGTAGTGTTTCCTACAAGCTTGAACTACCATAAACAAGAAAGATACATCTAGTTTTTCATGCTTCTTATTTGAAGGTAATTGGGAATAATATCCCCTCTCAAACAATATTACTGGACCTTGATGAAGAAGGATGAATCATATTGGAACTAGAATGTATTCTTCAGAAACATATAAGGAAGCTAACTACCAAAGAACTCCCTATGTATCTCATCCAATGGAAGAATTTACCAATTAAAGATGCCATATGGGAGGACGAATTCATTCAAAAGCATCTAGAATTGCCTAGCATTGAGGATAATTCTTATCTAAAGTGGGGGGCATATTACACCCTTAATATTATAGTACATCAAGTTATGAATAGTCATCTTGTGGCTATCTTAACTCCTAATTAATCTATATTATCAATATTATATTTTTATTTAATCTATTAAGTTGGTCTAGGGCTTATATAGGGTTATCTAAGTTAGACAGGGTGATATCCTAGGCATAAATAGTTATATATAGGAGGTTGGGAGTCTTATTTCATCATCATATTGTGAATTGTGTTCTCATTGGAGATATTTGGAGATTTTCTCCCTTGAAGTGGCTTGTTATTCTTAGTTATTATCAAGTATTTGCAACATACTTCAAATCATATTCTTCTATTGTCCAAGTTATTTCATTATAGATCAACATTGGGTCCCATGTTATCCTTGCTTAAATTGAAACCTATTAGAACTAGTATTGGTGTTGGCTTATAGTTTTTAATAATAAACCTTTCAAAAACATGCTCTTATACTTGTCTTGAGAAATGAATATTCCATTTTCTAATTGATTAACCCTAGTACCAAAAAAATGCTTCATGAGATCTAAATTGGTCTTCTTAAATTTATTCTTTAGGATTTCCTCAAATAAATTAATTGATAAATAAACTTTAAATATCACTAATAAATATACAAACAAAAAATTAGAATTTTACTTTGTTCATTAATGTTTATATACAATGTGGGCTCACTACTACACCTAATAAATCTATTTTATAGAAGCTATGAATATATTTGTTACATGAACACTATATTTACTATGTACAAATAGGCTACTAGAACAAATGGTTCATTGATGTCGATTTTGAATTGTGAAAAACCTTTGCCCACTAGCTTTTCCTTATGTTTTTACAAATCTTGTTTTGCATTAAATTTGATCTAATTGACCTAGCTTAATCCCATCATATAAAATTTCAATAAATCTCATGTATAATAATTCTTTATAACATCTATCTCTTTCTCCATGACCTGTGCCCAATTTTCAATATTTAATTTCTCTTTCTCTATTACTTGCGCCCAAATTTTAATATTTAATTACTTCTTCAAACATGATATACATCATAATATATACATAAAAGAATATACACCTATACAAATTTAATATCGAAAATCTACTATGCTATGAGGTATTATAAGCAAGTTAAAACTTTTAGTATAGGCACATCTGATCATACTCACTGCACGCTATAAATGTTTTCCTGTACATTACATTGGGGCAAACACATTCTCAGCTTGTAAAAGAGATCGGAATAAGCTAATATAAGAAATTTTGATTCGATTTCAATTTTGGTTTCTTATTTAAAATTTAAAAAAGACATCATGTTTGGAACCAACATTACATTAAAATAGAGTAGATTGTGGTAAACTAATATAAGAAATTATGGTTTGATTTTTATCTTGAAATATCTCATCTTAATATCTGATTTTTATGAATTGAATTCTGCGTTTTTTATGCACATCAAAAGCACATGAACCACCAGTGCACCTTAATCAAAGGACACAGGACTTTGAAAGCATGAAACATATGTAGATGACGATGTAACGAACATAATCATGAAATTCTTATGAGTACTACCATCATGATAGAGGCCTTCTAAATACCAAAGCTAACTAAAATTTGGTTGAGTACTAAAATAAAAATTGTATAAAGACATGCATATTGGGCTTTTGAGTTTCAGATATAAGGAATCCCGCTGTTCGTAGCACAGTTATTGGTGAAATTATTATCTAGACGAATAACTTAAACAGTGGCTTGGGTTATAGATAGATGCATATTCTGTCATCTGCCGTTTTAGTAATGTTACATAAATTTTGTGTGAGTTCAATTTTTATTTTTAGTTAGTTCTGAATATTTTGTATTTTAGTTTGGCAAGCGTACATTTTAATTTTTTGAGTTATAGAAAGCAATATTTTTGCTTTATAAGAATGGACGGAATTGGAAAAATTATGATATAGATTGTGGCATTTCAATGGGTCTATTGCCCCATCTGGATTGTGTGCCTGGTGAAATGAAATCTTGTGGCATAATTGAAAATGAATGAACATCATAGGGCATTTTGGGTGAGCCTGAGCTAAGCTATGATATGGATTGTGGCGTTTCAATGGGTCCATTGTTCCATCTTGATAGTGTGACTGGAGAAATGAAATCTTGTGGCATAATTGAAAATGAATGAACATCAAAGGGGATTTTGGGTGAGCTGAGCTCAGCTTATAAATGTACAATCAAAAAAATACTATTTGACTAAGAGGAATCAAGAACTAGAGTTCTTAATCTATTTGACTAAGAGGAATCAACCAACATTGGAAATGATAAAAAATTAAAAATGATATTTATTTTCACTTTTATCGTTTAGAAGAATCTTCGCTTAGCCTACTTGACGTCTCATAAATATAAATATTGATAAACTTAAAAGTACTCCACATCTCCTATATTAGGGACTAAGGCTTACAAATTTATATTCCAACTTTTGAATAACTTTTTTGAGAGCTTAACTATTTTTTATTACGTTTAAAACCCTTTAGGGTTTTTGGATGACTATACTCGACTGAAACTGAAAAGATTCATTGTGGTGATAATTTTTGTTAAGGGATTTATTGAAGAATAATTATTTAGGGCTTTCCATTTAAACTCTAACCCGAGTTGGTTTACAATTATTCAAACTACATACAGAGGTTATTATTTTCAGTGTCTTTAAAAGATGGCTTTAAGGCATTTTTCTGAAAAACCTAGGAGAGGGATATGAAGCTTCAGATATATTGTGCAAAATTTGCATTTCATTGAAAATATTTAATTATGACTCTCATATTATTGTATTTAAGGAAGATGTTGTCATTCTCATACAACATTCTTCAATGTGCTTATTGAAAATATATATTGTCTTCTATTGAGATTCTAGGACTGCAAATTGCACTTCTAGGTTTTTGATAGAATGCTATAATTGTTACACATTGTAAAGGAGTTGGTGTTCCTATATCTTATGAATTTGGTACTTCTAAATTTTTGTGGAGTTGGTGTTCCTAAACTTTGTGGAGTTGGTGCTCTTGAACTATGAAGAGTTGGTCCTCTAAGTGAATAAAGAGATAGATTTTTTGAGTGGATTTTATTCCCAAACAGGGTTTTCCACCTTGGAAAAAACATTGTGTTATGTGATGATTTTGTGTGTGATTGTTCTTATTTGTTTGATCTCAATATGTCATTAATTGCATTAAATGTTGTTAAGTTTCGGTTTTGCATCTTTTTCGATGTTTAAGTCAACATATCATGCATAGGATGTTCTCTTGTGGCCTCTGATACATGTGAATGTGTAAAAAATATTGACTTCATTCTTTTTTGATGATATGTCTATTTGATTCATATTAAACGCAAATACAATGTTATTTAGAACAAGTAAAATCTACTCTATAAATAGTAATTTGGTCTTTTGACTTTTCTTTGCTTCTACAAATGTTTATATCAAAATGTCATGCACAAATGTTCTATTATTGTTATGAAATCAAATACAAGAGAAAATATAAAAGTATTCATTTGGTTCACTCTATGTCTCAATTCATGTCAATCTTTTATTCATATACCTAATTTGTATTTAATGCACAAGTCAAGTTTGCTTCACATACTGTCATTTACCCTCTTGGTTTTTGAAAAAGATTGTGACTTTTATAAATCACTGATTCACCCCCCCTCTCAGTGATTTCATTCTTCCAATGAGGTCATCCTCTCACTAAAGTTGGAGATAAATGTACTATATAAAAATGTATCGCTTTACATCTTCACAATTGTTTGGGCCCTCCCTATTAAAATCTAGCTTATCTATGCCTCAATTGGTCTTATTTTGCATCTACAAGCCTAGTTAAATGCATTTTTCTAAGGATAATCTTGACATTTAATAAATGACAAATCATAATTTAATGTTTTTGGCTAGCATATTTAGGGATCTAGGACCCATACACCCATCTGGGCATATGGGTCCTCCCTAGGTCTTGGGCCTTGATTTCAATGATACATTGAACATAGCCTTTGGGACTCATATGCCCAACCTAGTGTATGAGTCTCGGTTTAACTTAGAACCTATTTTAATTAAAATTCTTGGCAAGATTTTATTATCCTTTGATTTAATTTTTAAATGTTTGCTTGTAGTGTTTTAATTTTAGGAAGTTAGGTATAAAGAAGTATAAATGCAAGGTCATTTCATTAAATTTCTGCTAACAAGCTAGAAAATTCAAGTATCCAAACAACCTAGCAAGTTTTCAAGTCATTCCTAAGGAAATTATATCAGATCAAGAGCACTGAAGAGCAAATCATCAAACATTTGGAGTAAAATGCAAGATTCAAGCATCATGTGTGTTTGTTAGCTAACATTCGTGATGTAGGTTTAATGATTCAAGAAAGCATTCAAGACAAAGTTTCAAGCATTTAATCAAGATTCAAGATCCACATTCATGCTAGGCATTTCACTCAAGTTTGTAACCTTCATTTGAAGGGTTTGTTGAGTTGAAACATTTCATTTTTTCATTCATCATTCCTTCATGCTTTTCTATTTCATTTCAAGGTTTAATTACCAAAATGTGGTTTGACCAAGGCAAACACCCATTCCCTAACAAAACAAAAAAATTCTCTTTTGATGTGTGTTTGTATATCTACTTGAATTGGAGCTTGAAGATCCTTTGAGGACAAAGTTGTAAAAGTTGTCCGTTGTCAAGAAGCTATCATCTTCATGGAAACTCACCTACAAACCAAAATTAGACTTTGAGAGTTTGAATATTAGACAAGAAAGAAACTATAGAAGATCACTAGAGGCTTCCTATAATCAATCAAACCCTAGCAATAGGGCTAAATTTCCCTACCTAGCATATTAGTCCTAGTATAACCCTTTTTCCACCTTTATGTAGATCCTTTCAGTTATTAAAAGATTCCATTCTTTCCAAAACCCTATGGCAAGACTAAATCACCCAACCTGGTGTATTAGTCCTATGTACTTCAAAAAGAAATTTTTCAGAGTTCTAGACCTTGCTTTGACTCAATATTCTTCCAAGTTCTTTATTGTTTGGTTTCATTTTCCCATCTTGTTTCATGCCTTCAAATTCTGAAGTCATATAGTGAATTTTTCATAGTGCATTCAATTTCTTCTTTTAAAGTATTGTTTAATGGTGAACCCCATCCAATCACACACAAGGAAACCCTAGCCATCCCTCAATTAAGTTGAATTTGGTTGAGGAATCTAGGTTACCTAATGAACTAAAGTGTGAAATAGGTCCAAATTTCATCTCCCAAAGGTGGAACAACCATTTCCCTTTTATTCACTAAATATACTAATGATATTGGTTCCATGTGTATAAGACTATTGTAGTTAATATTACTTATGTGTATTTTTACTTAAAGTCATTCCTAAATTTGTTTCTTAGAAGAAATGTGTAATTACTCTAAAAAAACATATCTAGTTGTAACACAATTCAAATGAATCGATAAGTTCTATCTACATGTCACTCTAGTTTGTTCTATGTTTCATTTGACAATTTATTATTTTTTGATACTATTGATAGAATGGGTTTTCCTTAGTTTTATGTGGATTTTTTGTAACCTCTTAGTTTCTCTTCATTTTATATGGATTTTTTATAGTGTTAAATTTTAAGCAAACTCGACTTTCAAATAATTCAAATATATTTAAAACTTTAGAGAATTATAGAGTTTTATAGTTTCTATTTGATCTAGTTGTTCACTTAAGTGAGGTGTGTGCCTTATAATATTATTAGAGGGTTTGATATGTCATTTGTAGATATGTGTATTGACTATAGTTGGTGTACTTGAGTGGAATATAGAACATATCTTTGAGGTTTCTCCAAGTTCTCATTTACTACAATATACTTAGTTTGTATCTAAGCCTATCAATTATTAAAGTGTTCTTGATTTTTGATCTCTTGCAATATGTCTGGAGTGTATTTTGACATTTTCATATAATAAGAATTATTTTATTTTAAATCTAACCTTGATTTCTCTACTCTATCTTGAATCACATAATGTTTCAAGAGAAAAATGTTTAATATACGTGAATATGTGGTTACAAATTTTTAACCCTTTCATCATGTTATAATTAAGGTACATATCTACTTGTGACAAATTTTCACACCATACCACTCTTAAACATCACAAAATTCTTGCATAATCATTTTTATATGATATCAAATGGATAATTCTATGATATCTAGTTCCAATCACATATCTAAAAATTAAATTTCCTACTTGTCAATAAGATTATATTTGAGACTCCACAAACCTTGAAATAAGGTATACACCATATATTATAGCTAGCCTTGTATTGTTAGGTATATTAAACTACCAATGACTCTTTTATACACTATTGGATCAACATTGGGTTCCATGTTATCCTTGCCTAAATTGAAACCTATTATAACTAGTATTGGTGTTGGCTGATAGTTTTTAATAATAAACCTCTTGAAAACATCCTCTAATACTTGTCTGGAGAAACGAATATGCTATTTTCTAATAGATAAATCCTAATACCAAAAATATACTTCGTGAAATCTAAATTGATCTTCTTAAATTCATTCTTCATGATTTCTTCAAATAAATTAATTGATAAATAAACTATAAATATCACTAATAAACATACCAAAAAAAAATTAGAATTTTACTTTGTTCATTAATGTTTATATACAATGTGGGCTCACAACTACCCTAAGAAATTTATTTTGTAGAAGGTGTGAATATATTAGACTACTAAACAAATGGTCCATTGTTGTCAATTTGGGATTGTGAAAAACCTTTTCCCACTAGCTTAATCTCATTATATAAAATTTCAATAAATCCCCTGTATAATAATTCTTTATAACATCAATCTCTTTCTCCATGACCTGTGCCCAGTTTTTAATATTTAATTTCTCTTTCTCCATGACTTGTGCCCAATTTTTAATATTTAATTACTTCTTCAAATATGATATACATCATACTCAGTAAAAATATACATAAAATAATATGCACCTATACAAATTTAGTATCGAGAATCTTAAATTCGATGACTGCTTCAGGTCTTGGATCACAATATGCTATGAGGTTTTATAAGCAATTTCAAAAAATTTAGTATAGGTACATCTGAACATACTCACTACACACCATAAATGTTTCCCTGTACATTACATTGCGGCAAACACATTCTCAGCTTGTAAAACAGATTGGAATAAGCTAATATAAGAAATTTTTTTATTCGATTTCAATTTTGGTTTCTTATGTAAAATTTAAAAAGACGTCAAGTTTGAAACCAACATTACAATAAAATAGACTGTGGTAAACTAATATAAGAAATTATGGTTTGATTTTTATCTTGGTTTATCTTAATATCTATTTTTTTCTAAATTGAAGTCTGCGTTTTTTATGCACATCCAAAGCACATGAACCACCAGTACACCTTAGTCAAAGGACACAAGACGTTGAAAGCAAGAAACATATGTAGATAGCAAAAAAAAATGCATGACCACGTACAGAAGATAATCATCAAATTCATATGAGCACTACCATCATAATAGAAGCCTTCTAAATACCAAAGCTAACAAAAGTTTGGTTGACTACTAAAATAAAAATAGTATAAGACATGCATATTGGGCTTTTGAGTTTCAGATATAAGGAATCGCGCTCTTCGTAGCACAGTTATGGGTGATATTATAATCCAAACGAATCTATTAGAGTGAAAACTTAAGCAGTGTTTTGGGTTATAGATAGAACATATTCTATCATCTCCGGTTGTTTTATAAGAATGGACGGAATTGGAAAAATTATGATATGGATTGTGGCGTTTTAGTGGGTTTATTGTTCCATCTCGATAGTGTGGCTGGTGAAATGAAATCCAGTGGCATAATTGAAAATGAATAAACATCATGGGTCTATGGTTCCATCTCAATAGTGTTGCTTGGCGAAATGAAATCATGTAGCATAATTGGAAAAGAATGAACATCAAAGGGTATTTTGGGTGAACCTGAGCTAAGCTAACAAGAGCTGCAGTGCAGCGTAGTTCCTGCCAAGTGCAGGCAGGGCAGTTTTAAGAAACTATGTAGCAAGGCAGTTTTGAGAAACTGGGATTATTATGAGCACTGTAGTTTTTATAAACTGGGGATTGTTAGAGAAACTAAACATATGTCCCTTGAATATCTATTGTAATTTGTCCTGTTTCAACTCGTTAAACATCTACTGCACTCTTTCTGCTGCGTAAACATCTATTGATTATGGTCTAAATTTATTTTATGTAAATAAATAAGCAATCTTATTTGTTGTCTTTCTATCTAGAAATAGTCAGAACTTTTATCAAACAGGGAAGATGGCAAGTCCTTTAGTAGAGAGCCTAAAGCCAGGCTTGTTTATGAATAGATAGTTTAGTGCAAGTGCTAGTTGGCTGCATCAACAACTTATGTTATCAGTTAAATACAAGAAAATAAAATATGAATACAAACAGGGAAGATGGCAAGTCCTTTCGTAGATAGCCTGAAGCCAGGCTTGTTTATGAATAGATAGTTTAGTGCAAGTGATAGTTGGCTGCAATGCAATTGCTTTAGTTAAAGCAGTGGCAATTCTATTCTGTTAATGTGTTTTGTATTTAGATATTTCATTGTTTTCCATTCAGAAAATTCAGCAACGCATGTTATCATTTAAATACAAGAAAATAAAATATGAATACAGAGAGATCTTAAAGAATCATTAACAATACAAATACAAAAAGAAATAAAATATGAATACAGAGAGATCTTCAAGAATCATTAACAATACAAATACAAAAAGATCTCATTCCAAACATCTCAATTCATGAGCAGATAACTCATAAAAGCATATCACAAAGAACACGAAATTGTTTTCTACCACAAGATGAAAAGGGAGAATTTTATCAATTTGGTCATTGAAATATTAAGGAGACTTTTACATGATAAAATGTATAAAAACCCAAGATTGAAAGTTTTTCATAGAACTTTTGCTTTCAATGTCATTAAAAGAAAAAAAACAATGTATATCCTCATGTTGTATAATACCAATTTTACATGGCAGCTCCAGACCAATGTTTAGCTATGACCACAATTGACTTAGGGACTGGAAATTTCTCACTTCCACATTACCTCAATTTCTGCAAGTGACCAATCTACAGAGATAGGAAAACCAGAGAGTGAAGACATCATGTAGCATCTATCATTCAATGCCATCTTAAGTAAGCATATAACAATCAGAGATTGAAGACATCATGTAGCATCTATCATTCAATGCCATCTTAAGTAAGCATATAACAATCAGAGATTGAAGACATCATGTAGCGTCTATCATTCAATGCCATCTTAAGTAAGCATATAACAATCCATCTTGTTTCCTGCTTTGCTCCATCATCTCATTCTCACTGAATCTTTGTTCTTGAAGACTGGCCCCAATAGTGTCTACTGTGAAGACAATATACAGATATACTTTTTTTGTCTACTCAGTTCAGTGCAATGTAATATTACACTAAATTTGTTGTCAGATGGCTAAAAATTAAAATGAGAATTGATAAAGAACTTACAGCCTCCATCCAGTGCCGGAAATCTAGTTTACGAGCATTTTCATCTTTGATAAACCCTTGCCCACCTGTGAACAAGATCATAAACATTACATTTAGAAGTCAAACCAATCAATGTCAAGCTCATGTTATAGATAAAGCCTGTCTGAACACTGCAACCACAGCCATACAAACATAGACTCTCTGGAATTATTAATGATCCAGCAAAAACTGAGAGCAGTGGTGTCTAGTACTATCCCAACTTAAATCTAGAGACAAAACTTCTAGTAAAAATACACAGAGCCAGCCAAATATTATTTGTCACACCTTGGCAGCTTTTAGTCCAGCACACGACCAACAGGAAATGACAGTTTCTGGTTTTCCAATATCAAAGAAGGAGACAGTATTTCTCTTAAGTGTCACACAGTCTATGGCTTTCCACCTGTGCGATCAGTACAAATTTGTTTTGTTAGTTCATAGATTGATGTTAAAAGACAGGTAATAGTATGCACTTGCAAATTTAGCTATTCTTACATCATCTTTTCAAGTCAAGATATTATAAAATGAGAAGAGGGAAAAAAATAGTTTAGGCATACAAACAAAGCTATGATAGCCATTCTTAAAATAACAAGAAAGAAAAACGCATCTAGAGGATCGAGTTTGAAACAGGCCAGAGCTCTTCAGCCACAACAGCACAGTCAACAAGGTTTTGTCTTGTTCAGTAACTTCTATACACTTTCTGTAATTTCAATGCAGCTGCATCCACATCCTTTTCTACTATTTTGATGATAGACATTTTCTTTAAAAATAAAAGTACATTGAATATTCAAATCTCTAAATTGTCAAAATAGCCTGCGATTGTTGTAAATTTTCATCTTTGGATTCGAAAGTAATAAGTACTTTACTACAGCCAATGATAGACGATGATTCAAGAAAAAACTAAGAGTGCCTATACATTATCTCATACCTGAGTATGCAAGGAGCTCCAAGCTTCATGAAAACACTTCAAAGATCAATCATTTGATACCGACAAGCCACAAACTGTGGGAAACGAAACCCTTTTATGATGATTAACTCCTGACCACAGGGTGCACATGATGACAGAAAGGCCAATTACCTGAGAAAGCAGGATTAGACCACAGTCGATCTGAACTGGATACAATTTGTTCCGGATTTTCTTAAATAATAAACTATCTAAAAGTCTAGAATTCATATATAACAAGTATAACTTATACAAAAGGGCATATTTGACCCCACATAATTTTAATTCTCACCCCACTAAATACATTAGCTAAATTCAACAGAATACAGATACAATATATTAATTAAACATTGAAAAAATAAATATAGTTACCAAGACAGAGAACCAAAGTCAGATAGACACTCAGAGAAGAAGAGGCATGTCTATCAAAAGAGCGAAACTCTAGCTTCTAGAACTCTTGTGTCTCATACAAGTATTTTAGTTAACAAACAAGATATACCAAAAAGCAAAACCATATGTATTAAAGTGGGATAATTCACATCTCTGGTAGAATTATGAATATCTTATAGCAAAGATCCTTGGACTAAAACCAATTAAAATCTCTTGCTCTCAAATCTGGAAAAGAATATAGAATATAGAACTATGAACTTGGCAGGCATTAGCAAACAGCTAATAACATCTGCATACCAATAAAAAATAATGATTCTATCATTGTTGCTGCTTAAGGGCCTTGATCTTCAATCGATACCTAGGAAACCTGGCACAGCCTGACTAGGACCCATGGCAAATTGGCCAATACTGTTTGTAGCTGTAGGGCCATCATCATAAATATAGACAAGGAGTTTACTATAGGAAGCACACTTGAGTTTGATTCTCTTTCTTGGATACCACAATAATTGAGGGTCTTGGAAAATGGTTTAATCTTATCTTCCTGTTCAAGTCTGAATTTGGTCTGATTAATCGCAGAGAATGTAGATTTGAATATCGACAATTAGTACTAAGAGGAAAACAAGCATAATTTCCAAAATGAATGCAAAGAGGAACTGACCTGTAGCGATCCCCAAGTTGGCTGCTAGGGACTGAATAATCAAGGAAAAGCATGATGCCAAAAGAATGATCCACAGTAACTACAAAATTTTAAATAGTAAGACAGCTCAATTCAAAGCTAGATTTCTTTTCACAGTAACATCCACATAAGTATTCAATACTCTGATTTGTTCTTTTGTAATCAGATGTGATGTTCATATCAATATTAAAATTATCTAAATGAACAGCAGGCACTGATAAAAGTGGTGAGCACACCACAAAAGTTAAACTATGGGGTTGAAAGCAGTGAAATAAACTTGGAATTAGTGAAGAATAACACACTTAAACTATAGATTTTGACTAATATTTAAGGGATGCTCAACTTCCAAACCTCCTAGTTAGAAAGCTTTTTCAATAATCAACAACTTATTCACAAAACTTTTTAAATATTAACTATTGTATGTTACTGACCATTTACAAAATCTGCTAAAAATCCGCTTTCAATAATGCTTTGATGAAAATCCATACCCTGCTTTAAAGCTCACATTTTGGCACAAACAGGAAGGATGCTAACAAAGGTTGCACAATCTAGCTTTACACCTACCAACTGCATTTTTCTAAATGCCTCCAAGGCCTTGTCAACAAACCTAGTAAAGAAAGCAATAAATATCCTTTACCTATAGCAATGTAACCAACATTTATAACTGGAAATCAAACGTTGCAATATAATATCCTTGACAAATCATATTGTTACAGAGGTATAATAGTATCTATAGGTGCATGAGAAACATGCATTGGCATAAATTGGTAATAACCATGCATAGTTGGGAATGTAAGGGAATGTTGGAACTGAGGAAAAGGGAAGCTTTGAGTGCTACGAGGTTGATTGCTTCTTAAAGGATGGTATAATGCTGGTAGAGAAGATGTGCTTCTTTGCATATTAAGGTTAAGATGACCTTATATTGACAGCCAAAAAGTCTGCAGAATATATAACAGTGAAAGAATACTAAATATTGTAACAAAAAGGAGAAAACTGTGGCCAATCAACACAAACAATATGTTGTGATCTTCTAGCATTTCACATTCATTTCATTGCTGGTATAAGAAGTCTGCAAGGATTAGTCATAATAAATAATGCAATACATCCAAGTTTCCCATCTCATCAATATAACTCTATATAATATTGTGTAAATTGCAACAGTGGGAAAAGGATTAGCGAAAGTCTTGAGGTTATATAAATTTAAATAGTTTGTGTATATACTTTACAAGTGCGAGTTCAGCTTCAAATACATATTCCTCCAACAACCAAATTCAAAATGAATGTGCCATACAAAGATTGCACAATACCAGAATTGAAAAATGTATAAAAAACATTTGATTATGTAAAAGTTGTAGCCCTGCACTGTTGTAATTCATCAAACTATTTTAAAGTAAAGGTGAAAGCATGGAAGTTATACATTTGCTCATGGCCTAGTCGAAAATAAATCTGTCAAAAGAAATTGCAACGATTTTGATTGGTTGAATGAGGAAAGATTAATCACTGTTTAACATTTGCAGCCTCCGCAATAGCTCCCCAACAGGAACTAAAAATGCAATTGGCAGTATAAAGCCAGATTCTGCAACCTTTGTTAGCATTCTTCTTGCCTATGCTGAAATGGGAGCTTTAAAACAAGGTGTGGATATTCATCAATTTGTTTACTTCCACATATTTACCAGGCCACTAGCAACTACAACATCTGACAAAAAACCCTTTTCCATTATCTTTTGATGGATGTCCATAGCCTGTTCCAGAGCTCTTATCTTGGCAAAAGGCATGTGAACTGTTTGACAAAATGCCTGAAAGAGCTTCGATCTCAAGTAATGTTATGATTGCAAAAAATGCACAAAATGGATTTTCTAAAAAGGCATTGGAGGCTTTTAAACAAATGCAATTGGCAGGTGCAAAGCCAAAATGCACTACCTTTGCCAGTGTCCCCCCAACTTCTGCCAAAATGGGATCTGTAGAGCAGCGTATGGATATCCGTCAAAGCATAATTGAAAGTGGATTTTTGTCATATGTTGTAGTTGCAAGCGCCCCAACAGATATAACAGTAATTAATAATAATGAAACAACAATAGCACATAGCATCTGAGAAAAAAATCCCTTGGGCACACAGTTAAAGTCCACAAAGCAACAAAGAACTTTACAATGTTGCCAGCAAATGTCTTGACAAATAACCAAGAAAATGAAAATGTAATCATCTAGAATTCTCTCCTAAAGCTTGCATGTCCCCTTGCTTTAAACTTACCATGCTCCAAGTACTTGAAGAGCCACATGTTCAAAAGTTTGGCATAGAATTTGGAAGAGCATGTTGCTAATCACGATAGTAATATAACTGTTCAAGACAGAACTGACACCTTGCTTATGAAAGGATGATAATGTGTTGCAACAAATAACTGGTAAATTCTAAGTAAACAATCTCATTTAACACACAACTCACAAGCAATAGGAAAAGCAAGTGAATCCATATTGATTTAGAAACTTGACCTCAAGCCTCTTACAATCTCGTGTGCTTTGCTAGTATGACCTAATCAGGATATTATTATGTGTCTCTTAAAGACACTGGCATAGAAGATCCGAGCATTTTGGTAATTAATTTTATAGGATGGGTTTTTCTTGTTCAGGTTCTCATTCTAGTTATCTTCCTCTTTCCTTCAGATTTGGAGTAAGTTTTACATGTTTTTTTTAGTTTTCAAAGTTTATAATATGTCTTGTACATATCAATGAAAGTATCATGTCTAATATACCTTTGTTTTAAGTTTAGACAATGTTTTCTCTTTGAATGTGCTCAAATGCACAAGTACAAAGCAAGGAAGGGTCCATGTTATAACTTTGGACCATATTTTTTTCACTATTGAATAAGATTACAAATGTAGCTCAAAAAGCATCAATTCTTACATATTCTGACAAAAAAATACCAATAGTAAACCAGCACTTGAACCACAACTACAAACAAAATAGCTCAGTCATCTTCAACCAAAAAAAACTGAGCAGTCTAATAAGTCTAGTAGCCCATACATCACATAGGACTGCTAAAGACAAAAAGGCAGTCGGTATGTATAACTTTTATAAGATAATGGAGGATGAGTCGCTTATCCCGGATACAGAACAGCATCATAAAAGACCAAAACTTTGGACCATTTGAATTTTGATTCATTGCTTTGTGTGCTTTCCCATGCCCTGGCTTGTTTTTTTTTCGATTAATAGCACATTCCACCTGAATTCTAATGAATAATAGCAAGCAACAAAAATAATGGTAACCCTTGATACCCATATGTTCATGCTGTTCATGTCTGTGGAGTGTAAAAATGAACAAATTTCAATTCCATAGTGTTGTTGCTTCTGATTTAAGATGGATGTCTTTACAAGTTTGGCATATTATACTGAGGATAAACATAGGATGGTTGAGGAAGGAAAATGTGATTGGAAGCAAAATGCGAATGTTGCTTCTTTGATAAAACCTTTTGATAGGGAGTTTGAGGAATTTCTTTTTGATGGTAATTGAAACAGTATTTCTTACCTCACTTAAATTAGATTCGATGTAATTTCCAAATTTCATTACTATTTCACGTTTGGTTTTGTTTTGTATATAATTTATGTAGAAAGGAAGGTTAATTTACTTCTTAGCTAATAGCAAATACTGTATTCAGCAGGAAATTCAGTTTTTGATAGAGAGCCAAGCCCTGTATCCACATCCCTTGGTGACTATATTAAAATGCAATATTTCTGTACCTTTTTACATATGCACCCATATCCTATTTCAAAATGGCATCCCAGTAGCTGCAAGCTGTAGTGATTTTTCATTAGAATGGAAAAAATTTACATTTTGCCTTGCATCATGAAGATTCAGTGTATTGCAGACATTCTAAGGACTTGAAAAGACTGAAACCATGTAGGCCACTGATTGTTTTGATCTAAGAACGTGTGAAAGATTGTGACCTGACAGTTTTGTAAAGGGTCCCAAGGTTAATGACAACCATCAAATGTTGATCTATGGTTCACAGAAGCCAACAAGAAGCAAGCTCCAGTGCAAATCATTTGACCACAGTGGGAGAGGACAAACCCCGGCCAAGGGAACACATTATTGATTCACAAAATGCTATTTTCAGCCCAATTTAGTGAGAAGTATGGATGTTACACCTCTTTTATGATTAGGCCTTAAGCACACACTTTATGCAGGTTTTTAAGAATGGCATTATGCATAGTTGCTACCGTGTATGGGATGCAAACGTAATAGATATGCATTTGTAAGGCCAGTTCACGCAAGCCCCCTCATCATGCCTAGTTTGGTATAGTCATTCAATGATCTAAAACACATCATATTCTGTATAAAATTCGTAAATCCATAGAAGGAACATCCTATCTAACTCACACTGCATATGCTTCATTATATTATACTGCACATGCAGTGTGAGTTAGATAGGATGTGCCTTCTATGGATTTATGAATTTTATAAAGAATATGATGTGTTTTAGATCATTGAATGACTATCAAACTCATATATGTGAGTTCTGTACTCAAGAACCAAAACACATTCAAAACATTCCACTCAAGAAATGTAGTTGTAGTAATCTTATGCTCGTTGTAGATTCTACAAATATGTACAAGAATTCAATGACTTGTTGCCCCTTGATAATGTGTTTACATGCATTTACAATTGCTATCTAGCTAAATACACCCATGAAAAACATGGCATAGCAATGTCTTTCATAGGTTAGCAACTGAAGGAATTTACTGGAACAGAGTTCTATGGGCATTAAGATAATCGCAACAATCAAAAGTAGCCAAACCTCGGACTGGATGATTTCAAAATATTGGACTCTTCATTTCAAGAAATGTCAAAGAATCCTGACAAAACATCGTCATAATTTACACTGAGTAACAAAGAAACTTCAAAATATTGGAATTTTCATTTCAAGAAATGTCAAAGAATCCTGACAGAACATCGTCATAATTTACACCGAGTAACAAAGAAACTTGGTACTATGACTTGATACATAATACCCCAGCAAAGCATATGTAGGCCCTGAAGCATTGCATTAGGAAATGATGAGCATCAGAGTTCTACAAATAAATAACAACTCATCGTACCAAACCTGCTGGATACATTGGATTGTCAAGAAATAAGAGGAAATATATCAGAACTGCTATTTACCAGAGTCAGAACCATTCCATGTTAAATGTTTAGGAAGCTTACCCTGTTCTAAATATTGTAAGTTCAGGGAAGGAATGACCACAGCAGTATGACTTGGAGCGAATATGGCACTATTCCAAATATTATAATTTCACATTCTTACAGAGTGATATCAAGACTTGAAGAACCTTAGAATCGTCTCCACCATATATAAAACAAACGGTACAACAAGATACATCCATGTCTGCACACAGAAGCAAGTAAGACTAAACTACGGAACTGTTGAAAAAATACAGCAGAAATTGGTCACTTGACTTGAAAGACAGTAGAAGACTTACAGATTTTACAGCCCATTTGTGCACAAGATAGACCATGGACCCATGGAAGATAGACCTTGAAACTTGAGTACCTCAAATTTAAGGACTGTAATTTAAGTAGGGTTTATAACAGCGCAGATAACATGGCATGAAACGAAACAAAAATAAATATATAAACTTACAGGAACGTAGGGTTTCACTTTACAGGAACGTAATAGAAGCTTTCTTTGCACCAATATGATTAACAGAACAATAGTATTTTCTTTTGTGATTGATCTCTTGAAAATTTCTTAATTGTGCTCTTGAATTCTAATATTAATTTGATAAAATAACCTTGTATTTATAGACATTTATCCTTAATTTCCTAAAAATTAAACATTACAAGTCAACATTTGAAATTTGAATTTGGGATAATAAAAATACCACCAAAACATGTGTTAAAAATTGGTTCCAAGGCATGGAGGACTGCTTTGACCATGGGTGAATGGGTCCCAAGTCCCTATTCCTAGAACACGCATTTCTCAAGGTGTTTAATTATGTGTTGGTATTAATTGTTTCCAGCTTTTCCCTTTGAACAATGTAGTTTACTAGGCCTATAAATGTAAAATAGGGCCTAATAAGGCATAATTAAGTACAATTGAATTAAGAGGGGCCAAACAAGTGTGAAAATGGAAAGAGATACATTTCTCAACACTCAATCAAGGCATTATTAAGTCTATTTTAATTAGGAGGGCCCAAACAAGTGTAAAAATTTAAATGGATACATTTTCAACACTAAAATAAGGTAATAGTAAGTCCATTTTAATTATGAGGGCCCAAAAAAGTGTGAAAATGTAAAGGGATACATTTTTCTACACTACATTTAGCTCCCACTTTAGTGAGAGGATGACCTTGCATCAAACTCACACTAAAGTAGACAAATATGTGTCAAGAGGGGTCCAAGTGCACCAATGTTAGTGAAATAGGATGACAAAGATTAAGGAGGCAGCCAAGATCCTGGGATCAAGATCGCATGGAAAACAAACATAAGCACAAAGGGACACACACAAGATAAATGATATGCAAGAACAAGAAAAGATGCACAACACATGCAATGTCAAAGACTCAAAGAAAGAATATGAAAAAAAAGGGGGTGGATCAAGCCTCAACCAAAAAAATTTATAAGTGCACCTCATTGCCTAATATGCAAGCAATAATGCATGATCACACAAGCTAGTGAAATCTTTTGTCCACTAAGTGAGCCCCTAAGAGTGTAAAATGAGAGAGTCTTATTAGGCTCCCATAACATACCAAAGTTATACCTCCAATAACTTTAATAAGGAACCATATAATAAAAACTTAGAGCTTCATAAGGCATAGCAATCTGCATTATGCTAAACAATTATGAACAAACAAGGCTCCACTAGCAAGCAAGGTGTGCTATGCTTGGTAGCCATGCAAAAAGGGTTGTAACTTCGACCTTCACAAGGTTAGAAAGTTGTGTTATGTTAAAAACATATGAAAGAAATGAAAATAAGGTAAGAGGGTTTTTACTTAGTTCATGTAAGTTCTTCTCATAGGGAACATCATGCCTAATGTCTCCAAGAGAGGACAAGTCTAGGATAAAAAAAATCATAAATCAGTGCATGGAATGTGTAGCATCACCACTAAGAGGAATTTTGTATGCCAAGAAAGGTCTCACTCTTAGAGGACATCAAACCCAATTACACCACTAAGAATAAGACACATTGCAAGAAGTAAGAAGAGCACACTAAGAAATATAACATATAGTCAAAAAATTTAAAATAATAAGCCAATGTAGGCCCCCACTTTAAGGAAATTGCTAGCACCATGCTATGAGAAATTACTTTAAAGTAGTAAATGCTAAATTTCTAACAAGAAAAGAGAGCTTATTTGGAAAGCCCTATATCTTTGCAAATGAAGCTACATTATAAAGAGGGGTTTCCACCTAAATACAATTCTAAAGATAACATAGAAAGAAAGTGCATCACATGTGAGGTAACTTAATGCATTTCATCCACATCCCAAGCTTGCTCTTATATACACATGGAAGGTGGTCAACTATCAAAAAGATACATTGAAAAGTGCCATACTGGACAAGGCTATCTAACCCCTTTTACCCCCAAGGGAAAAAGTTGAGGTAAAAATGGATTATGGTACAGCTCCTTGCGAAAGGAAATATGATTGCATAAAGCCCAAGTTTATACCCTCATGCATGGTAGTGAATATGTTGTGATACTACAACTACCACATGATAAGGAGAAGTAGCTAATGTTATTGAGTAGGAAAAGTATCAATTTTATGCATATCTAATTGAAATATTCCCATGCATGTAGTATCTATTAGTTTAGGATGCACCATTTGAAGTTAAATTTATCTTAGAAGAATCTTTTGTAAGAGTTTTGATATTAAGTGAAGGCTTTTTTGATGCTTTTGTTTCTTTTGTAGGACAATAACCAAGACCACTAGTCATTTCTTGTGTGTTAGGATCTACAGGGACATGAATACCTTGTTCTGTAGCACTACATCCTTTTCTATTATAACCGTTTTTTCAAAATTTCATAATTTTTTTTTCTTTCTGATTGATGGTTCTTCATAATCAACTTCGTCAAAGTTTGTTTTGTAATTTTTTTATTCTTTAAGTGGTTGAAGTAGATTTTTTGAAGTTTCTTTTGAATTTTGTGATGGCATTACCATTGTTTCTTTTTCCTTGTCATACTTTTTGTTATGATTTTGTATTCTCCCATGAGTGTTGTGTTTAATATAAGGAACCTCAATCATTGTCCAATAATTTGGTGGCATTTTTAGTAAGGCTTTATTTTTCTTCTTTTTGCATGATTTTCACTTTTGAAGTTGGTATCAATATTTTCAAAGACTTTTTTTATTTTTCTCAGTGTGTAAATAACTTTCTGTTTAGGATGTCTTTTATTTTGTACACTTGTTGATAGGGGTACTTTATTATACAATGAAGAATCAAAGGCTGCCATTTCATGAATCTATGGTCTTCCCAAAAGAATATTATATGAAATATTATCGGGGTTGACATGGATAGGAGTTTACAATGTGGCCTTTCCGCTGTAGGTAATGTGATCACACCAAGTTGTTGTTTTCCTACATTACTAAATCCATGGATAAACGATTAATCAAGTTCATCTTTCTTATTCACTCCAATATTTGAAAATGTTTATGCTACATGTGTTAAGGGATGAGCCATTTCAGGAAGGGTTCTCTTTATCCCATTCTTATTAATGAGTGATACTATCGTGGAAGCTTCATTTTTTTTTTGATTTGTAAAGGAGGTAGTTCACTTTGGTTGAAAACAATGTCTACACTCATTCCTTGCATTAGGGATGATATATCAAGGAATGTGTTAGTAAGGATGGGGACTCCATGATTGTTTGCTATAGCTTGGAGGCTTTCTACTTTAGTGGATCTTCATATCATTCCATTAGACTCTTCAAATTCATATTGGTATGGGTTAGATCGATATATGGGCTATGATGTAATTTTGTGAAAGGAGGTCTAGTGTGTAGATGATTAGAGTGCACCAATAGTATTTTTATGGATTCATAGACCCGTATCCTTCATGATATCCAATATGTAGTTGAAGTAGTGCTTGGGGAATGGATGCCAATTTTTTAATTACTATAATTGGTAGAGATGATGAGGAAGAAAAGGCATTTTTGGATGATCATCCCATCCTTAGGGAGTTTTCTGGTGTATTTCAAATAGAGTTTCTAGGAATGACACCCCCTAAGGGATTGATTTCCATATTGACTTGGTATTAGGAGAAAAGCCAATTTCAAGGACACCTTATAGGATGACCAAACATGAGCATATTTATCTCAAACATTATTTAGAGGAGTTGTTAGAGAAGGGTAATATTTGTTCTAGTGTCTCACCTTGGGGTTCTCCTATAATCTTTGTTAACGAGAAGGATGAATCCCTTTCACAATGTAGAGATTAAAGATAGTTTAATAAGGTTAAAATTGAGAGTCATTACTAGCTTATAAGGATTGATGATTTGTTTGACCAATTGTAGGGTAGTAAGGTGTTTTCATTGATCTAGGTCTTAATTCAAGCTACAACTAGTTGAGGATTGTTGAGTTATATATACATAAGACTAATTTGTGAGCCAAATATGGCCATTATGAGTTCATAGTGGTACCCTTAAGTTTGATGAATGCCCGTGCAATGCTTATTAGCCTCATGAACATGGTATTCCATAATTTTTTGGAATGATTTGTGATTTTTTTCCTGGAAGATATTTTGATATATTCACATATTGAGGATAAGCATGAGAGCCACTCATGCCAATTTTTATAGTGCTTGAGGGAGTGTCAGTTGTATGGCACCTTATCAAAGTGTTCCTTATTCTGTTAAGACATTCTCTATGTTTGGCACATCATATCTAGTGATGGTATCTTTTTAAATCCATTGAAGATTAGGGACATCATGGATTGACCAACACCTAATACTATGATAGCTTAGTTAGGAGTTTTATTTGGTTTATGGGATATTATCATCATTTTATCAAGGGTTTATCTAGGAATGCACATCTTATCACTTCCCTTAAGTGGAAAGGGAATAATTTTGAGTGGTTCTAGCAATGTGAAAGGGCTTTATAGACCCACAAGGATCATCTCACTACTACTCCTATTGTAGCAGTACATGATCCTTCAATAGTTTTCATAGTTTGCATAGATGTGTTGATTGATTCTTAGGTGCAATACTTATATGGGAGGTTAGAGTGACCATGTATGAGTAAGAAAAAATCAACACCCATGAGATAAACTATCTTACTCATGACTTGGAGTTAACAATGGTGGTTTATGCTCTAGTTCGTTAGAGGCACTTCCTCTTAGGAAATCACTTTGAGTTGCATTTAGATCACCATTTCCTTTAGTATATATTCACATAGCTAAATATAAATTATTTTTAGAGGCATTGGATGGAGTTGTTATGAAAGTATTAATTTTATGTGTATTACATCAAAGGGAAGGTGGATTCGGTAGAAAATGCATTGAGTAGGAGGTGTCACAAATTTTCATCCTTGTCATTGGGCACTTATTTGAGGCATTGGATTCTACAAAATTTACTAGAGGATGAGTGATACATGGAAATATGTCGAGATATCTCATCATAGAGGGCCCTTAAAGGAAAAATTTAATTTACACATTAGCGTCAGATGTGTTACTATGACATAGGGGTCATATCTATGTACCTAGTGCAAAGGATCTATGTATAGTTATATTGTCAAAGGAACATAGAGTACCATATGTGGAACACCTAGGAGTGAAGAAGATGCACACTAACCTTAGATACTTGTATCATTGGGAAGATACATGACTATATATTACAAAGTATGTGACTCTTGATTCCTTAAGTTTTAGAGAGTCGAGGTAGAGCATCATTATTATATATGACATTTAGAACCACATGGTATTCATGAGTGGAAGTGGGATACCATTTTGTACTGGATAGAAAAATGAATCACTAACATTTTCATGGTCTTTTAGGTCTTTATTCATTATGCTTGGTCTATTTTTCTTTGATTTAATGTTATAATTTGACTTATGCATTCACACTGAGTCCTAAAAATTCAAATTATGGCATCTGTGAAGGTGTTGTGAAGTGTTGTAAAACATTTCTACACTTTTCTAGGTTCCTTTCATTACAATTCACCTAAAAATAACCTTTTCATCACTTATCAAGTCCTATTTTGAAGTGTTGTAAAGTCTTGTAACAAGATTTCACACTTTTTTAGCTTAATTTCACTATTTACTTCTTTCTAATGCTTTATTTGACCCCTTTATGCATTCATAAGGCTTAATTAAGTGTATTTTTGAATGTAAACTTGACAAATAACATTAAATGTGACTTAATTCTTGACACCTACTTGCAAGTCCAAGGTGGGACCCATTATGGGTGTTGAATGAGTCCCTCTTGGCTCCAAATTCAAAATATTTCAAATCTTCTTTCAAGTTTTTATTTAGAATTACCTTATATTAGCCTGTGATGAGGTATTATTAGGTTACTAAGGCACAATTGTGTATAAATAAGTTTTTTTCTCCTCATTTTACATCTCCTAATCTCATATTTCATTCAAGCATTCAATCATCCATTTAAGCACTTTGCATCATTCAATCAAGCATCAATTAAGCATCTTGGAGTAGCCATTGACATATCTTCAAATTTCTTCAACAAGGTTGTGAGTTTAGGACATTTGCATACTTTTTATTCATCTTTCCTTGTTCATTTCATTCCATTTCTTCATTAAGGGTTTGACTACTAAAGTGGGATTTGACCAAGGAAAATCCCTATTTAACCTAACCCTTAATGAATTTTCCCCTTTTGCATGTGTGTTTTCAGACTTGTGAATGTAGATTTATCAAGCAATTAGGTGTTGAAAGATGGTCAATAAGTCAACAAAGTGTTTCAATTCAACTACATCCTATTTTAAGCTTGGAGACAATGTATAATCCATTTTCTACATATTTGACTCTATCAACCCTACAACAAGACAAGTATAGATCTGGTGCTATAGAATTGGTCCCTGATTTCACAGAATTTTGGGAGATGATTGATTCACCATTAGTGGTGAATGAGTCCCACCTTAAAGTTGGAAAACTATATTTTGTCATATTCTAGATCTTGATAGTTAGAAACTAGTTTTTAGGACTTTCTACTAGTAGCTGGATTGCTTTTCCATTAGTGGTGTATGAGTCCCACTGGTGATCTTCATTGATTCTTGTCATTATTCAAGACACTCCAAATTCATCATCAAATTCCTAGGTGCACTCTATTCAACTTGCTTTCATTTTTGTTTTGCATATGTTCATGTTTTAGTTCATGTTTGTATATCATATTGTGTTTTCAAACATTGCATGTTTCTTAGGTTTTGCATTCATGATAAATCAATTACATTGCTTAGATGCATTTATATCATCTCATTTAGCCTTAATCACATCATACATACATTAGATTGAGTAAACCACATTTATTTTGAGGGTCTATCTCTCTCCTTTTAGGTGAAAAGCCCTAAGAGTGCAAGAGTAGTCTATAGACTCCTACCATAATCTATGGTTCACATTTCAAAGGACTTCATTGTTGGTATACCTTTTTCCTCATGCCACCATGATGCCATCATGGTGATTGTGGAAAAGTTGACAAAAGTAGCCCACTTTTTGCCCATTCATACAACTTATACAACCCCACCAGTTATGAGGGTATTCCTAGATGATATTATCAAATAATAGGAATTAGCTCACATGATTATATTTGATAGGTATTTTCTCTTCACATTAACATTTTGGACATCATTTTAGTAAGCATTGGGCACTTAGCTCAACTTTAGTTTGGCTTACCATCCTAAGATAGATCGGTAGACTAAGAGAGTTAATAAGGTATTGGATGATATGCTTCACATGTACATGATGGACTTGTAGACCTGATGGGAGGATTATTTATACTTGGTTGATTTCTCCTACAATAATGGGCATCACAGTTCCTTGGGGATTCCACCATATCAAGCATTGTATGGTAGGAATTACAATAATCAATTGAGTTTTGATCAGATAGAGGACATAGTAGTTATTGGTCTAGAGCTGGCACAAGATATGGAGTCATAAGTGATTTTGATTAGGAAACATTTACAAGAGGCACAAGATCATCACAATGCCACCATATAAGATTCTAATATGCTATGGAAAGGGCTCTAAGCTTACACCTTATTTTATTGGTCCATTTGAGATCTTGGAGAAAATAGTTCCCATATCTTATCCCCTAGCCTTGCCACCTAGCCTTTCATGAATCCACAATATGTTTCATGTCTTAGTTTTATGATGATATGATCATGATGATTCTCATTCCCTAGACTTGGGTACTTTTTAGGTGGATTTAAATGAGCAGGCAGCATTAGAGCCCATTCACATTTTAGTTCATTGAACATTGGTCATTTGAGGTCAAGAGATGGAAAAGTTCAAGGTCTAGTGGGATAAATATGATGAGGTCTCACCGGCTTGGGACAATGTTTCACATTTAGGGCTCTATATCATCATATTTTTTAGGACTTCCAAGAGGAAGTTCATTCGTAGAGGGGGAGGATGTGAGGCCCATCGTTAGTTGGACACATAGACTGCATCTTTTGTTTTCATTCACATGACTATACTTTGATATAATCTACTTTTACTCTACACTTTGGATGATGGTTAATTATGAAGTTTGGGTTTAATCATTAATGTACTTGTTAGACTAGATATTTTATTGAATCATAATTTCAAGATTATTATACTTAATCAATTATTATATTAAATACTATAAAATTCAGAAACAATATTTTTAATATACAATATATGATCATATTTTAATTAAATTGAATATTTGAACTATTATGCATTGTAATGATAAATGTCATGAATTGATGCTTTCAAGTGCAATTGTCATTTATATAAATTTAAATTATTTTATTTTGAATGTTAGAAAAAAATAAAAATGAATAAAGATCTTTTTTTATAATTATGTTTAATGAATATGTGTATATGTTTATGCTTAATTGTGTTCATTTTCTTAGGTTTAAAATTAGCTTAACAGTTGGACTAGTGTATAAACTAAATGCACATATTAACCTTTTACATGGACCATATAAATTGGAGATAACCAAGAGATATATGTGATATACACATGTGACACAACACACAACTTATATGAAGGGGTTAGTGTCTTGTGTTGTACTATGTAATTGTGATGTGGTTGGAGATATGTGTGTGGTGTGTTAAATTCTTAGTGTTTAATTTTTGAAAAAAAATCAAATATGATTTAGGAATGTGATTCTTGGATGCAAAATTTGGTGTGATTTTAGGAGAGAAAATATGTCATTATTTTGTTAATTATTGTATTTTTAATACCCTAAGTATATAACCTATGGGTTAAGAGTTAATTTTTGTGGTGCCTAAGGGTAAGGCCACTAATGGTGAATAATTTTTGGGTTTGATTAGAGCTGTCATTTTCCCTTCTAAGGTTGTTTTCCCTTTATGATGGATTGTATGGATATAATTTTCCTACTTCTCTAGAGGAGTGAAGGTTTACGCCATTGGTTTATGATGTTGTTGGTTCTTCTCTGATTGCTCTTTCTTCTCTTTTTATTTTTTTAGGGACTACTATTAATTTGAATGTTGTCCCAGATCTTACCCCTTAGAGTGTGGAGGAAGGTTGTTCTACTACATTTTTTGTCTCTTTAGAGGATAAGAAGGTTGCACATATCATTGTTGATGTTCTTTATTCACTTTTTGTTGAGACGGTTGATTGGATAAGGTGATCACTTGTTGGGAGATTCTATGGTAATCATCCCAATATTCATACCCTCTAAACATGGATCATTCATATTTGGAATCTTCATGGCAAGGTTGAGGTATCTACAATGTTTAATGGTTTTTTTCTTCTTTTATTTTTTTGAAAAGAGGATAACACTAAGGTCCTTCTCAATGGCCCTTGATTTTTAGTTTTAAATGGTCTAAATATTCACAATTGGCCACCTAGCTTCAACACTTGTTTAGAAACTTTTAAGTTTCCTATTTGGGTCCACCTTCATTTCCTTCCCTTGGAATTTTGGAATGAAAAGGTTTTCATGTCTATTTCCAATTCTTTTGGGCACTACTATGCTACTAATAAGATCACTAACTATATATAAAGTGTTTGTTAAAGGAAAAAATGGGTTTTATAGGGACCTGAAACCACAAATTTTATAGACAATGAGAATAAGCATTAAATTTAGAAAAGACAAAAAGGTTGCATCAAAATAAAGACCAAGAGGAACAACAACCACCAGCCCAAGGCTAGCAAGGGCCACCAAAAAACTCGAACAAAAAGAGTAGCAAGAAATCCCCAACTAACCTAAGAACTTAAGAGCTTCAATAACCTCAATGTCGAGATTGTGCATATCCTAAATGCCCTTCTTCAAGACCTAAACCATCTGGGGTATAGGAGGATTCTTCCTCTTCATACTGGCTCTCATCCACTTGGAAATACCAACATCCTTAGTATTGTTCTTGTCCTTTTCCACAACCAGATCCACAACTAGAGAACCCTTATGTGAGTTCTCCAGTTTCTCAGACATTGCACTAATGATGATGGAATTATGTTTCACCATTATGTGATTTTTCTCCATAATAGTTCTCATAGTTTTTTTCATTTTACCTATTTTATCTTCCAAAAATTTGAATTTTCCTTCATTTTTCTCAGCCTCCATTCTCATTCTATCATATATAAAGTTTTTTTTATTCACTATATTTTGTTTGTTTGTGGAGAAAAGTTAAAAACATCTCACTTAGGTTACCTACTCTTGAAAACTTGGATCTTGGGTGGAGTGGATAGACCATGAAGACTCTTTGGTAATATTCCTTTCTTAAGGTAAAGTGGGTCATACCTCCACTACCTATCTTGAGAATAAGAAACAACTATTTGTGTTGAGATTATAAAAATGCTAGAAAGGAGGATTTCATTACTCCTATTTTTCAAAATATTCTAAAAACTAATCTAAAAGAGTACCCCTAGTGGATTGTTTCTTGATGGAACCCTTGTTTATTACCTTAGGGATAGGATATGGTTCTATTAGTGATTGTATGTCTCCTCTTCACACTAAAATAGTTATTATTGGTAGAAGTATCCTTGTTTTGAGATAAAGAAAATTTCTTTTGAAGATTTTTTTAAACCACCTTGACTTTGGTTGTGCTAGTCATTCTTTAAGTCTTGCTATTCCTTTTATTTTCTTTTGTTGTTTCTATCATAAGGTTCTACCGGTTGTGCTTCATTTCCTATCCTTTTCTTATACAAGGATTAGGGAAATTTTATAATTTTTATTATCTAATCAAAAAAAATAAAAAATGAATGGTTAAAATTTATATACATGTCACTATCTAGTTGATTCTAGGTTTCTCTTAAGACAATTTCTTATTTAAGTAGAGACTATTGATTGTAATGGTGGTTGTTTACTTTTAAAGTGGCTTGTTTGTAATCTATTAATTTCTCTTCATTTTAATATGCATGCCTACAGTGTTAAAAATTGAAGAAAATAAAGTTTTCTAAGAAACTCATGTATATTTTAAGCTTTGTAGAAACAATATAGTTCTATATAAGACTATTGCAATTAAAATTACTTAAATTGAATTTTACTTCAAGTAATTCTTAAATTTATCTACTCGAAGAAATGTGTAATTGTTCTCCAAATCCAACCTAATTGGAACATAATTTAAATCAATGAATAAATTTTATCTACATATCATTATTTGGTTGATTTTAAGTTTCTTTTAATAAATTATTATTTATACATAAAGTATTGATTATAATGTTCCTTTTTAGTTTTAAAGTTTTGTTTTTTGTAATCTCTTAGTTTCTCATAGTTTTGATATACATGTTTATAGTGTTAAATATTGAAGTAAACTAAAATTTCCAATATTTCATATGTGTATTTTAAATTTTAGAAATATTGGATTTGTAGTTTAGTTTTCCCCTAAAAGATTTGGAGACCATTGGATTTCAAGTTTGTTTACCTATACTAATGATACTGTTTCCATGTGTATAAGACTATTGTAGTTAGTATTACTTATGTGTATTTTACTTAAAGCCATTCCTAAATTTGTTTCCTAGAAGAAATGTGTAATTATTCTAAAAACCATATCTATTTGTAAAATAATTCAAATGAATGGATAAATTTTAACCACATGTCACTATCTAGTTGGTTCTATGTTTGGTTTGAAAATTTAATATTTTTTAGATACTATTGACTATAATGGTTTTTCTTAGTTTTAAAGTGGCTCTTTTGTAACCTCTCAATTTATCTTATTTTTTATGGATTTCTATAATGTTAAATATTGAAGAAAACTATTGTTTCAAATAATATTATTAGAGAAATTTAGAGAAATTTTATAGTTCTATAGTTTTTATTTGATCTAGTTGTTCCCTTAGGTGAGTTGTGTGCTTTATAATATTATTAGAGGCTTTGATATTCCGTTTTTAGATATGTGTATTGACTATAGTTGGTGGAATTGAGTAGAATATAGAATGCATATTTGAGGTTTCTCCAAGTACTTCTTTACTACAATGTATTTAGTTTGTATCAAAGCCTATCAATTCTTAACGTGTGCTTGATTTTTGATCTCTTGTAATATGTTTGGAGTGTATTTCTACACATCTATATATTTAGGATTATTTTATTTTAAATCCAATATTGATTTTTGTACTCTATCTCTAATCAAATAATGCTTGGAGAGAAAATGTTTAATATACATAAGTACGTGGTTACAAAATTTTAGCCATTTCATCAAGTTATAATTAAGGCACATACCTGCTTGTGATAAATTTTCACACCAAGCCACTCTTAAACATCATAAAATTCTTGCACAATCATTTTTATATGATATCAAATAGAGAATTCTATGATATCAAGTTCCAATCACATATCTCAAAAATAAATTTCCTGGTTGTCAATAAGATTCTACTTGAGACTCCACAAACCTTGAAATAAGGTATACACCATATATTATAGCTATCCTTATAGTTTTTAGGTATATTGAACTACTAACGACTCTTTAATATAGTATTTGATCAACATTGGGTCTCACGTTATCCCTCATTAAATTGAAACCTTTTATAACTAGTATTCATGTTGGCTTATAGTTTTTTATAATAAACCTCTTGAAAACATCCTATTATACTTGTCTAGAGAAATGAATATGCCATTTTCTAATAGATTAACCCAAATACTAAAAGTATGCTTCAGGAAATTTAAATTGATCTTCTTAAATTCATTATTCCTAACTTTTCCAAATAAATTATTTGACAAATATGTTGGATGTTGTGGTTGTCATTGATGTCAACACTATTAGCATTATTGCATTAGAAGTTGTATATGTTGATGATATTGAAAAAATTGTAATAAGAAGTGTTACAGGTTGTCAATGGTGAAGTGAAGTTCTTTTTGTCAGTGTGTTCAATACGTTGTTGTTTTGAGATTGTGGACTAAAGGGTTTCTTGTTGAGTATGTCTAGTTTATCCATGTTGAATTTTAGAGATCCACATGAAGAGTTGATCAAGATATGGTATTTTCATTCTGACAGTTTTTTTGTCGCTTTAGTTAGTGTTCCTAATTGAAGATTTTATGACTTCAGTCATTTTAGTTGATGTAGATGCTTCTTTGGTGATTCATGATGTTTGTGGATATTTTTAGTTCATTCTTTATCTTTGTGGTATGTCCACATTGATCATTGTGCTCATGATCCAATATTTTCTCTTGCGTGTTCATGTTTTTTATGTTCTTGGCTGACAAGGTGTTGAAGCATGTTGTGGATCTTCAAGGAAAAATTAATTGAAGTGTTCTCATGTTGGAAATGTTGTTCTCGGTCTTCACTATGTTATGGATGACCTTGGTTGATTCGCATGAATAATCTTTATTTGTTTTGCACCAACTATTTGTAATTATTTTATTATCTTTTTGTGGCTGACTTATAGTGATGTAATTTCTTGTTGTGGATATATATGAACAATTTTTTGAAGTGTGGAAGAGGTGTGAATGTGAAGTATATGAGTCCTGTGTGTGAATAATGTTTAAATCATTCAAAGGCAAAGCAGAACGTGAAGAAGACTAAAGAAGTGTTCATGTGCTTAACTGGAACTGTAACGAGGCATTAGCAGATGCTATTTTCTCAGTTCAAATCCAAAAGGTTTTAATCTGAATCTTTTTGTAGAACATTGTGTCTTCCTTGGGCAGTTATCATTGTTGTATTTGAGTTATGAGCTCTAGGCTATGTGCCTGAATGCATGTGCATTCCCCTTTCATATTTCCTTATACTTTTAATAGGGTATAACATTGTGGATTGGCCTCCATTGTGGTTTTTCCCCTAACAGGATTTCCACGTAAAAATCTTGGTGTTATGTGTGCTTCTAATGTGTTGTTCATTTATTCTTTCATGATTAATGATCAAATCTGAAATTAAGGTTAATAAGTTGAATAAGTTTGAGATTCGGTGACAACTGATTCACCCCCAAGCTCCCCCTCTCAGTTGTCTTCCTTTGAGTTGCCAATAAAATAAACAATAGATACCACTAATAAACATATAAACAAAAATATAGAATTTTATTGTTCTTTAATGTTTATATACAATGTGGGCTCACTACTAAACCTAATAAATCTATTTTGTAGAAGGTATGAATATATTATTTTATGAACACTACTTTTACTATGTACAAATAGGCTACTAGAATAATTTGTTCATTGTTGTCAATTTTGAATTGTTAAAAACCTTTGCTCACTAACTTTTCCTTATGTTTATACAAATATTATTTTGCATTAAATTTGATCTAATTGACCTAGCTTAATGCCATCATATAAGATTTCAATAAATCACATGTATAATAATTCTTTAAAACATCGATCTGTTTCTCCATAACTTTGCCCAATTTTCAATATTTAATTTCTCTTTCACCATGACTTGTGCCTAATTTTTAATATGTAACATTATCTTTTATATATATATATATATGATGTACATCATACTCAATAAAAATATACATAAAAGAATATGCACCTCTACAAATTTAGTATCGAGAATCCTAAATTCGATGACTGCTTAAGGTCTTGGATGATAATATGCTATGAGGTATTATAAGCAAGTTAAAAACTTTTAGTATAAGTACACCTGAACATACTTACTGCACACCGTAAATGTTTTCCTATACATTACAGTGCGGCAAACAGATTCTCAGCTTTTAAAAGAGATCGGAATAAGCTAATATAAGAAATTTTGATTCGATTTCAATTTTGGTTTCTCATGTAAAATTTAAAAAGGACATCATGTTTGGAACCAACATTACAATAAAATAGACTGTGGTAAACTAATATAAGAAATTATGGTTTGATTTTTATCTTGGCTTATCTTATCTTAATATCTGATTTTTATGAATTGAAGTATGCGTTTTTTATTCACATCCAAAGCACATGAACCAGCAGTACATCTTAATCAAGGGACGCAGGATGTTGAAAGCAAGAAACATATGTAGATACCAAAAAAAAAAAAGGGCATGACGACGTAACGAAGATAATCATCAAATTCATATGAGTACTACCATCATATATTAGAAAAAGCATAATTACCAACTGCTGATTTCGAATCATTTTTGTTTTTTTCCTGGAGAACCAATCACCGCCTCATTCACTGACATATCAACCGTCTACAATCTGATCTTCTCCACCGCGTGGCAATGAACTCCACCTGTTATAATCTGATTTTATTTTAGTCTTGCCAAGTGGTGCAAGTTTGTAACCGCCTTTTTGAATGTATATACAGAAGCTATTGTACTATCAAGGTGATCAATATAATATATATATTTTCTATGCTGTAGCATACGTTTTATCCCCTGCTCTGTTTTCTCTGTTCTGCTCTGTTCTTTTGTCTCTGTTTTGTCCTGTATTTTCTACAAATTGGTATTAGAGCCTGGTTTTCTATTCATCTTCTGATTCAGTTCTAGATACCTATCAATGGCTTCTACCAGTGCTACTCTTTCTAGTCTGCAGACTCCTTTATTTACTGGTAAGAATTATGAATACTGGTCATTGACTATGGAAACCCTGTTCAGATCACAGGATATATGGGAACTTGTAGAGAATGGTTATACAGAACCTGCAGATGTAGCTGCATTCAATGCACTCACACAAGCTGAGAAAGACACTTTGAAGGAGCAAAGGAAGAAAGATGGAAAAGCCCTCTTTTATATTCATCAGGCAATGCATGAAAGCATACTCCCAAGAGTAGCAGTGGCAAAGTAGGCAAAAGAGGCTTGGGACACCTTGCAAGTGGCCTACCAAGGTATGGACAAGGTTAAAACTGCTAAATTACAATTACTCAGAAGAGATTTTGAAAATTTATTAATGAAAGAGTCAGATTCTATAGAATCCTTTTACATCCATGTTGTTGGTTTGGTCAATCAAATTAAAAGATAGGAAGGTTGTTGAAAAAGTACTTAGATGCCTCCCTTCAAAATTTGATCCTCTTATTGTGACTTTAGAGGAAACAAAAGACTTGAGTCAATTTAGTATTGATGACTTGCATGCCTCACTAATAAATCATGAATATAGGTTGAATAGGTCATATATCTCTTTGAAAAATGCATTTTCATCTCAAGCTTTTATAAGGCGTGGTAGAGGAAGGTAGAAGTTCAGTTCTAGAAGGAGTTCAACTAGAGGAGGACGCAACAACGGTCCTGCAAATACTGCTGGAAGAGTTCAAACTCAAAATTTTAACCACTCAAGTGGTCATAGATTTGAGAAATCTAATGTTCAATGTCACTACTATAAGAAACTTGGGCATTATGCAAATGAGTGTAGGAAGAGACAATATGATCAGAATAATCTAAAACAAAATCAAAGTCAAAATCAGTCTGGGATTACACCAAGTTCTATGTTCATGGCAAGTACTATGATGGCTAAAGCAGTTCCTACTTGTTCCCCTAATGAATGTAACATTGTTCAAGAAAGTCCCTGTGATATTTGGTATTAGGATTTAGGGTGTAGTAATCATATGATTGTAAATGTGGATTTATTTTCTAGTTTGGATGAGTCAGTGCAAATTGAGGTTACTCTTGGGAACAACAACAAGGTGACTATATTAGGCAAAGGTACAGTTGATATTTTAACTAACAAGGGGGAGCAGAAGGTTATTCATGATGTGTATTATGTTGATGGTTTGAAACATAATTTGATGAGTATTGGTCAATTGATTCAGAAGGGTTATAGAGTTTACATGGAGAATACAGAGACAGTGGTTGTGGATATATTGCCTAGCAACCAGCTGATTGTAAGAGTGCATATGACTAGTAATAGAATGTTTCCATTGAGGATCAAACCTTATTTGAAGAATAGAACAACCCAAGCTGTTCGTAAATCAAATAATACACAATTTGGAACTGTGTTTAAGGCAGAATAGTTAGATTTAAAAGCTTGCACACAGTCTGAAGATTTGGCACAATCAAGAACAACAATACAATTTAAAAGCTTGCACACAGTCTGAAGATTTGGCACAATCAGGAACAACAATACAAACAAGTACTGATTTTTTTCTGTCCGGATCCAAAGAACAAGACAATATTGTAGAAATTCAATCAGCATTCCAATCAGTTGTCAAAGATGAATCATGGCTTTGGCATTTCAGATTTGAGCATTTAAATTTTGGTGGATTAAACTTGTTGCATAGGAAAAACATGGTAAAAGGTTTGCCTTTGATACAAAAACTAGATAGAATTTGTGAAGGATGTATTTTGGGAAAGCAACACAGAGAATCTTTCCCCATTGGTAAATCAATTAGAGCAAGAGCACCTCTAGAAACTGTGCACTCAGATTTATGCGTGCAAATCCAAACACCATCCATTGGAGGCTGCTCATATTTTCTAACATTCATTGATGATTTCACAAGAATAACATGGGTTTATTTTCTTAGACACAAGTCTGATGCATTTACTTACTTTCAGCAGTTTAAAGCTCTTGTTGAAAAGCAAAGCGGTTGCTATATTAAAGTTTTAAGAACAGATAGAGGAGGTGAATACATTTCTAATGAGTTTTTGAATTTTTGTAAGAAGCATGGTATTCATAAACAATTTACTGCCAGATACCCACCACAGCAAAATGGTGTGGCCGAGAGGAAAAACCGGACCATAATGGAGATGGCCCGAAGCATGTTGATTTCAAAGCATCTACCAAATGAGTATTGGGCTGAGGCAGTAGCAACTGCTATTTATATTATAAATAGATGTCCAACCAAATGTGTAAACAATAGAATTCCTCAAGAGGCATGGACTGGCATGAAACACAATGTTTCTCATTTCAAAGTATTTGGTTGTGTTGCCTATGCTCATGTACCTAATGAACTAAGAAAGAAGTTGGACAATAAAAGTGTAAAGTGCATCTTTGTTGGTTATTCAGAGGATACAAAAGCATACAATTTGTTTAATCCAATTATAAAGAAAGTCATAATCAGCAGAGATGTTCAATTTGTGGAAGAAGAAGTATCGGATGGAAGTATAGATAAGACTGTGAACATAGTTTCAGCTGCCTCACATGATGATATGGCAGATGAGGTATTTGCACCTCAAGGTACAACTTATACAATTCTTCCCATGCTTACACAAACATCACAAGTTGTAGCCCAAGCTACACCTTCATCTACAACAAGGAGATCTTCAAGGGTGCAGCAGACACCACAACAAACTCCAACAACTCCTTCAGCTGGAATACTTGGAGCAAGTCCATCAAACTCAGCAAATAGCAGTGCTTCTTCATATCCAACTTTGACAAGCATGCTAACATACAAAACAAGGAGTTTAAGTGAGTTATATAATGTTAATACAACTAATTCATTATTTGCTTTACTTTCTCAAGTTGCTAATCCATTATCATTTGAAGAAGCTATAAAAGAAGAAACATGGGCTCAAGCCATGGATGAAGAAGTTAATGCTATTGAAAAGAATCACACATGGGAGTTAGAGGATTTTCCTGAAGGCAAAGATGTGATTAGTGTGAAATGAATTTACAAAACCAAACATAGTGCTAGTGGAGAAGTGCAGAAGCACAAGGCAAGGTTTGTAGCTAGAGGTTTCACACAACAACCAGGAGTTGATTACAAAGAAACTTTTTCTCCTATTGCACAAATGGATACTATAAGGATAGTGTTAGCCATTGCAACAAAAAATAGATGGCCTACTTATCAAATGGATGTAATGTGTGCATTTTTAAATGGATTCTTTGAAGAGGAAGTATATGTGAAACAACTACAAGGTTATGAAATCCCTGGTCATGAAGGCAAGGTGTACAGGTTCAAGAAAGCATTGTATGGACTTAAACAAGCTCCTAGAGCTTGGTACAGCCAGATTGACTCTTATATGATTCAGAATGGATTTCAAAGAAGCAACAGTGAGCCTACCTTGTATATCAAAATCAATGATAAAGGTAAAATTTTAATTGTGAGTTTATATGTGGATGATTTGATATTCACTGGTAATCTTTCTATAGATTCTTTTAAGACAACAATGAAAAATGAATTTGAAATGATAGATTTGGGGCTTATGAAATATTTCTTGGGCATCCAAGTCCATCAATCTAATGCTGGAATTTTCATTACGCAATCTAAATATGCTGGTGAAGTCTTGAAAAGATTTAATATGCTGAATTGTAAGGCAGCCCTAACACCAATTATCACAAATTTGAAGTTAATCCAATAGGATGATGGATCAAGTGTTGATCCTACACTGTTTAAAAGGTTAGTTGGGAGTCTAATGTATTTGACGGCCACTAGACCTAACATTATGTACGGTGTAGGTCTGATTTCAAGATTTATGGAGTCTCCAAAAGACTCTCATTGGTAGGCTAGTAAAATAATTTTGAGATATGTTAGTGGCACAAAGAATTTTGGAATTATGTATTCTACTTCAAATGAATTCAAGCTAATTGGATACATAGACAGTGATTGTGCTCGCAGCTTTGATGACAAAGGAAGCACCTCAGGTTACACATTCCATTTTGGTACAGGTGTTGTATCATGGGCGTCAAAGAAGCAGCCTATTGTTACTCTTTCTTCAGCTGAAGCTAAATACATAGCAGCAACAACTGCAGCATGCCAAGCTGTATGGATGAGATGAATATTGAGTGATTTGAAGCATCCTCAACAAGATGCAACTCAAATTTTCTATGACAACACTTTTGCCATTGCTTTATCAAAAAATCATGTTTTTCATAAAAGAACCAAGCACATAGACACCCGTTATCATTTTATCAGGGAATTGGTAAACAACAAAGAAATTTGTTTGGAATACTGCAAATCACAAGATCAGTTTGCTGACATTTTTACAAAGCCATTGGCAAAAGAGACATTTCAGTATTTACGAAGCTGTCTAAGAGTTTTTAATCATGGAGAAGTTTGATGAAATTTTTTGATGATCCCCAGTAGTTCATAATTAAGGGGGAGTATTAGAAAAAGCATAATTACCAATTGCTGATTTCGAATCATTTTTTTTTTTTTTTTGGAGAACCAATCACCGCCTCATTCACTGACATATCAACTTTCTACAATCTGATCTTCTCCACTGCGTGGCAATGAACTCCACCTGTTATAATCTAATTTTATTTTAGTCTTTCCAAGTGGTGCAAGTTTGTAACCACCTTTTTGAATTTATATACAGAAGCTATTGTAATATCAAGGTGATCAATATAATATATATATATTTTTATGCTATAGCATACGTTTTATCCCCTGCTCTGTTTTCTCTGTTCTGCTCTGTTCTTTTGTCTCTGTTTTGTCCTGTATTTTCTACATCATAATAGAGGCCTTCTAAATACCAAACCTAACTGAAATTATGTTGACTACTAAAATAAAAATTGTATAAAGACATGCATATTGAGCTTTTGAGTTTCAGATATAATGAAGCCAAACAAATCGATTAGAGTGAAAACTTAAGCAGTGGTTTGGGTTATAGATAGATGCATATTCTATCATCTGCGGTTTTATTAATTTTGTGTTAGTTCAATTATTTTTTTATTTAGTTCTGGATATTTTGTATTTTAGTTTGGCAAGTGTGCATTTTAATTTTTTGAGTTGTAGAAAGAATTTTTTTTGCTTTATAAGAATGGACGGAATTGGAAAGATTATGATATGGATTGTGGCATTTCAATGGGTCTATTGTTCCATTTCGATTGATAGTGTGGCTGGTGAAATGAAATCTTGTGGCATAATTGAAAATGAAAGAACATCAAAGGGCATTTTGGGTGAGTCTGAGCTAAGCTATGATATGGATTGTGGCGTTTCAATGGGTCAATTGTTCCATTGTGATTGGTGAAATGAAATCTTGTGGCATAATTGAAAATGAATGAATATCAAAGGGAATTTTGGGTGAGCCTAAGCGAAGCTAATAAATGTAAAAAATAAAAAATACTAATTATCTCTTTGATGGTTAAAGACCAATAACAATTTATATTTTATTTGAATAATATATTTTTATATTTTAAATATCTGTATTTACAAAGCTATGTGATTAATATGTAACACCCCTCCAATTTGTCCTCTGTTTTGGTCCTTTGACTTGTTATGTTTTCTTGATAGCTTAGATACTTTCTTAGACTTTATTTTATGTTATGGTTATTCTATCACTGACAGTGGAGCGATGATAGACTATATTGATGTGATGACACATTATATGCATGATAATTATGTTAATATGCTTTATGTTTGCATAGATGCTTACTTGTGATGACATTGCTATATATGCTTATTTAAATTTAATTGATATATTATCTTGTCAGTTGATGTGACATTGTATTGGTGAAGAGAATGATATTGGATCACTCACTTGCGAGTGCCCTATGATTTCTTCAATTCTCTCTTCACGGTGTATGAAATTACTATCTGTATACATTTATGAAATTTGTTTGTTTGCAGGATTGCAGGTATAAGACATTAGCTTCACCTAGTTTCATAGGTCTGAGCATGTCCACTACTCAATAGTAATATTTGGAGATAGTAACGAGTTACCTAGTCATACCTTTACCCTCGTATAGTGTGTCATTAGTTTGAGTTTTGGTCTTAGCCTTATCATTGTTGTTCTAGGTATTTTATTATTGTGCATGTTTAATTTGGTAGATTAAATGTGTATTGATTTATATATTTAATTAATTGAATTATTGTTGTGAAGGATTTAGAATAAATAAATAAATAAATTTAATTTAGTTATGTTGTTGAGTAATTTTTATTATTAAAAATAAATGGTAATTAAATAAATAACAGTATTTAAATTGGTTGCAATTAGTAAATGGTTTTATTTTATTTCAATGCATGTGGTTGGAAAATATTTTTAGTTGTTGAGGGAAAAGATATTTTGTTGGGATAACTGTGAGTTAGAAAATTGTTATCTTATTGTTGAAAATTGATTCTTAGAGGAAAATATTGGGAAAAGAGGGAAGAAAGTTGTTTCACGGAAAGAGTTTTTGGTTTGGTTGAAAAAAATTGCTGAGGAAATTGTGGATCTCTCTAAGGAATTTGTTTTAGAATTTTGGCTATAGAATTCTTGGCTGTGTACTGTTGTGTTTTTTGGAAAGAGGCAATTGTACTAGATGAAGTTTTGGCTACTTTGGAAAATTGAAGCTACAAAGAAGTTTGACAACATTTCTTGAAAAAACATTCTTCTGGAATAGGTTCCTTTACTATTTTTGTGAATTAAGAATTGAAAAGTTGTTTATTTTATTGTAATAGAATTTGGAAAATGATAGGAAAGGATTTACAATACTGTAGAAGTTCTTGTTTCTTTCTGTTTAAAAAGATTTCCTGAAAGAGGAACCTCTATAGAAAACAATTAAAAATCCTCTGTGTTGTTTGTTCATTTGAAATAAATTTATACAAAAGAAAATTTAGATCTCTGTAGAAAACTGCCATTCTATTTTGTTCTCCCTATTCTTTTTGGTTATCTGAGAATTTCTAAGCTTTCAGTAGAAAATTTCCTCTGTGAAAAAAAACCTAATTAATCAACTTGAACCTGTCATTGGATTAATTGCATATATATATATGTATATGTACATATATATTAAAATATATATATGCATACATACATATATATATTTTATATAAATATTTTTTGTTAATTAAATAACACTTTGAATTTATTGGAGAGTGAATTCATAGAGTCGTCGTACAACAAAAATTCGTCACAATAGTTTTTTTTAAAAATATATGTTAGTGATTGGGGGCCAGGGGTTGAAACCCTCAACCACACACATGCAGGGGTGTGCTACTATGTGCAACACTCCCCAAACTCGTGTGGGGGAAGCACTGCCCACATGCAATGAACCCCTGCGTGGGAAGGCTCTGGCAAGGGCAGTGCCCTATGCGTGTATGTTTATTATGTTGTGTTTTGTTTTACTATTGGGATTTTGATTTGTTATATATAATATATGTATTTAAAGTTAAATGTATTTTATATTATTTATAAATAATATGTTTATTATATTTATATGTATAGTTATATAGTTGTATATATATATATATATATATATATATATATATATATATATATATATATATATATATATAGTTATTTAGATATTTTTTTAAGATAGAAAATGATTTATTTTAATGAAATATTAAATGGGTGAGTGCATGCAAGCACTAGTTGTTATTTTATAATGAAGTGATTTTATTAGTAAGATTGGGATTTATTTTATCTTTATTTCTGGATTTGCAAACTGAACTTTTGTTTTAATCATTATGGATTACTAAATGGAATTATGTTTAAAAAGGTTTATTTTAAATATGCGATTTTGATTTATTTGGATTTAGGAAATTCGAATGATAGAATTTGTTAATTGCTTGAAGTTGTATTTATAAAAGAAAGTGTTTTGTAACTATGTCTGGGGGGAAGTATTTGTTAATGTGAAAATTCAAGTCTTCAAAGTGGTAATTGTGAAAGGGTTGTTGTAACTTTAGTTCACCCTTTGAGTTTTCTTGGGTAGCTTGCATGTATTGGAATTTAGTATTGGAAATATATAGGGATGTGTTACCTTTTGAGGTGTATTGGTTATTGTGATCAGTTTTTGTGCATTGTCTACCTTTGGGTTGTAATATGAGTTATGGTGTTGTCGATAGGGGAGTGGCTTTCAACAAGGGCCAGGACACAAAGGGGTCCCAAGACAACTCATGTGAAAGACAGTTTAATCAGTGGAAATTAAATAACCTATATTAAGGATAGAGTAGTTTTATACATTAACAAGATAATTAGCCTCCCTCATTGGCTCAAGGGCTTGTATAAGACTTCAGATGAGTTGGAAAGGCCTAGAATGGAAAGATCATTATCTTTTCTTCTTGAAAGATAATCAATTCCACACTAGTGTGCATGTGGGGTTGGGTTTGTGAGAGGTTACCAAGACAACCCTAGAGGGGGGCCAAGACCTAGGAAGATCTCCTTTGGACAACCAATGCAACCTTTGTGATGACACTCCTTCTATGACAACAATCAATTTTAAGGCACAACACTTGCTGAAGGTTTTGCAAATGGGGTAACAACTCAAGCGAGCTTAACCTTAGAGAAAACTCCCTGGTTAAGCGCGCTTGAGCTGGAGCAGTACTGGGATGGGTGACCTCCTAGGACGGACTAGTGCTTCACCTCTGTGAGCATCACCTAGATGCAATGAGTGCTAAGTGGACCATTCGATATAATGAGAGATGGGTTCTTGTTGAACCACTACTCATGAAACATGGGTCAATGAGTTTGACTCGAAACTACATGGTTGAATCCTGATAGCAATATCATAATTTGACACACTGTGGAAAAATACCTCCTACTTATCAACAATCAATTTGTTTTGTATGGTGGCTTTTCTTAATTCAATGAATTCTAGAAGAAATGTAACCTTATGTTTTGTGTTTATAGGTACAGTGTTGTTTTGTGTTTACTGGTACAATGTGGTTTTGTATATTCCCTATGTCTAGAGGTATAGTTGAATATATATATATATATATATATATATATATATATATATATATATATATATATATATATATATATATATATAATATATTTAAATATAGTTATTTAGATTGTTTTTTTAAGATAGTAAATGATTTATTTTAATGAAATATTAAATGGGTAAGTGCATGCAAGCACCAATTGTTATTTTATAATGAAATGATTTTATTAGTAAGATTGGGATTTTTTTTTACCTATATTTGTGGATTTGGAAACTGAACTTTTGTTTTAATCATTATGGATTACTGAATGGAATTATGTTTAAAAAGTTTTATTTGAAATATGTGATTTTGATTGATTTGGATTTAGGAAATCCGAATGATAGCATTTGTTAATTGTTGGAAGTTGTATTTATAAAAGCAAGTGTTTTGTAACTGTGTACTAGGGGGAAGTATTTGTTAATGTGAAAATTCAAGTCTTCCAGAGTGGTAATTGTGAAAGGGTTGTTGTAACTTTAGTTCAACCTTTGAGTTTTCTTGGATAGTGCATGTATTTGGATTCAGTATTGGACATCTATAGGGATGTGTTACCTTTTGAGGTGTATTGGTTATTGTGATCAATTTTAGTGCATTGTCTACCCTTGGGTTATAATATGAGTTATGGTGTTGTCGATAGGGGAGTGGCTTTCAACAAGGATCAGGAAGCAAAGGGGTTCCAACACAACTCATCTGAAAGTCAGTTTAATTAGTGGAAATTAAATGACCTATATTAAGGATATAGTAGTTTTATATATTACCAATATAATTAGCCTCGCTCATTGGATCAAGGGCTTGTATGAGACTTGAGATGAGTCGGGAAGGCCTAGAATGGCAAGATCATTATCTTGTCTTCTCAAAAGATAATCAATTCCACACTAGTGTGCATGTGGGGCTAGGTTTGTGAGAGGTTACCAAGACAACCCTAGAGGAGGGCCGAGACCTAGGAAGATCTCCTTTGGACAACCAATGCAACCTTTGTATTGACACTTCTTCTATGAAAACAATCAGTTTGTTTTGTACAGTGATTGCTCTTAATTCAATGAATTCTAGAAGCAATGTAACCTTATGTTTTATGTTTATTGGTACAGTGTTGTTTTGTGTTTACTGGTATAGTGTGGTTTTGTATATTGCCTGTGTCTAGAGGTAGTAGGTGTTAGAACTGTAAAATTTTGAAATTTTTACAGTCTTTTGCATTCAAGAGTTTCCAGCATTGAGTCCTCATCATAAGTATAAAATTCCCTCTTTGTATTGTCTTGCTTATTTTCTGTCATGTGAACCATTTGAATTCATCTAGTCCTTCATATTTCATTAAAAGACCCATCTCGGCAAGACATAGTAAAAGTCTCCCCAACCTATATTTTCACTAACATGTAATTGTTGGAGACTATCAGCAAGACTTTTACTTTGTTCTGGGGACTATGAAGATTCATATCGACAAAGGAGACATTTCGGGGTAAAGTCATAGGGAAGTATTTTTTCTTTCCGATTGGCATATAGAAAAAATATATCGGCATAAGTTGGGGCATCGTTGTAATGTCGCAGCGAGTTCATTTTGTCTTACCGATTATCATGTAAGAACGGTCATTTCGGCCAAACTGGTTGGTATAGTTGAGAGGTCATGGCGAATACATTGTGTTTCGCTGACTAGCATGAGGAAGTATATTGGTAAGACTAAAGTGCATCAGGGTGATGTCTTGACAAAGGTGTCAGGTTTTTCCAACAAAGTTGAATGTGTGGCTTTCGGTGGGAGTTTGCTCATGTCTCAGCAATTCAGGGTGGATGAAGGAGTATCTCATGGAAACATAAAACTATCTACATAACATCTCCCCAACTTTGAAAGTCACAGCGAAGTGGGTGAAATGAAGATTGTATTGGCAAGAGTACAAATTTGTCCTGGCAACCCAAGGAAAATGAATACTTTCAACAAAACAGGGTGAAGTCTACGAGAGGTTTCCCCGACATTTGTAGGTTACGGTGAGGAGCATAAAGACAAAGGATTTCGGTCAGTGTGAGAACATTAATGTCTCAGCAACTGGAGAATGCATTGAAAGATGCATATTGGTGTCAGTGAGAAATTCTTAATGTCTTGGCAATGGTGAATTGAACAAAACATGACTACTCAGTGTGACCTATTTGTTTCAATGTGTGGTCTCGCCGAGGTGCCTAGGGTCTCACCGAATGGAATGCAGAGGTGATCTCATCGGTAGGAAAATTCATGTGTCATGGCAACATACAAAGTGAATAAGGGGGTTTCAGTATGACTTGATTATTCTCTATAAGGTCTTCTCGACACCATTAAGTTACAACGACGGTGATTTAGAGAAAGGTGCATTTTCGTGAAAGGTTCCTTGGGTCTTGGCGAATAGAAAGCACATGAATGGATATCAGTATGACACAGTGAAGTCTATGTAACATATTCCCGACCCTGAATTGTCACAGCAACATAAAAGATAGAAGTGATTGTCATCAGTTTGATTCCAAGTATCAGTATGACTGTAGAATGTCTTGGCAAAAGGTTAAATAAACGTTGCAAAAGGACTTCACCCCAGATTTGAAAATCTCTCACCGATAGGACATTTGATGCGACAGTGCAAGTTTCAAACAAGCCTTCATTCATCCTTCATTAATGGCGTGATGGGGTATAATAGGGAAGGCTTAATCAATTCTTTAGTACTGAATTAATTGCAAAAGAATTGGCATGCTAAACAAAGAACCGAGACATTTTTCAGACTGAGGAGCTTGAGCAGAATACTGTAAGTAAGTTCATCTTGAGTCTTCTACATTTTTCTGTAATTTTGAAAGAATGGAGTCTTCTGGTTCTAGAAAGGGTAAGGGTAGAAAGCCTGGTGAGAGTAGTTTGTCAAAAGGAAAGAAAAAAAATATTGATATAGAGCATGAAGGCACTGAGAGGAGGTTGAACCAAGACCTTATTGATCAACTACCTGGCTCGGGTCCTAAAGCTAGAAGGTCCACACAACTTTGGGCAGAAATGGATAAATTAGATGATAAATGCAAGTTCATAGGTGATGTCTGGACCACTGTAAGAGGATATGAACTTTTTAATTTCCATTACCATAGAAGAAATCACTTTGAACTAGTCTATAACCCATGGAAGTTGAATGTAGTGAAATTGGTGTGCCCTAATGTATTCGTAAATGCAAAATTGGTGAAATTGCTTGTAGATAATTATGACCCAAAACATAAAGCTGTATGTGACCCTTCTGGAAGACCACAAATATATGTGTCAAAAGAAGCAATAGGTGAGGTTTTGAAATTGGAAGGGTTTCACAATGAGGAGATCAGCTGTGAAGAGTTGGAAAAGGAATTCTCAAGAATGGATACAATCTATAAGGGCTGGAGGTTGCCAATTCACCAGATTAAATAGGGTAAGAAGCCATAACCTTTGCAGGATACTGAGGGGTGTCCTTATCATGTAGATTATATTGAGCCCTATATGAAGTACACATATTTCTTAGTGTGTCAAGTGTTGGGAATGGATGCCCCATATTTCATGTCAATTGTACCAATGATTATCACAGAAAATATATAGTATCACAACTCCAGACCATTTGACTATGCTTCATATATTTCTAGGGAGCTGGATTCAGGATTGGTGGCTATAAAGGGTGGAGCTTCTATTGTTCATCTCAGACACTATTCATTTTTGATGCACTTGGTGCTATATTTTTGACAGGAGTTGGGGGTATGGCCTCCAGAAATGAGAGTTTCTCAAATTGGTAAGGAGGGTGAAGTATTACCTGTTCAGCTATGGATTGCTATTTGGGACAAGAGGTTTGCCAATTCTAGTTTCATCCACTTTAAAGAATATTTTGTGAAAATATTGTATAAATTGTATTATTATCCTTGTAATTATTCATTGACTAATGAGATCAAGAGATTCCTTCGGCCGAAAGACTTCAATGGGCTAGTTGATCATAACTGGAGAGACTGGTATTTCCTTGAGGTAGCAATAGTGATTAGAGTATATGGATTTGAAGATACCCCTTTTATTATTCCAAGGACAGTTCCAAATAGAGTTGCATATTAGGAAATTGTCAGACAAATGGATTATTGCAGTGTGATGCATTTCAGTTCTTTTGGGAAGTAGTCTTTTATGCCTAGTACATTGTGTTTTGGTGACTTCACTATGTTGGGTAATGAAGGATATAATTCAATCCTTGATAAATTGTTGCATTATAACATGAAGAGAGGACCACCCAAGAAGAATTTTGACCTAGAGGGATATATAAATTCAGCCAAGATGAAGATAAACTTTAGAGGGTATCAACATGTACCCTATTCTTTTGATGATATGATCAAGAATCTGGATGAAGATGAAGCAGAAATGGTAGTTGAAAGATATAACCAAGGGCTACAGGATATTGAACAATTGTATTCTAGAGATGAGGAAACACAAAGAGCTAATGTGCCATATGGTAAATCAAAGAAGGTATCTAGGATGAGGACTTAGCAGTATGTCTGCCCAATTAGAGAACATAGTATTGAAAGTGGTGATGTTGATGCAAGGCACATGGAATACAGATCATTTGTCTCTAATGATGAGTTTATTAATTCCCTAGAATTCAAGGCATTTTTGTACAAGTAGAAGGGGAAGGAAATAAGAGATAATGTTGAAGATGTTACTTCAGGAAATGAGGAACAATTGTTGGCCCAATTGAGAAAATGTGTGGATCATGAAATGAAAAATATGACTCTAGAAAAGGGGAGGAAAATGTTGGAAAGCACTGGTGTCATGATATTTCCTGGCCTTGATTTGAAATCTGTGTTGGTCTTTGATAGTTTCTTGAAGGAAAGTCATGCTACACATAAGCTTGACAAATAAAAGGTGACAGAATTATATGCAAGTTCCAAGTATAATACTGATGAGGGATCATTGATGATATGGGCTTTATACCCACCCCACAAGAAGTCAATGGTAATTGATACAAAGAAGGCATTTGGCCATGTTATGACCCTAAAGGTTGGAGAAGCTGATCATGTGGCTATTGTAGAGATTGGGGTAAATGTTGTAAAATTGAACAAAGCACAAATTTAGTTACTGATAAAAGAAAGAGAAATGTATAAAGCAAATAATGAAAAATTGTTGAGAGAAAATCATAGACTCAAAGATTTGGTTGGTGTTTCAATGAGGCCAACCAAAATGATCACTCAAGGAGAAAGTTCTCAGGCAAAAGATCACTAGGTACGGTCAAGCGCTTATGCTTAGGGAAAGTATGATGCAATTGTAGCAATTGTCAAGAAAAGGTAGGATCATTTGAGATCTTGGTTGAATAAATTGTGGGGAAAATATTCTCATACTCTTGCTGCATTGGAGGAGCACACAAGGATGGATGAATCAATTATGGAGAAGTTTCATGAGCTAGCCCAAAGGGATGATTCTAACAGTGTAGCACTGGAAGCTACAAATCATATCATCATTTTTCATCGAAGATTTCATGCTGAATTGTAGGGGGATGAACAGGGGTTGTTAGAAGCTGCTAACAAGACTATGATCCACTTTTTGATGACAATGGGGAATTGAAAGAAGCCACCAGGTGGAAAAATGAATGTGAGTCAATGCTGAATGAAATCATGAAGATAACTTCTATAGGTGATGCATCATTGGAGGAAGTGAGCGAGCAAAATGAGGAAATGGTCAAGATGGAAATCACAATCTAGAATGATGTTGGAGATGTGAACACATATGAGTGTCAGGATTATTTGGACCACCTCGCTAAGAATCACTTGTGGATAAATAGAGCATAATTATTTACTATCTTTTTTTTTAAATATGACATTTCAATTTCTGAAAGGATGTGTCCTTTTGGATTCTCAATGTATAAATATCTATTTTGAAAACGTGTAGGGATTTTGGTAGAATAGGATAGGAGATAGAAAATATACAATGGAACACAATGTTTCATAGCTCTGAGACTCTGATGTATGTTTTGGAAATCATGGAGATATCAATGAAAATCATCTGATTTTGCTGGCGTATTTCTGGTGTCAGTTATTTTGTTGTGCCTGTTGAAAGAATTATTTAAGTTGTCTCTAACATTGATGTTGTTTGGTTATTTAAATTGACATAATGAGTTTATGTTTGGTTTATTAGAACACATAAGCTGTGTCTATGTGATTGGTTGATAGGTTCTTTCAGGGAAGGATTAAATCCTTTTAAGTAATCACAGTAATCAGGGAATTTCATTTAGATTAGTAAGAACTTAATAATCACAAACTTGCATGTTTATACTAGTTATAAATAAAATATGCCAAATAATTTGAATATCCTCCAAAAAGAAGCCACTCATTCAAAATTTCATTTGACTCTGTATACCATATAAGGCACTGGTCTCACCATTTCCATCTTTCAATTTCTTTCATTTTTATTTTTGCATCTGTTAACTAAGCATATTTAGGTTTTAGTTTTCAAATTTTAGCATACAATTGATACCAAGTCTGATCCATTTTGTCCACTTCAATTTTCCATTGTGGATAAATTCCTGCAAGAGAGAGAGTTACAAATTAAGTCTGATTTGTGCATTTTAGGTACACCCACCTAGGTTTAGGAGCACCTAAAGAGTAGAAGGTTTAATTGTTTCAAAACCTTGTTCTGTTACCCTAAAATGTTGTGAGAGCTTGGCAACCTTTCATGGTTCAAACCCGTGTTTTTGAGAGCTAACAAATTGGCGACTCCGATGGGGATAACAAAGAGTTTGCACCTTAATCATAGAGTCAGAAGTCCTATATACAGACTCCGCTGGGAATAATAAGTAACAATCTTTTTCTCACTTTTAAGAAAGTGAGTGGCGACTCTGATCAAACATTGCAATATGAATGGAAGAAGATCTCGATTTAGAGGAGGTCATTCTAGAGCTCCTCCTGGTAATAGTAAGTGGACACATAAAGATGATAAGGCTGACAAAGGTAAAGGGAAAGCTGAGGACATGTGCTTAACAAACAAAGACAAATCATCAATACCTTATGGTGAGAATTGTTTTGACACATGAAAGATAGTTCAACTGAAGAGCCTTGTACCCTAGAAGATCAGAAAAATCCTTTTTACAACCCTCATAAACATGCCAAATTTGAAGCTAGAAAACAGGCCGAGTTTGAAGTTGGACTCGAATCTGAACGACTCAGAATTCAATATGAATATGACCAAAAAATGCAAGGTAATCAGAATGGACGTACTAATCAAGAAATTCATTAAGAAGATTATGTATCTTTAACTTATGAAGAAGTTAAAGCATAATTTGAATCTCAGAAAAATGAGAGGGAAGAGTAGGAAAAATCCTAGATGATTCAAGCAATGAGAGAATTCAAACTGCAGAAAACTTAGAACATTCCTCATGCATCTGGTTTTCCCCCAAAATATGTACCACCCCATTAATAGGGTAATCATGGTGCTGGGTATTCTGAACCACCAAGGATTCCTCACCATCAAATTGGGAATCAATATAGACAGCCAAATCATCCACCTTATATTCCCACACAACATACAAATAATTATCCACCTCTTTGTCAGCATTATGTGCCACGACGAAATGTACAATATAATAACCCTATGTACTAGTATCAATATCCACCCAACCCTCCTCCTCATCAGTACACTACTATGATCAGACAATTTGATTTGGCAGGGTTTCAATTGTTCCCTTATCCTATGGATGGTTCTTGGAGAAATTTGGTGCCTAAATTCACAGGGAGTAATGCAATCACTACCAAGGATCATTTAGGGAGTTTCAATGCCTTCATTCAGGATTTGGATGTACCTTATGAAGATTTGCATATGAGGTTATTCATGATGTCCCTTATTAAGGAAGCTAGGGATTGGTTCAATAGCCTGGCAACTGCTTCTATTTATTCTCTCCAGATATTTCAAGATCAATTCCTTGAACAATTTGGAAATCTAAGTGCACCAAATGCTGCTCTCCATGAATTGATGCGAATTCAGAAAGGTTAGAATGATTCAATCTTTGAATTTAATAGAAGATTCAATAAACTATAGAATAGAATACCTCCTAGATCAAAGTTACCAAACTTTGTAGCATTAAGTGTTTACCTGAATGCATTCAACCCTAAAATAGGGTATGAACTAAGAAACGGGTTCCTAAGGGACTTAGCTAAAGCACAAAAGATAGCATTAGCAATTTAGAACAACAGAAAGGATGTTGGGATAATGAATAAGAGAGACAACCCTAGAGCTCCTCAACAAAACAATAATTATCAATATAATCAGAACACATATAGGAATGAAAGACCTAGATTGCATGACATGCCTTATAACACAAACTGGAAGGATGGAAAGCCTATAACAGATAGGCCTAGAAATAAGGAGACTCCTGATCCATTGAGGAAGAAGGGAACATATATGGAAAATAATAACTATTTTTGTGAAGTTTGTGATAAGCCTCACTCCCCTGATTATTGTGTTGTAGCCCAAAGAATGCAAGAAGGAGTGTTAATTGGAGATGGTGGAGAAGATCACACGATCTACTTTACTTCAAATGCTTTTCACCATGTTGAAGAGAGATACTCATCTTCAGAGGAGGCAGGTTATGAATATGATGTTGTAGAACAAAGGTACAATGTCCATATGGCTAAGAAGCATGTCTTTTATGAATCTAAGGATGATTATGTAGAGCCACAATCTGTTGAGGTGCCCACTCACAGTAATGTGAGGAAAATTACTAAGGAGGAAATAAAGAGATTAACTATTGCTACAATTGAAGAAGCAAAGAATAAGTACTGGTTGAGAAATAGGACAGTAAATGAGAAAGAGGGTGTCCCCAGGGGTATCTTTATGAAAGATCATGAGGTTGCACAAGGAATTTCAAAGAAAACTGAAAATAAACAACATGATAAAAGTGAACAGAAATTTGCTCAAAAGGAGGAAGCAAAGAAAGTATACAAAGAAGTGCTAAAGCCTGATCAACCAAGCAAAAAGGAAAAAGAAGAAAATAAAGAAGTATTAGAACAAAAGAAGGTGGCCAAAATGGAGGGACCATCCTTTGATTTCACTCAGGCCTTATCTCAAGTAAAGATGTCTGTTCCATTACTTGAGATGATGAAGATTAAAGAATATAGGGACAACGCAGTACAATTGATAGCAAATGAAAGTGAAAACCATGTAAGTTCAAAAAATAAAATGGCTGCTAAAAATAAGCAGGATAAAGTAAACATCCCAAAAATTTGCTTGAGTAATGTATTCACAAGTTTGCCACAAGTTGATCCTTTCTTTATTACATTGCTCATAAATAAAAAATTATTGAGGAATTGCATGATAGATTCTGGTGTTGCCTTGACTATTATGCCAGTAGGAGTGATGAAACAACTAGGCATGTGGGTGGATACATATGAAGGAAAATGTTATGCAATGGATAATCAACCTATTTCTGTGGTAGGTATAATGAAAGATGTAGAAGTCAAGTTAGTTGCTTATCCTCAAGTAGCTTACAATATTAATATAATAGTGATAGACACCCCTCCTCAATTCAGTATCCTTTTATCAAGATAGTGGACGACAGCTATTGGTGGAAATGTCTAGTTTGACCTATCTTATGCAACGATTCTTGTAAATGGCCAAGAGGTGAAGTTGTACAAGGAGCCGAGGATGAATCAACTTATTGATTGTGTGCAACAAGATCAGATCAACTATTTTTGTGATGTTAATCTTGGAAGTTTCAAAGTAGAATCAGCACAGCCAGAATTGACTAATAGTGATTCTATTGAGAAGCATACTGTACAGAACCACAATGGTGTGTGGAAGATGTATTTTGATGGAGCTTGTAGCCAAGAAGGAAATGGAGCTAGGATAGTATTTGTTCCACCTGAAGGTATTACATTTAAGTATTCATTCCTATTAACTTTTGAATGTACAAATAATGTGGCAGAATATGAAGCTCTATTAACTAGACCGAATATAGCGGTGAAGCATAAAATAAATTTGTTGGCTATTCTAGGAGATTCAAAGTTAGCTGTCTCACAAATTAAGTCATAGTATATAGCAAAAAACAAAAGACTAAAGAAATATAGAAATGTTGTATGGGATACAATTGAGCTATTTGATGCATTCTCAATTGAGTGGGTTGATTGGTCAAAGAATATAATGGAAGATTTTTAGGCTAATGTAGCATTGTAGAGTGATGATGTTACATTGGTTGGAGTGTTACAAATTGAATTCAAGACAAGGTCTGCTATGCCTGATAATGTATATAACTGACAATTTTTTAATGATGACACTGATATTTTGAAATTCCTTCATTGTATAGACTACTATGAAGCCCAAGAGATCGAATTTAATGCCTTTGTTGAAGAAGTTGATGGAAAAGAGACAGTATTTAGAAAGGAGATTTTGTAGCTTAAAACCAATAAAATTCCTAAAGGGTGGTGGCACTCGAGAGAGTATATGATGGAAATGATCGGTCTTGAATGAAGCAAACACTAGTTAGAAGTGATGATATTGAAGAAATTAATTTGGGAACTGAGATGGCACCAAAAAGGGTGTACATAGGTAAAAAGATAAGTCTTGCAATTAGAAGAATGCTGATTGAATTGTTGAGAAAGTATAAACATGTATTTGCTTGGTCTTATGAAGATCTAAAAGCATATAGGGAAGACTTTTTTTAGCATGAAATACCATTGAAACCAGATGCTAAACCATTCAGACAAAAGCAAAGGCCTATAAATCCAACTCTGGAACCTAAAATGCAGGAGGAATTGGTGAAGCTCAGAGATTGTGGAATTATTAAGCCAATCAGACATTCAACATGGGTTTCAAATCTAGTTCCTGTCAGAAAGAAAAATCGGGACATCAAATTGTGTGTAGATTTTAGAAATCTAATCATAGCGTCCCTCAAAGACAATTATCCTTTGCCTAATATGGAGGCCATATTGCATAAGGTGATAGGCTGCAAATTGTTGTCAATGATGGATGGATTTTCAGGGTATAATCAGGTTAAGGTTAAAGAGTTTGAGCAATACAAGACAACATTCACAACTCCTTGGGGAACATATGTTTATCTGAGAATGCCATTTGGTCTCACTAATGTAGGGGTGACTTTTCAAAGAGCCATGGATGTGGCGTTTGCTGATTTGATTAACATTCTCATGGTGGTATATCAGGATGACCTCACTGCTTACTCCAAGAAGGTTGAAGATCGTGTTCATCATTTGGAAAAGGTATTTATAAAAGCCCTTGAATATGGTATTAGCTTAAACCCTAAGAAGTGTAATTTTGTAGTTACATAGGGTAAACTTTTGGGACATATTTTTTCAAAGGAGGGGGTTAGGATAGACCCTGAAAGGGTTGAGGCTATTGATAAAATTCATGTCCCTAAAAATGTTAAGGTGATACAATCATTCTTTGGACAAATAAATTTTGTTAGGAGATTTGTCTCTAACTTTGTTGAGATTGTTAAACCTATAGCAAGAATGTTGAGGAAAGGACATAAGATAGAATGGACTGCAGAGGCTCTGGACACTTTTGTATCTATTAAACAAGCCATCAAGGAGGCTCCTATTCTTAAATCTCCTAATTTTTTAAAACCTTTTCAGGTATTTTCATTTGCCTCAATGCACACTGTTGCAGCTATTATGCTATGGAAGAATGAAGATGGTCATGAACAACCTGTATCCTTCTTCAGTAAGTCATTACAGGGATCTGAATTAAAGTATGATATAATGGAGAAGCAAGCATTTACACTAGTGAAAGTTGTAAAAGCTTTCAGACCATATCGGGTTGGAGCAAAGGTAGTTGCTTATGTTCCTCATGCAACAATCAAGGATATTCTGACAAAGTTTGAAGTAATAGGTAAAAGATGCAAATGGATCAACAAAATCAAAGAATTTGACCTAGAGATACAAATCACTAAATTGGTTAGAGGTTAGGGTTTGGCTAAATTAATGGTAGAGGAAAATATTGAAGCAAATCAGATTTGTAACGTAGAAGAGCCCCCCATTCTATTTCCATATGGTGGTGCAGAACCGACCCGTATATCGATGATTAGTTGAGTAGATTATGAAGTGGGAGGCCATGCTTGGGAGTAGATTATTGTTGATTATATATACACCTTAGATTCGGCCCTACTATTCTATGGAGGGTAGGCATATAAGTTAGTGGGGTTAAGGTGGGGATTAGAGTCAATTCTAGTTGAATGGTCATTGGTGGGTGGCCTCTTTCTATTATTATCTAGAGGGGGCGGCAAATGGGATCACCATAGAATCTATAGGGGGCCAAACATGACTTTTCGTTATTTTTTGCATTTCCTATTTCCCCAAGACAGGATATCTGGAACGTGAAACCTCTCGAACCCTTTGGTATCTCTGCTCATTGGTTCTTCCCTTTTGACAATGCTTCAAAGTGTTTTCTAATTGTTGGTTGTTGAATCCTAGTGGAGGCTCATATCTTATGGCGTAATATGATGAGCAGCACCCGAATGGTATTACGTATGGAATGAGGCTGCCTCACCCAACTATATCTCCCACCCATCCCTTAGTGGGAAATAGGGGAGAAAGGCAGAAGGAGTACTAAGTTGAGGAGTTCGCCGAAACCGAAGAGAATGAAAAGCTATTGAGACGGATGGGGCATAGCTACTTCCGCATCTGCTATCAATGTACTCGTTCCTATAGACCTTACTAAAGACTTACGTTCAATGCACTTGTCTTCATAGTTGGCACTCGATCCACTTGGGGCCCCTTAGCGAGACTAAAACAAAAGCAAGAAAGACATCTGTGGAAGGATCGAGCCGACCAAGCCTGCAAGCATTGAGCACACTCAATGGTATACAAATATCATGTATTATCTTAAATACATGAAATGTCCAGAGGGAATGAATGACAACTAGAGAAGAACGCTGAAGTTGCAGGCGTCTAAATATGTTTTTATGGATGGAGATTTATTTTGGAAAAACAGGGATGGTATATTATTGTTATGTCTGGATGAATTTCAATCTAAACATGTTTTGAGTGAAATGCACGAAGGGGTTTGTGGAGGACATTATTCAGCAAAAACAACTGCTCATAAAATTCTCAGGGTAGGGTATTATTGGCCTAAGATTTTTAATGGCTCTTTTGCATATGTGAGAAAATGTGAAGCTTGCCAGAATTTTTCTGGAAAACTAAAGTATCAGGGAGCTTTGCCACTTCGACCTTTGCAGGTTGATGCCCCTTTTCATCAATGGGGAATTGATTTCATCGGAGAAATACAAGAAAAATCAAGTGGTGGACATAGGTGGATATTGGTGGCCACTGATTATTTTACCAAATGGGTAGAGGCCATCCCAACTAAACAAGCTACAAGTAAGGTGGTGACACAGTTCTTGATGGATAATATCATTACCAGATTTGGTACACCAATGAGGTTGATCACTGACAATGGGATGTGTTTTAGATCAGATGAATTCAGAGGCTTCTGTAGCACATATGGTATTGCCATTTCTTATGCAGCCCCTTATCATCCACAGGCTAATGGACAAGTAGAATCTAGTAATAAGAGTCTTCTGAAGATTATAAGGAGGATGCTAGGTCAAAACAAGAAGGCTTGGGATTCAAAATTAAGACTGGCTGTATGGGTTGATAGAATTATGGTGAAGAAGGCAATTAGGAAGTCCCCATTCGAGTTAGTGTATGGAACACAAGCCAGGATGCCTTTGCAGAACTTGTTACCAGTCCACAAGTTTGTTCTTCAGGAAGATTTGGATATTCCTGAACGCATGGAAGAAAGAATGGAGCAGCTAGCTGAACTGGATGAAATAAGGAGAGTGGCTCAAAATCAAAATATAAAGTTGCAGACGCAGATGAAATATTTATTTGACAAAAAAGCAAAGGATAGGAAATTTGGAAAAAATGATCTAGTACTGATGTGGAATGCAAGATGCCAGGAGAAGGGAAAACATGGGAAGTTTGAGGCTTTGTGGTTAGGACCTTTTGTGGTGGTTGGAAAGAAAGGCGAAGACTCATACTATCTGCAGAATATGGCTGGTGAAGATCAGGAATTGCCTAGCATGGGCAATTTCTAAAACATTTTTCTCTTGAAGTAGCACCTGGAGGGATTAAGGGTTGCTAGTGCATGGACAACTCTTGATGATCCTCTTTAAAAATTCTTTTCCATGCATAGTAGTCGAGGATATGAAAGGAATAGGACTTTACAGTAGATAGGGCAATCCTGATGCTGCTTTTAATATTATTTTTCCATGTATTGTAGTATAGGGGTCGTTCATTTCCATTGCCTATGTTCTATCATGTCCACATGTTCCATCATGAGTTTTTAAGCTCACACAGAATTTGAATCCTTGCAATGATCTTACTATCATTTGCATCCCCGAGGCAATGAGAGCCATTGTTAGAAATGTAAAATTTTAAATTTTCAGTCCTCATCATAAGTATAAAATTCCCTCTATGTATTGTCTTGCTATTTTTCTGTCATGTGACCCATTTGAATCTATCTAGTCCTTCATATTTCATTAAAAGACCCATATCGGCAAGACATAGTAAAAGTCTCCCCAACCTATATTTTCACTAACATGTATTTGTTGCAGACTATCGGCAGGAATTTTCCTTTGTTTCGGCGACTGTGAAGATTCATATCGGCAAAGGAGACATTTTGGGGTAAATTCATAGTGAAGTATTTTTTCTTGCCGATCAACATATAGAAAAAATATATTGGCATAAGTTGGGGAGTTGTTGTAATGTCACCGCGAGTTCATTTTGACTTACCGATTAGCATGTAAGAAGAGTCATTTCGGCCAAACTAATTGGTATCGTTGGGAGGTCATGGAAAATACATTGTGTTTCACCGACTAGCACACATGAGGAAGTATATCGATAAGACTAAAGTGTGTTAGGGTGATTTCTTGACGAAGGTGTTAGCTTTTGCCGACAAAGTTGAATGTGTGGCTTTCAGTGGGAGTTTGCTCGTGTCTCAGCAATTCAGGGTGGATGTAGGAGTATCTCGGGGAAACATAAAACTATCTACATAACATCTCCCCGACTTTGAAAGTCACAGCGAAGTGGGTGAAATGAAGATTGTATTGGCAAGAGTACAAATTTGTCTTAGCGACCCAAGGTAAATGAAGACTTTCGGTGAAATAGGGTGAAGTCTACGAGAGGTCTCCCTGACACTTGCAGGTTACAGCAAAGAGAATAAAGACAAAGGATTTCAGTCGGTGTGAGAACATTAATGTCTCAGCAACTGGAGAATGCATTGAAGGATGCATATTGGTGTCGGTGAGAAATTCTGAATGTCTTGGCGATGGTGAACTGAACAAAACATGATTGCTCAATGTGACCTATTTGTTTCGATGTGTGGTCTCACCAAGGTGTTCGGGGTCTCGCCGAATGGAATGCAGAGGTGATCTTGTCGGCAAGAAAAATCATGTGTCATGGTGACATACAAAGTGAATAAGGGGGTTTCGGTATGACTTGAGTATTCTTTATAAGGTCTTCCTGACACCATTAAGTTACAGCGACAGTGAATTAGAGCAAGGTGCATTTCGATGAAAGGTTCCTTGGGTCTTAGTGAAGGGAAAGCACATGAATGGATATCAGTATGACACTTTGAAGTCTATGTAACATCTTGTCGACCTTGAATTGTCATAGTGACATAAAAGATAGAAGCGGTTGTCATCAATTTGATTCCAAATGTCGGTATGACTGTAGAATGTCTTGGCAAAAGGTTAAATAAATATTGCAAAATGACTTCACCCCAGATATGAAAATCTCTCACTGATAGGATGTTTGATTTGATAGTGCAAGTTTCAAACAAGCCTTCATTCATGCTTCATTAATGGCGCGACGGGGTATAACAGTGAAGCCTTAATCAATTCTTCAGTACCAAATTGATTACAGAAGAATTGGCATGCTAAACAGAGAACCGTGAAATTTTTTAGACTGAGGAGCTTGACCAAAATATTGTAAGTAAGTTCATCTTGAGTCTTCTACATTTTTCTGTAATTTTGAAAGAATGGAGTCTTTTGGTTCTAGAAAGGGTAAGGGTAGAAAGCCTGGTGAGAGTAGTCTGTCAAAAGGAAAGAAACAAAAGATTGATACAGAGCATGAAGGCACTGAGAGGAGGTTGAACCAAGACCTTATTGATCAACTACCTGGCTCTGGGTCCTAAAGCTAGAAGGTTCACAACTTAGGGCAGAAATGGATAAATTAGATGATAAATGCAAGTTCATAGGTGATGTCTAGACCGCTGTAAGAGGATATGAACTTTTTAATTTCCATTACCATAGAAGAAATCACTCTGAACCAGTCTGTAACCCATGGAAGTTGAATGTAGGGAAATTGGTGTGCCCTAATGTATTCACAAATGCAGAATTGGTGAAATTGCTTGCAGATAATTATGACCCAAAACATAAAGTTGTATGTGACCCTTCTAGAAGACCACAGATATATGTGTCAAAAGAAGCAATAGGTGAGGTTTCAAATTGGAAGGGTTTTGCAATGAGGAGATCAGCTGTGAAGAGTTGGAAAAGGAATTTTCAAGAATTGATACAATCTATAAGGGCTGGAGGTTGCCAATTTGCAAGATTAAACAGGGTAACAAGCCAGAACCTTTGCAGGATAGTGAGGGGCCTCCTTATCAAGTAGATTTGTTTCAGCCCTATATGAAGTACACAGATTTCTCAGTATGTCAAGTGTTGGGAATGGATTCCCCAAAATTCATGTCAATTGTACCAATGATTATCACATCAGATATATAGTATCACAACTCCAGACCATTTGACTATGCTTCATATATTTCTAGGGAGCTTGATTCAGGATTGGTGGCTATAAAGGGTGGAGCTTCTATTGTTCATCTCAAACACTATTCATTGTTGATGCGATTTGTGTTGTATTTTGGATAGGAGTTAGGGGTATGGCCTCCAGAAATGAGAGTTTCTCAAATTGGTAAGGAGGGTGAAGCATTGCATGTTTAGCTATGGATTGTTATTTGGGACAGTAGGTTTTCCAATTCTAGTTTCATCCACTTTAAAGAATATTTCATGAAAACATTGTATAAGTTGTATTATTATCCTTGTAATTATTCATTGACAGATGAGATCAAAAGATTCCTTCTGCCGAAAGACTTCAATGGGCCAGTTGATCATAACTAGGGAGACTGGTATTGCTTGGAGGGAGCAACAGTGATTTGAGTATATGGATTTGAAGAAACCTCTTTTATTCTGCCAAGGACAGTTCACAACAGAGTTGCATATTTGGAAATTGTCAGACAAATAGATTATTGTAGTGTGATGCATTTCAGTTCTTTTGGGAAGTAGTCTTTTATTCCTAGTACATTGTGTTTTGGTGACTTCAATGTGTTAACTAAGGAAGGATATAATTCAATCCTTCATAAATTGTTGCATTATAACATGAAGAGAGAACCACCCAAGAAGAATTTTGACCCAGAGGAATATATAAATTATGCCAAGATGAAGATAAACTTTGGAGGGTATCAGCATGTACCCTATTCTTTTGATGATATGATTAGGAATTTGGATGAAGATGAAGCAGAAATAGTAGTTGAAATATATAACCAAGGGCTATAGGATATTGAGCTATTGTCTTCTGGAGCTGAGGAAACACCAAGACCTAATGTGCCATAGGGTAAATCAAAGAAGGTATCTAGGATGAGGACTCAGCAGTATGTCTGCCCAGTTAGAGAACAGAGTATTGAAAGTGGTGATGTTGATGCAAGGCACATGGAATACAGATCATTTGTCTCTGATGATGGGTTTATTAATTCCCTAGAATTCAAGGCATTTTTGTACAAGAAGAAGGGGAAGAAAATAAGAGATAATGTTGAAGATGTTACTTCAAGAAATGAGGAACAATTGTTGGCCCAATTGAGAAAATGTGTGGATGATGAAATGACAAATATGACTCTAGAAAAGGGGAGGAAAATGTTGGACAGTGTTGGTGTCATGATTTTTCCTGGCCTTGATTTGAACTCTGCATTGGTCTTTGATAGTTTCTTGAAGGACAGTCATACTACACATAAGCTTGACAAAGAAAAGGTGACAAAAGTATATGCAGGTTCCAAGTATAATACTAATGAGGGATCATTGATGATATGGGCTTTATACCCACCCCACAGGAAGTCAGTGGTAATTGATATTGAGAAGGCATTTGGCCATGTTATGACCCTAAAGGTTGGAGAAGATGATCCTGTGGCTACTGCAGAGATTGGGGTGAATGTTGCAAAATTGAACAAAGCATAGATTAAGTTACTGATAAAAGAAAGAGAGACATATAAAGAAAATAATGAAAAATTGCTGAGAGAAAATGATAGACTCAAAGATTTGGTTGGTGTTTCAATGAGGCCAACCAAAATGATCACTCAAGGAGAAAGTTCTTAGGCAAAAGATCACTAGATAGGGTTAAGTGCTTATGCTCAAGGAAAGTATGATGCAATTGTAGCAATTGTCAAGAAAAGGCAAGATCATTTGAGATCTTGGTTGAATAAATTCTGGGTAAAATATTCTCATACTCTTGCTACATTGAAGGAGCATACAAGGATGGATGAATGAATTATGGAGAAGTTTCATGAGATAGCCCAAAGGGATGATTCTAATAGTGCAACATTAGAAGTTGCAAATCATATCATCATTCATCATCGAAGCTTTCATGCTGAATTGTAGGGGGGTGAACAAGGGTTGTTAGAAGATGCCAACAAGACCGTGATCATATTTTTTGATGACAATGGGGAATTGAAAGAAGCCACCCAGTGGAAAAATGAATGTGAGTCAATGTTGAATGAAATCATGAAGAAAGCTTCTGCAGAGGATGCATCACTGGAGGAAGTAAGCGAGCAAAATGAGGAAATGGTCAAGATTGAAATCACGATCTGGAACGCTGTTGGAGATGTGGACACATATGAACACTAGGATTATTTGGACCACCTTGCTAAGACTCACTTGTGGATAAATAGAGCATAATTATTTCCTATCTTTTTGTTTTAAATATGACATTTCAATTTCCAAAAGGATGTGTCCTTTCGGATTCTCAATGTATAAATATCTATTTTTGAAAACAATGTGCGGGGATTTTGGTAGAATAGGATAGGAGATAGAAAATATACAGTGGAACACAATGTTTCACAACTTTGAGACTCTGATGTATGTTTTGGAAATCATGGAGATATCAATGAAAATCACCTAATTTTGTTGGCGTATTTCTAGTGTCAGTTATTTTGTTGTGCCTCTTGAAATAATTATTTAAGTTGTCTCTAAAATTGATGTTGTTTGGTTATTTAAATTGACATAACGAGTTTATGTTTGGTTTATCAGTACACATAAGTCATGTCTGTGTGATTGGTTGATAGGTTCTTTCAGGGAAGGATTAAATCCTTTTACGTAATCACAGTAATCATGGAATTTCATTTAGATTAGTAAGAAGAATTTAATAGTCACAAACTTACATGTTTATACTAGTTATAAATAAAATATGCCAAATAATTTGAATATCCTCCAGAAAGAAGCCACTCATTCAAAATTCCATTTGACTCAGTATACCATATAAGGCACTGGTCTCACCATTTCCATCATTCAGTTTATTTCATTTTTATTTTTGCATCTATTAAATGAGCATATTTAGGTTTTAGTTTTCAAATTTTAGCATACAATTGATACCAAGTCTGATCCATTTTGTCCACTTCAATTTTCCATTGTGGATAAATTCCTGCAAGAGAGAGAGTTACAAATTAAGTTTGCTTTGTCTATTTTAGGTACACCCACCTAGGTTTGGCGGCACCTGAAGAGTAGAAGGTTTAATTGTTTCAAAACCTTGTTCTGTTACCCTAAAATGTTGTGAGAGCTTGGCAACCTTTCGTGGTTCAAACCTACATTTTTGAGAGCTAACAGTAGGTTTTTCTTGGTTACCTATTACTATCTTGTAGCACGGGGGTTGGGCCTACGAGTATCATATGGCTAGGTGGCATGCTTCTTACAATGTTGAGTTTCTCTTCATGTTCGTGATGGTAGGATCTTCTTTTCTAAGGAGCTCGTGTAGTTATTTGGAGTTGTTCTTCTCTTTCTTCATTGTAACTATGGATCATTATGTATAATTTTAGTACCTCATTTGTATTGAGGTGAACCTTTGTGATGTAATTATAATAATATTTGTCATCTATTCATTATTGGATATAATGGTGTATTGAATGTTATGTGGTGTTGTATCTGTGGAAATATGTTCTTTGCATTCTATGAGTTAGAATTATCTTGCAATGGATTAAGGCTTTGATGTATGTTGTATCTTGAGTTTAATGTTCATATGCTATGGTCGGTTTAACTTTGTTCATAATGGTATTCACATGTAGATGTGTTGCATGGCCTAGAGGATGTATGTGGTTAGAGTAGGATACTTTACTCGTCTTGTTATACTTTTTTTGAAAAAAAAAAATAGTTGTGCTTCCATAGTGTGCATCGTCCTCTAGGTTGTGGGATGGGGTTTTACATAATAATTACATAATATTCATAGTAATTTTTAATGAGTTTGATCTCGACCATTTTTATTATGCTCTAGATGTCATGTTAAATTGTAGTTTTTTGCTTTAAGAACCTAATTGTAAATTAATGTTAATTAGAATATTATAATGAAGTTACAAATTGAAAGTAACATGTATGTTTTCATGATGACTATATAGTAAATAAAATATATTACAGTCATAAATGGTTTATAAGCTACTTTAGTTGTTTACATTATATTTAGAGTGTTTGTGTTCATAAAAGTTACAAAGAATATGTAACAAAATTATATTGAATTTTAATTATATCACTTAACAATTTGAATCAAGAACTATAGTTCTTAATCTATTCGACTTAGAGAAATTAACCAACATTACAAATGATGAGAAATTAAAATGATATTTATTTTCACTTTTATCGTTTAGAAGAATCTTGGCTTAGCCTTCTTGGTGTCGCATAAATATAAATGATGATAAATATAAAATTACTCCACATATTATTTATTAGTGACTAAGGCTTACAAATTTGTATTCCAATTTTTGAAAAACCTTTTTATTTTCTTATATTCATCCTCTACTATTAAACAATTATTTGTAATTATATCTTTAACATCTTTGAAATAAATGTTTCCTAGAACCCCTTCGATCTAGGTGCATTTGGTTGGTGTATTTTAGAAAAGAATTATTTTTAATTATATCTTTAACACCTTTGAAATAAATTTTTCCTTGAACCCCTCCAATCTAGGTGCATTTTGTTGGTGCATTTTATCTTATCAGTATACTAATGAAATTTGTTCATCTCTTTTGTTACTTTTATTTATGATATGAATTAGAAAGATCTAATAAATTTGATTATTTTTCACCTAATGAAAATTTATACAAGATAACTCTATAGTGCTAATTTCAAATTTCTTTTCTAATATTTCATACATGAGTTATGCTTTTTCAATAGAAAATTCTTTTAGTTTTTATATCTAATTTAACAAATTTTGCATACATGAAACTTATATTTTTTAGGAGGTACACAAGTCTCAGAGGGTAAAAATATTTACATTAGGTCTAGTGATACATTTTGAGATTTTATGTGCTTAAGGTTGGTCATTTTTCTAGAATAGTCCACATTGATGTTAGAATTGTGAAAAACACGTACCACAAGATCAAACAATGAACAAAGACACCATCGATTCAAGAGATCAACAAATTATATCCACAATATTCCTCAACAAGAAAAATCTATAGAAGCAAGACACTATAAAAATATATGAAAGCTCAAGATTTAATGTAATAGCCCATTATAAATTATTACTTAATTTATATTATTGCAACATTTTGAATATATTCAATTCAAAAAGACATAACTAAGTAGTTATTGTTAATCGTAGCAACATATGTCTAATTAAAATGATTAAAATATGTATATATATTCAATTTCAATGTCAATTACAATTGTAGTGTCAAAAAATGTTGTGGGGGACATTTTCATGACTTATTTGGGCCCTCCCTATGAAATTGAGCTTAATGTTGCCTTGATTTACTGTTGTAATGTGGTTGACACATTCGCATTAGGTCTTGGGCCCTTGTGAACTAATGGATTTAAATTGTACCTTGCTAAAGTGTTGTGACTCACTTTCAAACTTTTCTAAGGTTTTATTAATTAATTACACCTAATAAATACCTTTTTAATTAAAATAAACATTAATATTTCCTTGTTTGAAGTATTCTAAAGTGTTGTAACACATTTTCACACTCCTCTAGGCTTGTTTTGATAATTTCGCTCTCTTATTCTTTAATTGGAATTATTTTGGATCCACAAGCCCCATTTATTACATCTTTTCAAGGATAATCCTGACTACAATCAGTAGCCAATCATAATTCAAGTTTTTTTCACTTGTGTGGCCCAGATTTAGTGATCTCAGACTCATTCACCACCTTGGAAAAAAGAGTTCCACCTAGTTTTTTGTGTCCCAAACCTATTTTTACACCTTTCTAAGAACTTTTTATTTTTGGTCCCATATGTAGCCCAAAATCAAAATTAATTCAAAATTTTGGCAGGATTTTATTCTCTTAGATCTGATGTTGGGCTGTAGTGTTGTGACTTTGTGAATTCTTGCATAATGGAGTATAAATACAAGATTCTTTCACTCATATTTTCACCTAGCAATCTAATAAGAAATTAGGTGTTCACAAGAGTATTCAAGAGAATTCAAGTGTCTTCAAGAGCATAATTTCAAGCATCAATCATCATATCAAAGATTTAATGAATAATTTTTTTTAGAGCTAACAATTATGGTGTAGGATTATGCAATTCTAGCAAGCCTTTCATTTGAGATCAACATCATTCAAGCAAGAATCAAAGTCTACATCCATTGCAACCATTACAAGTATATTTGTAGTGCCTTATTGCTAGGGTTTGGTGAGTTGCAACATTGTTAATTGTTCATTCATCATTCTCCATTCATAGTTGATTTAATTTCAAGGATTGATTTCCAAAACAGGGTTTGACCAAGGCTATCCACTAAGCCCACAACATTTTTTTGTCTCCTTTGTGTGTGATTTTTAGGTCTAGATTGTGGATTTCCTAATGAGAAATATTGGAGAAAAGTTGAAAATTATTCAAAGTTATCAAAGTTGTCATCAAGTCTTGGAGAACCTTGGAAAAGACCTATAGGTTGCAATTCGAGGATTCATATCCATTAACCAATCAGGAAGGGGAAAGTAGACAGAAAAGAGAAGGATTAGCTTTCGAAGTTGCATAAAAGCCCAACTAGACTAATTCACCACTTCTGGTGAATGAGTTATAATTCCAGTCATTTTTCAAGACTTTGCAGATTTGGATACCCTTTTTGGCAGATTCTTGTTCCTTCATAGTTTCCAAGAAATAGGACTGCTTTTCCCAACTTGGTGAATAAATCTCAGTCAATAGTAAAATAATTTATTTTAGTGATTTAGACCTCCATTCAGCCATCTCCAATTTCCAAGGTGCACATATTTCGTTTTGTACTTTTCTATTTCATTTCATTTATAGTTATTGGTCATTTAGTTCAAGTTTGCATTCAATTAGGGTTTTACATTTGATTTCATTTATCTTTCCAAGTATAAACTTGGTGGTGAACCCCTTATTAGATCATATTCTACCCCTAAGATAACCCTCTTGCAAGATCTCTTTCTCCTTTGCATTGAGATCTCAAGGGTTTGTTCTTGAGTGAAAGTGAAAATTTCCCTTTTAGGTCCTAAACCCTAGAAGGGAAGGAAACAATTTTCCCCCTTTCAACAATATCCACGTTGACTTGGCTCATAGTCAATAAATTCAATATAATTTACAAATTCTACATCAAGGTTACATCATAGACCAAGATAGTCTTGTAAACATCCAAGGTTTCCTCTTGACGGTCACCTCCATCGGTGAACGAGAACATGGTTGAAGAGCTTTACCGCCCAACCAAAAATCTTACACTTCCTCAGAATTATTTTAACTTGAAGAATACCCAACCCTGCATGGAATGTTTAGAAAGAGGACAATTTGTAAGGTGGAATCAAGAGTGTTCCCATACATCAACATGCATCTCTATATACAAGTTAAAAAAAAAAATAACAAGATCTATGCTAAGAATGGAAAGGAGTGTTATCATAGAGTCCATACATACATAATGAACTAATTTCTTGGCCAAGCATAAGAATAATGTTATAAAAAAAAAAAAAGGTTTTGGTAAAAGAAAAAACTTATTCCTCCCACCCATTATCCTATATCAACCCACCTACAACAACCCCACCAAAAGGGCCCAACCCCACCAACCAAGGCATCTACTGCAACTCTGCAGAGTCACTAGGGCTTCACCCACCGTGAACCCTATCTTCACTACCAATGAACCACCACTTCTAGGGGGTTGGGAGGCTATAGATTTGGCCCATCTCTATATCCTCCCACACCAAGATAAATATGATGGTTGGGTTGGCTCTACCTACCAGGTAGGTGGGTAAAAAAATGAGCCCTCTCAATTCCTAGCCCTCATTGCACACCTTAGTTTTGATCACTATATCACCTTTAGCCTTGAAGAAATGAAATTTATTGACCCATGCCATTATTTTATACTTCATATCAAACCATTTATTATCAAACATGTAATTATAGACAATGACTCTACTCTAGACTAAACCTCTATAATTTCCAACTTATTAAAATCTTGAGATGTAGAAAAGAGGATTTGGAACCCCATAAAATCATAATCAAAGCCTATAATAAGGTATAAAGAGAGGCCATTGGAACCATCAATCTTCCCCTCTAGGTGTTATTTTCTATCCATAACACCCTTTATCATGCCATTGATCTCGAAGGTATCAAAGTCATTATCCCAATAGATCAAAACCCATTACAATACTAAAAAATGTTGAAGGGTAATTGCAAAAAATAAAACATTTATCTCATAACTAAAGTTGTAGAGCCATTGTCTCAAACAAATTATTCTTATATCAATCCCAATGATATACCTCATCCAACATGCCTCCTTATATTAAGGTCAATATCATTAAAAAATGGTGCAACAAATACAAAATACAAGAGGCCTTCCACATTCAAAAACTTCTACTACCACCTAAATCCTATACTCATCTTGGTTTATCTTGAATAAAAGAAAATTTGAGATGTCTTGTAATATGACTCTACAATTTTTTCTCTAATATTGGTTTCTCTTTGATGAAAAATTGGATCCTCAAATAAGTTATATTTATAAACAAAAAATCAATACACCTCTTATTTCCATCATAATGATTATTCAATGGCTAGCCAAAATTGTAGGAATATGAATTATAAAGGTAAGGGCTTAGTGATACATAGATATGGAGTCACATAACCTATCCTCCTTCTTGAAATGGAAACTAAGTAGGGGTTAGGGAATATACCTTGAAGTGGATCTCTCAATAAACTTAGTGCTTCTATAAAAATTATTGATGACGCTTCATTTGATGTTAATTGTCTTAAAAATATTACTCACCATAGTCCTTATGACTATATATTGTAGAGTATGTGACTCAATTCCTTGAGTCTTAGAGAGTCAAGGCATAGCATCATCATCTAGAAGGAATTTTATACCAACATAATATTAATCAGTGAATGTGGGATACCATTTTTATGGACTTCATTGTTGGTCTACCTTTGTCCTCATGCTACCATGATGCCATCATGGTGATAGTGGAAAAGTTGACCAAAGTATCCCACTTTTCACCCATGTGTACAACTTATACAACCCCACCAATTATGAGGGTACTTTGAGATGATATTATCAAATACTATGGAGTAGCTCACATGATTATATTTGATGGGTATATTCACTCTTCACATCAATATTTTGGACATCCTTGCAGTAGGCATTGGCCAAGTTCAACTCAACTTTAGTTTTGTTGAACATCTTGAGATAGATGGGTAGATTGAGAGGGTGAATTGAGTATTAGATGATATGCTATGCATGTATGTGATGGAATTTAGTCCTGATGGGAGGATTATTTATACTTTTTTGAGTTTTCCTACAATAATGGGCATCATAGTTCCTTGGTCATGCAACCGTATCAAGCATTGTATGGTAGACCTTCCAATAATCATTTGAGTTCAAATAAAATAGACATAGTAGTTATTTTTCTAGAGATGGTACAAGATATGGAGTGATAGGAGGTGTTGATTAGGCAATATTTGCAGGAGGCACAAGATTATAAGAAGTATGTTGGTGCTAAGATGAGACATTGAGGCTTCTCAATTCGTTACCATATAAGAGTCCAATCTATTACAGAAAGTGCTCTAATCTTGAACCTTGTTTTGTTGTCCCATTTAAGATTTTGTAGAGAATAGGTCTTATAGCTTATCGCCTAGCCTTGCCACCTATCTTTTCATGCATTCACTATGTGTTTCATGTGTCAATTTGTGATGATATGTCAATGATGATTATCATTCCCTGCACTAGGGTGCTTTGTAGGTGGAGTTGGATGAGTTGGTAGTATTAGATTCCATTCACATTTTAGTTCCCTAGAATTTGGTTGTTCGAGGTCAAGAGCTAGACAAGGCCAAGGCCTAGTGGGATCAATGTGATGAGGTCTCATCCCCTTGGGAGGATGCTTCATATCCAAGGCTCTATATCCTCATCTCTTTTATGAGTTTTATGAGGAAATTCATTCCTAGAGGGGGAGGATGTGAGGCCCATTTTTAGTTGGGCACATAAAATAATGTCTTTTTTCATTCACATGACTATAATTTTATATAATCTAGTTTTACTCTGCATTTTGGATGATGGTTAATTATAAACTTCAGGTTGAATTATTAATGTAGTTGTTAGACTAGTTATTTTATTGAATCACAATTTCAAGATTATAATAGGTAATCAATTATTATCTTAAATACTATAAAATTTTTAGAAATGATATGTTTAATATATAATATATGATATTGTTTTTCAATCCAAAGTGTATATTTAAAATATTGTGCAATGTGATCAATATATGATTATGTTTTGATTAAATTTAAATATTTGAACTATTATGCATTATCATAATAAATGTTAGGAAGTGATGCTTTGAAGTATAATTGAAATTTATATGAAATTTAATACCTTTGAGATTGAGTGTTAGAAGAAAAGGAAATTTTTGAATTAAGATTATGTTTCATAATTATGTGTAATGAACATGTGTGTATGTTTATACTTAACTGTATTCATTTTATTAGGTTAATTATCTTAACAGTTTCATTAGTTTTTAAACTAAGTGCATAGATTAAATTCCATGGCCCATAAAAATCACAAATAACCAAGAGAGTTATGTGATTTACCCATGTTAGACAAGACATATCTTATATGGAGGGGCTAGAGTCTTGTGTTGTACTCTACGATTATCATGTGGCTAGAGATATGTGTGTCATGTGAAATTCTTAGTGTTTAATATTTTGTTGAATTTTAAATATGATTTAGGAATCTGATTTTTGGATGCAATATTTGATGTGATTTTAGCAGGTTAAAATATGTCATTATTTGGCTAATTAATATATCTTTGAGAACTTACATTTATAACTTATTGGTTGAGAGTTAGTTTTGGTGGTGTTTGTGGCTAAGTCCATTGATGGTGAATAATTTTTGGGGTTGATAAGTGGTTTTACTTTCACTTCTAAAGATTTTTTCACTTTATGATGGATTATATGGATATAACTTGCCTACTTCTCTTGAGGAGTGAAGGTTTAAACCATTGTTGGATGAAGTTTTTGCTTCTTATCCTATTGCTCTTTCTTCTCCTATTGTCATTTTAGGGACTACTATTCATTTGAATGTTGTTCTAGGACTTACCCCTAGGGGTGTGGAAGAAGGTTGTTCTACTACAATTTTAATCTCTTTTGAGGATTAGAAGGTTGCATAGATCATTGTTGATGTTATTTATTCTCTTTTCATTAAGAGTGTTGATTGGATAAGTTGAAAGCTTCTTGGGAGATTCTATGGTAATCATCCCAATATTTATACTATCTAAATATGGATCATTTATATTTAAAATCTTCATGGCAAGGTTGAGGTATCTACAATGTTTAATGCTTTTTTTCTTTTTTCCCTTTTCTAATAAGACAATAGTACTAAGGTCCTTCTCCATGGCCCTTGATTTTATGTTTTAAATGGTCTAAATATTCACAATTGGCCACCTAGCTTTAACCCTTTGTTAGAAACCCTCAAGTTTCCTATTTAGGTTTACCTTCATGGGTTTCTCTTAAAATATTGGAATGAAAATATTTTGATGTCTATTGTTATTTTTTTGGGGGATTATTTTGCTACTAATAAGATCACTAAATTTATGAAGTGTTTTTTATTCAATGTATTTTGTGTGTTTATGGAGAAAAATTTAAAACTTGCCACTTAGGTTACCTTCTCTTCAAAACTTGGACCTTGGGTATAGTAGATAGAACATGAAGACTCTTTGGTAATTACCTTTCTTATGGTAAAGTGGGTCATATCTCCACTACCTATCTTAAGAATAACAGAAAAGATCTTTCTTTTGAAGAAGAAGGATCATCAGAAAATTGCTATGGAGGATTTCACTACTCCTATTTTTCAAAAATTTCTAAGAAATTATCTTAAAGACTACCCCCCAATGGATTGTTTGTTGATGGAACCCTCATTTATTACCTTGGGGATGTGATATGGCTATTTTGGTGATTGTATGTATCCTCTATTCCTTAAAATAGTTATTTTTTGGGAGAAGTATGCTTGTTTTATGTTAAAGAAAATTTATTTAGAACAATTTTTTGGGTATGTACAGGATCATCATGGAATAAACAACCCCTTAAGTGGCAAAAAATTCAAAAAGATCAAAGTTAGGAAACTTGACGTAAAAAATTGAATAAGTTATCTATCTTATTTCAAAAATATGTAAGAATATAATCTGTAACAAATTGAATGCATTTTCTAAACTACTAGGTTGATTTTTTTTTTAAAATCTATTTGGTGAAACTTTGAAATTTCAATGTAGTAGTACTTAAATTTTAGGGAAAAAATAAGAAGTAGGTATCTTCCTAACCACCCTAACCATAATAAAATGATAATATTTTGTTATAATATTTTAGATATAAGTAGAGGAATTATGTCTTGATGTGATACATATTTTTTTATAAAAAATTTCCAAGTAAATATTTAATTATGAATTTTTATTACAAATTTTAAAAAAATAAAACGTGTATGTTTGACCACCTTAATTGGTCAAAATTCATGAAATTCAATTTTTCTTTTTAATCTTATAGTATGTGAAGCATACAATGTGATACTATTTGAAAGCTATAGATGTTTTTCAATCAGCCTGTCAATAAAAAATTTAGTTATAATTCAAATAGAAAATGAATAATAATTATTTATTAAATTCAAAGTAAAGCATAATTTATAATGGCAGAAAGCTGAGAATCTCCTTAAAAACTCTTTTCATTTCATCAATTTTGGGTAAAAAATATTCATCAACCACATACCCATCATATTGCTACTTTTTGGCCCATCATGATCTTCCAAATACCCTTTTAAACCACCTAGACTTGGGTTGGCATACTCATTCTTTAAGTCTTGATATTCCTATTGTTTTATTTTGTTGTTTTTATCATTAGTTGCTACTAGTTGTGTGACATTATCTATCTTTTTCTTCTAAAAGAATTAGGGCCCTTTCGAAACCCTAATTATTGAATCAAAAAACAATTTAAATGAACAGTTAAAATTTGTAGTGTAGTAAAATGCATAGCCTTGCATTTTGACACTTTTTTTTGCCTACCTTACTTTATTTATGCTTCTTTATGGCTTAATTGGTATTATTTTGTGTCCACAAGCCCTATGAATAACATATTTTTCTTGTTAATCTCTTCATTCTTCAATTTATGAATGTTAATTTAATGACTTCATCGGTGTGTCCCTAATTTTTGGGCTAGGTCTAAAATGTCACCTAGGGCATCTTAGTCTAGCTCTTAGGACCCTAATTTTGGCACCTTTGGATTGGGGCCCTTTTTGGTGTCTATACCCCAAGTTGTTAGGACTTGTGACTAAGATGCCACCTAGGGCATCCTAGTCTTTCTTGGGTAATTTTTGAGGCTTAATTTCAAAGTCTAGTGGGATTTAGCATCCTTTATTCAATTAATTCATAGGTTACCTTAGTGTGATATAATTTCAAGATATTAATCATAGATTTAAGTATAAATATAACATTCCTTGATTCATTTTTCAACCCAAGTCTTTTTTAAGCTCTTTTATCATAGCATAATTGAGTTCACAAGAGCATTCAAGAGCCGATTCATCCAGCATTTGAAGCCATTTTCAAATTCACTTGCATCATATCAAAGTGTTTTCTTGCATCATGTGTGTTGTTGTGCTAACACTTGTGATTTAGTGTTTTGATCCAAGCAAGAAATTCAAGCATTATCTTTCCATCATTCAATACCCATATCTATTTTTTCCATTACATACAAGTTTGAAAAATTTACAAAGGTTTGGTGAGTTGTAACATTGCATGTTGTTCATTCATCATTCCTTCATTTCATTTCAACATTTAATTACCTACAAAGGGTATGACCGAGGAAAACCCCCATTCACTAACAAACAATACATTTTTCTATCTTACACATTTGTGATTGTAGATTTAGGTTGTAGACTTGAAGATCACTTGGAGTAAGAAGTTGCAAAAGTTGCAAACTTGTATCATAAAGTTGTCATCTTCACAGAAACTCACTTGCAGGCCTTATTCAAAAGTTTTAGAACTTGAGACCAGAAAGGAGGCTAGTCTAGACCTTGGAGCTCATGATCCTATTCAAAGTTTATAGAATTTCAAAATGAGACTAATACACCATCTTGGTCATCTTAGTCCTTCTACGCTTAATTTTCAGAGATTTTCAGAGATCTAGTTCCAAGATACGAAGACTTCATATTTTCCCTAAAAAATAATAGTGGGACTATTACACCATCTTGGGCATCTTAGTCCTACACAAGGTATTTTGGTAGTTTGTTTAAATTTCTAGATTCCTCACAACATCTCTATATTTCCCAAGTGTACACATACCATCTCCCTATTGCATAATTTTATCACTTACATACTTCATTTAGCTTAAATTGTTAATTTTAGGCCATTTTGCATATCACATGTTTTCAAAAAAAATATTTTCCAAGAACTTGCTTGGTGATGAACCCCCTAGAACTTAAGAACCCCTTCCTAGGACCCTCCTAATTGTGAATTGACTTGCCTAGAGAGATTGTTAGTCAATCCAATTAGGACTCTTAGGACATTAGTGGATGATTGAGTGGGAAAATTTTGATATCCCACAAAGGTATCCCTTTTCCCATTAATCATTTTGGTGAACTTGATGCTTTTTATTTTTTGATTTTGAGTCTATTAAGTTCTTAGATATAGATAACATTCATTCTTGTATTGCATCTTGTATTAGTGAAAGTGCATCTAGGTATCTTGCATCTTGCATTAGTGAAATTACATTTAGGGTTTCCTATATTTGCATTGGTGAAAAGTGCATATAGGTTGATTATTTACTTTATTGCATCATTTCATTTTATTTAAAAATTGAAAAATGCATTATTCTTCATCTTCTTGCATTCAAAATTAAAAAAATTCATTTACATCTTGCATTCAATTGCTTGTTTCTAGCTACTTTTTCTTGCACTTATTTTCACATTTTTCTACTTCTAAGCATTAGCATACTATATAGGCCATCTATAAACAATATTGACATTCCAAAATTCCTTGTTTATTTGTAAAAACCTATGATAGAACTAAAACACCCTTCTTGGCATCTTATTCCCTCTTAGGATTTTTGCTTCAAAAATACCTCACTATTGTTTGATGTTTATTTCAGCCTCTAGAACATCAAAATCTCACTAGGATGACCAAGATGCCCTTCCTAGCATCTTAGTTTTTGTTGACATTGATTCTCATGTTTTCCAGGATCTAAAATTTCTTTTCTATGCTTTTGTGGGCTACTTTCTATTTTCTATTTGTGTTTCCATATTTTTTGTTATTCCATTTTCTTTCATTTCAAGTGCATTTATTCAATCTTGCATCATGGATGTGTGCCTTAGAAAATTGTCGATGTCCCTGAAATATTTGGTAGATATGTCCAATGTTTCCTTTGGTAATGATCCTAATGAAATTGAACTCACCCATTCTCACTCAACTCCTAATGCATGTCCTCATGATGTTGACATCATTGGAGAAGATGATGAGAGCATGAATCAGTTCATAAATGATTATCTTTATAAATATGAAGCTAATGCATCCTTCTATCCTTCCATGAAACAATAAAATCTTCCCATCATCCCACCCCTTGAGATGCTTGGTTAATTATATCTGAAGACTAAAGAAAAATTTTAACCTAGTTCCTCTAAACAAGGAAACACTCAGCCCTTTTATGATAACAAAGTAACAAACACTACAATTAACATAGAAGAAATATATGGAAATGGCTTCATCATCTTGAGTAAACAAAATTGTGACACAAGAAGTGAACATGAAATTCATCAAATCTTAGAGAAAAAACCAACTGATGAAAACACAAAAGGATTAGGATACCAATATCCCTCTTATAACGAAAAGTATCCTAGAGAATATCTAAGGCTTTGAAGTGATGATATAATGATCTTGTATTCTCCCCCGAATATGAATATCCCTCTCCCTCAATAAAAACTAATATATCATAACAAACAAGGATAAAGTTATGATAATATTAGGACCTCTTGCCCTAATCCCATCTACAAAAGCTGGTGAATCTAGCAAATGCAAAAAACCATATAAATTAAAAAAATTCCAACCTCTTCATCTACCACCTGAATGTGAAAGAAAATTACAAAACATTCTCAACCAAGGGTTAATATTATTACCACCTATGAACTAACTTGTGCTATATCCTAAAGATGCAAAAGTGCCACATTGTGCATATCATCAGATCCTTGGACATAGTACTAATGAGTATTGTGCATTAAGAGAAATATTGAGCAAGTATCACTTTGATGGAAATACTTGCTCTCCAGTGATCACATAGCATATTCTCTCCCCTTTTCATCATGTAGTAGTTGTAGAATACTCTATTCTCACTATTACATGACCCTTCTCATCACTTGCCTCAACCCATTCTTGTCTTGCACTCAATGGGGACAAGAAGTTGTTGGCCTTGTCCTAGTAAGGAATTTATTGTTGTACCTCTGGTTCATTATCTACTTTCTACTTAATTGGACTGGGCTTGGGGAGGCGAATGACTTACTTTAGGTTGACTTTCCTATGCATTCCTAGTCCTTTTCACTTTTCCTTTTGTTTTTTGGCATGTGTGTAATGTGATCCACTATGATGTTTTGTTTGATGTTCCCCGCTCTATGTGAATTCCTCTATTTTTACCTTCGTTCTTCTATATGTCGTACACTTTTTCCTTTTGACTAATCTTTTATGTTTTCCTTTCATTTTCATTTCTTTTTTTTTCCTTTTCGGGATGATGCAAGGCATCAATAAATTCATGTCTTGTTTATGTTGACTCAAAGTCCTTTTCAATATCTTTTCTTTTTCTTTCATTTTACTTTTTTGTTTGTCTTGTTTTTTCCTTTTTGGGATGGGATGAAAATTATTGATTGTCTCTTCCATGTTGACCAAAAAGGCTCTTTATTTTCTTTTGTTTTCACTCTCTTTGTGTCATTCTTCCAGTTCTATGTATTTGGGGAATGATGATAGTTCCAAGCTCTCAAATACCATTGTAGCAAAGAATATACTAACCCAAAACCCATAGATCCCTTATTTTTTTGTTGATTTCATTTTGGGGACAACCCCCTTTCTTTTCCTTTTATCTTGCATGGCGTAGCTTTACTTGGAAATGTATGACTTGGTATAGGGCTTTCCAAGTTGGCTCTCATGTCTTCTTTCTTGATTGCATTTTCTTTTGTGCTACTTTAAAGTAATTACTCATAGCATGGTGTTATTTATTCCTTTAAAGTTGGGGCATACATTGGCAATACTTTGGCATGATTTCATTTACATTTTTTTTCTTCTTTCCTTTTCATGTTCCTTGATGTGATTTTATTTCTTTATGTGATGTGTTTTTCCTCTTGTTGATACTTTGGGTTTGACTTCCTCTGAGAGCGTGATATTTCCTTTTCCTCTCTTGGAAACATTAGATACAATGTTCCCTAGGATGAGACTTAGCACTTGTCCTCTCTTGGAAACAAGCTGAGACTCTTTTGTCCTTGTCCTATCTTGGAAACATTGGGTATGATGTTTCCTAGGATGAGACCTTGTATTTATCGTCTCTTGGAGATGTTAAGAATTGTGTCCCCTAAGAGTAAGACCTCACATTAACTAAGAAAAATCCCATTGAACATCCCTCTTTCTTGATGCATTTTCTTTTTCTTTTTGTCCTTATTAAAGTCATGGAGGTACAACTTTGATATGGTCTGCCTTGGGGCTTACCTAGTGAACACCTAGCTTCACTAGTCCATGTGAGCATTCCTTTTTGTCCTTATTAAATTCATGGAGGCATGGCTTTGAGATGGACTACCTTGGGGCTCACCTAGTGAACACCTAGCTTCACTAGCCCTTATGATCATGTGTTTTTGTTCCTTATTAAAGTCATGGAGGTGTGGCTATGATATGATCCCTTGGGGCTCACCTAGTGGACACCTAGCTCCCATGAGCCTTTTTGAGCATGCATTTTTCTTGCATAGTGGACAACGCATTCCCCTTGTAAGCATTTTTGGACAAATAACTTGGACCCAGTCTATCGCATTGGACGGCTAGTCAAAGCTTGATCCGTTTTATTTATTTTTTTCCTTTTTCATTTTCCTTTTTCTTGTGTTTGATGGTGTATGTTTGCAATTTGGTTACATTTCTTATATCATCCACAAGAGTTTTCCTTTGTAATTATGTTGTTTTTTCCATAAGATCTTCATCCTATGGGCTTGGTCACCCTCTTGATTATTTCCATCCTATCTTGCTAACATTTGTACATTTGAACCCCTCTTGATTACATGGTTGGCCACTTTAGTGTGAGTTTGAAGAAGGTTCATCCTCTGATTAATGTGGGGGCTAAATGTAGTGTACTAAAATGCATACCCTTACATTTTCACACTTGTTTGGGCCCACCTTTCTTTATTTATTCTCTTTTATAGTTTAATTCATCCTATTTTGTGTCCACAAGCCCTATGAATAAGATGTTTTTTTGGTTAATCCTGACATGTTCCATAGTATAAATGTTAATTTAATGACTCCATCAATGTGTCCCTGATTTTTAGGTTAGGACTAAAATGCCACCTAGGGCATCTTAGTTCCCCAAGGATCTCAGGACCCTAATTTTGGAACCTTTGGATTGGTCCCCTTTTTATGTTTGTGCCCTATGTTTTTAGGATGTGGGACTAAGATTCCACCTAGGGAATCTTAGTCTTTCTTGAGTAATTTTCAAGGTTTAATTTAAAATTCTAGTGGGATTTCTCCTCTTTTATTCCATGAATTTATATGTTGGCTTGTGATATAATTTTGGGAAATTAAGCATAGATAAGTATAAATACAAGGCTCCTTGTTTCATTTTTCAACTCAACTCTTTTGTGAGATCTTTTATAATAACATAATTCAGTTCACAAGAGAATTCAAGATCAGATTCATCAAGCATTTGAAGACATTTTTTCAGATTCAAGCATCATATCAAAGTGTTTTCTTGCATCATTTGTGTTGTTGTGCTAACATTTGTGATGTAGGTTTTTGATCTAAGAAAGAAATTCAAGCATTATCTTTGAGGCATTCAAAATCCATATCCATTGCTACCATTACACAAAAGCTTGAAAACTTCACAAAGGTTTAATTACCAACAAGGGTTTTGACCAAGACAATCCCCCATTCACTAACAAACAAGTTTTCCCATCTTACACATTTTTTATTGCAAATTTAGGCTGTGGACTTGAAGATCACTTGGAGTAAAAATTTGCAAAAGCTAAAAAGTTGCATCACAAAGTTTTCATCTTCAAGGAAACTCACTTGGAGGCCTTATTTGAAAGTTTCTAAAATTGAGACCAGAAAGGAAGCTAGTGCAAACCTTTGAGCTCAAGATCCTATTCAGAGTTTGTAGAATTTTAGAATAGGACTAACACACCATCTTGGGTATATTATTCCTCCTAGGCTTAATTTTCAAAGGATTTTAGAGATCTGGTTCTGAGATCTAAAGACTCTGCATTTTCTTGAAAACATTAGTGGGCCTAATATGCCATCTTTGGCATCTTAGTCCTCCAAAACATATTTTGGAATTCTATTTACATTTCTAGAATCCTCACAACATCTTTAGATTTCCCAAGTGCAGACATACCATCTCCCTGTTGCATAATTTCATCATTTACATACTTCATTTTGCATATCATAATGTGTTTTCAAATATATTTTTTTCCAAGCATTTTCTTGGTGGTGAACCCCTTAGAACTTAAGAACCCCTTCCTAGGACCCTCCTAATTATGAATTGGCTCACCTAGAGAGATTTTTAGTCAATACAATTAAGACTCTTAGGACATTAGTGAATGATTGAGTGAGAAAAATGTGATATCACATAGTGGTATCCATTTTCCCTTTAATCAAAATTTATCCACATGTCACTATCTAGTTGATTGTAAGTTTCATTTAATAAGTTTGTATTTATGTAGAGACTATTGATTTTAATGGTGTCTATTTTGTTTTATAGTGGCTTGTTTGTAGTCTATTAGTTTTTCTTCATTGTAGTATGTATGTCTAGAGTGTTAAATATTGAAGAAAATAATAATTTCTAAGAATTCATGTATATTTTAAGATTTCAATAAATAATATAGTTCTATATAATACTATTGCAATTAAATATTGAAGTCAACTAGACATTCCAATAATTAATTTGTATTTTAAATTCTAGAAATATCTGATTTGTAGTTTCGCTTTCCCCTAAAATTTTTGGAGACCACTGGATTTCAATATTGTTTAACTATACTGATGATATTGGTTCCATGTGTTTAAGAATATTGTAGTTAATATTACTTATGCATATTTTTATGTAAATTCATTCCTAAATTTGTTTCCTAGAATAAATGTGTAACTATTCTCAAAAAACATTTCTAATTGTAACATAATTCATATTAATGGATAAATTTTATCTACATGTCACTATCTAGTCTATTCTATGTTTCATTTGAAAATTTATTATTTTTGTAGATACTATTTATTGTAATGGTTTTTTCTTAGTTTTAAATTGGTTTCTTTGTAACCTATTAGTTTCTCTTCACTTTCCTTGCATTTCTACAATGTTAAATATTGAATAAAACTAGACTTCCAAATAATTCAAATATATTTAAAACTTTAGAAAAATTATATAATTCGATAGTTTTTATTTGATATAATTGTTCCATTAGTTGAGGTATGTTCCTTATAATATTATTAAAGGATTTAATATTTCATTTGTAGATATGTTTATTGACTATAGTTTGTATAATAGAGTGAAATATAAAACATAACATTGAGGCTTCCCCAAGTACTCCTTTACTACAATATATTTATCTTGTATCTAACCCTATAAATTATGAAAGTGTGATTGAATTTTGATCTCTTGAAATATGTTTTGAGTGTATCTTGACACTTTTATATAATTGTAATTATTTTATTTTGAATCTAATCTTGATTTTTGTACTCTATGTTGAATAAAAAATGCTTAAAGAGAAAAATATTTAATATACATGAGTATGTGGTTATGAATATTTGACCTTTTCATCAAGTTATAATTAAGGCACATATATTCTTGTGACAAATTTTTACATCACACCACTTAAAATTCATAAAATTCTCGCACAATCATTTTTGTGTGATATCGGATAGAGAATTTTGCAATTTCTAGTTCTAATCAAATATCTCAAAAATAATTTTCCTAATTATCAATAAGATTATTTTTGAGACTCTACAAACCTTGAAATAAGGCATACACTATATATTATAGCTAGCCTTGTAGTTGTTAGGTATATTAAACTATGAATAACTCTTTTATACACAATTGGATTATGTTACACCCTTAATACTAGAGTAGATCAAACTATGAATAATCAACTTGTGGATATCTTATCTCCTAATTAAGTCATATTATCAATATTATATTATTATTTAGTTGATTAGGTATTCCTAGGGCTTATAGATGGTTACCCAAGTCGGTCTGGGTGATATCTTAGGCATAAATAGGTATATATAGGAGGTTGTGAGTCTTATTTCATCATCATATTATGAATTGTGTTCTTGTTGGAGATATTTGGAGTTTTCCCCCCTCAAAGTGGCTTGTTATTCTCAGTTATTATCAAGTATTTATAAAAAAAATCATATTATATTGTTTTATTGTGCAAGTTATTTCATCACAAGTGGTATTAGAGCATGATCTTGGCACTATAGAGGAAAGGAATTTTAATATTAGAGGTTATTTTGGAAGTTGCATATCTTTCTAGTTTTGGTTATTTTTTTTATAATTTTAAAGGATTCTTGCAATATTAACAAATCCAAAGTAAAAATTTCAGAGGAATTGGAGTAGAATTAGCTTGGTTTACACATAATTTATTTGGAAGCTACATATCTTTCACATAATGCCTAATTGGAGCATTATTTTTATTAGGTATTTGAAGAAATAATATAGGAGCATAAATTCAAAAATTTGGAGAAATTTAAATTAGTGTTTTCAAAACATTTTCTCTTAGGGATGAAAATTTGGTAATTTATTGGAACTTTCTTTTTGGGTAAGTGGTATCTTAACGCTAGTAAGTTACAGTAAAATTTTTAGATAAATTAAGTTTCATTTATGTGAATTATTAAAAATTATTTTTTATCATCATGAAAAGGTCTACAATAAGTGGAAAAAGGAATGCTACCACACTACTGGAATCTTCAAGGAATGACGAAGTTGAAAATGAGGATTTTAACCCTAAAGATGAAATAAAAAAAGTCAAGGGTGATATTTCAACATTAAAGAAGAAGACTATGGAAGAAACAGGTGAATTGAAATTATTTTTTCAAGGTATGTGGTGTAAGAGTGAAGATTCACCTCATAAGTTGGAAGGTAATGCTTTTATTAGGCATGAATTACTTGGACTTGATTAGGGTTTCAAGAAGGATCCTTCCATTAATAATCACATGCCAAGGAAATTCATACCTAAGTTATATATGAGAAAGTTTGATGCAAGGATCCAACCAATTGGCTATGCCAAATGAAGTAGTTCTTTGACCTTCACCATGTTCATAGTCAACAAAAGGTGGCTATTTCATCATTATACCTCAAACCAGATCAATTTATTTAGTATCGTTGGTTATGTGATGAGAAGAGAAAAAAGGTTGTGTGGTCACATGGTAAATTTTTTAAGAACTTTCTACCCATTATGGAGATAACTTTATGGATAAGTACTTTTTCCAACTCACTCAATTAAAGAAAACAGACATGGTCAAGGATTATATTCAACAATTTCAAACCCTTTCTCTAAGAGTCGAGAATGTGGAGGAAGAGAATATGAAGGAACTATTTCTAAGTAGTTTGAAGATCACATAAAATATGAAGTATTATTATTCCAACCACAATCCTTATTACAAGCAATACTAATGGAAAGAAAAAGTGGAGGAGAAGTATTTAGTTAGTAGGAGACAAGGGAATACAAATTTCAGCGAAAGGAGATATTGTTCTAGAAATTTCCATAACATTAAATTATCTATGTGATATTATCACCTTGATAGCCCAATGTATGATATCTCCATCAGTGTAGTAGATATTGTTTTAGGAGTACAATGGCTTACTACTTTGGGAAAAGTTGAGATGAACTTTCAATAATTATTCATGAGATTTCAATAAAAAATAAAGGCAATAGAGCTAAGAGGGTTGAGGGAAAAGTCCCCAAAAATAATTATCTCTCATCAAATGTAGAAGTTTCTTAAGAAAGGAGTTGATTAATTTGTGGAAAAATTATGTTCATTAGAATTCTCTAAATCTAATGCTCCTACCCATCCAAAGTTACCAAAAATAATTGAGCATCACTCAATAGTTTTTGGAGATATTCCTAAAGGACTTCCTCCTAAGAGGGATCATGATCATGCCATACAACTAGTGCTAGGGAGCCAACCCCAAAGCATCATGCCTTACTAGTAATCACATATACAAAAGAGTGAGAGAAAATATTCAAGGAAAACTTTAGTGGTGAATCTTCACCAATTGGATAATAATTGAAATCGGGACTTCCAGAAATGACTAATAGTACAAGACAACAAGGATGTTGAATCACCAAGTTTTTACAAAAAAATAATTTTGTCTCAATTAATTCGCCTCTATAAACGATGCGTCATTGGAACTGGTTCTCCAGTAGTCTATACTATTAATTACAAATATTAATTAAATTCTCTAGTAATATTATATTACTACCATTAATTTTGGGGTAATTTTGCCACAATATAATAAATTATCAGTTAATTTTAGGGATACTTTAGCCTTGAATAGGGATTTTATTTATTGTCATCAAATCATCAATTATCTTTTTAATCAGATGGCTAAGGTTGATTCCATGCCCTAATACGCACGTTCCTTTTCAAAGGGTCATTGAGGCCCATAATTTTTTTTGATCCACACAATTAAACCTAATTGTGTGGCCCAAAAAAAATACCGGGCCTCAACAAGCATTTTAAAAGGCACATGCATATTAGGTTGTAGATTCAACCTGCAACCATTCGACTAAAAAGCTAATCAATGGTCTTCATTATCGGCCTATCACCCAAAACTTGAACCTTGTAACCTATGTCGCAGGGTTCTGGAAGTTTAAAACCAAGCAACAATGTGTTGGTTGACGGATCACTGACTTCTCTAACCTTTGAACCTTTTCACAGTGTTCATAAGTTTCTTAACTTCCCAACTGGTCAATCTTCTTTGTTGTTGAAGCATCTTGGAGTTTCCTAACCTCTGACTAGAGGTTGTAAAGTTTGTGGTTTCTCTGACTAGGAAACAAGCCATTGGATGGCAGGACTAGTCTGCGTGGATGGTGATGACTGCGTATGGCAGTGACTTGGATGTTGATAGATGTGGGGACCACTTGGAGGTTGGGAGTTAAATATTTAAGTCTTTTCGGGGAGACTTGCTATGAATATTGTAGATTCCCATCTTGATTCTCCAGGATTGCACAAGTGGTGTATGCCTGTCCTGGTGGAGACCACCAAGAACAACCGACAGTTTGGTATGATAGTCAAAGGTTATGGACGAGTGATGTGTCAACATGTGGCACAATTTCATTTGTTGATTTTACATCGCTATTGTAAATCAACAATCATTATAAAATTTTAGAAGGAGAGATTTTCCATTGTAATTAATCTTTTTAATGATTATTTGCTAGGATTTTCCATTGTGATTATTATTGTTACCAATTATTCATTAATATTTTCCAAGATTTTACAATTTTTTTTAATAATGTGCATAGATTCACCAGGAAAATTAATATTTTTTTTCAAATAAAAGGAAAGATTCACCAGGATTTTACTCCTCACCTATGGTGATGGTGTAGAAGAAGGATGATTCTTGGCACATGTGTCCAAACTATAGAGTGCTCAATATCTACACCATCAAAGATAAGTTTCCTATTCCAATCATTGATGATTTACTAGATGAATTGAATGGAGCTAAATATTGTACAAAGTTAGATCTTAAATCCAATTATCACCAAATTTGAATTAAGGAAGAAGATATTTGTAAGACAATATTTAGGACTCATGAGGGTCATTATGATTTTTTAGTGATGCCACTTCTTCTTACTAATGCTTCATCTATATTTCAATTTTTGATGAATTCCATCTTTAAAAAGTTCTTTAGGAAGTTTGTATTAGTTTTTTTTTTTGATATATTGATTTATATCAAGAAATGGGAAGAACACTTGCAACATGTAGATCAAGTATTACAAGTTCTAGAAGAGCATTAACTCTATGCTAAAGTGTAATTTTTGTCTTTATGAGGTGGAGTACTAGGGACACATAATTTCACATGAAGGAGTAAAGGTGAATCCTAACAAAATTAAGGTTATCTTGCAATGGCCTACTCTAAAAGCCATTTAAAAATTAAGGGTTTCTTAGCATTGACAAAATACTATATAGAAGATTTGTGAATAATTATGGTCATAGAACATCACCCCTCATAGATTTATTCAAGAATGAACCTTTTTATTGGAATGGGTCTGCTAATTAAACACTTTAAATGTTAAAGAAGCCTAACTACACAACTCTAGTGCTTGGCATTCCTAATTTCACAAAGGATTTTAATGTGAAATGTGATGATTCAAGAAATAGTATAGATGTATTTCTCATGTAGGAGGGTTGTCCCACTACTTTTGGGAGCCATCAAATAAAGGGTAAGAATCAACTCAAATTTATTTATGAAAAGGAAATGCTAGCTATTCTTCATGTAGTAAAATAATGGAGAACTTATCTAATTGGTAGACACTTCAAGGTTAAGACAAATCATGATAGCCTAAAATTATTTTTGGAACAAATATTATCTTTTGAAGAACACGAATGGGTTACTAAGATGTTGGGATATGATTTTGAGATTGTATATAAGAAAGGGAAGGAAAATATTATAGTAGATGCGCTATCAAAGAAGGATGAGAAGGATGAAGCTTTATTGTCTTCCCTTTCAATATAAAAAGAAGATTGGGTAAAAGAAGCTAAAGAAGAGTGGAAAAATTATGTGGCTACAAGTAATATCATTCAATAATTACAAAATATTCCTAGTAGTTTAGATAAATTTTGTTGGAAGGGAGATACATGGTATAAAGCATGATTGTATCTTTTCCAGAATTCCTCTCTCAAACAAAAGATTCTCGTAGAGCTACATGAGTCTCCAATGGGTGGTCATTAGGGATTTTTGAAGACATATCATCGAGTCAAGAAAGACTTCTTTTGGGAGGGGCTAAAAGTGGATGTTCAAAACATTATGGTAGAATTTTTGGTTTTTCAACAAAATAAAGGGGAGATAATTAAGACACTTGGTTTCTTGCAACCCTTAGTTATTCATATTCAACATTGGGAAGAGGTCTCCATGGACATCATTACAAGGATTTTGTGATATAATATTAAGAATGTCACTAGGGAAGTAGTGGACAACCTCACTAAATATGCATATTTTATTATTTTATCACATCCTTTTCTAAAAAGTATAGTGGCAAAGGACTTTTTGGAGAATATTCAAAATCTACATGGTATACCTAAGGTTATTATTAGTGATCATGATCCTCTATTTCCTAGTACCTTTTTGAAAAATTTATTCAAATATTTGGGTACTCAATTGGCTCATGCTTTTCATTCCATCTACAATTTGATGGGAAAATAGAGGTTGTTAATAAGTGTTTGGAACTTGGATATATACATTGTTTCACTTCAGATAAATAGTCTCAATGGGTACATTGGCTACCACTATCAGAACGGGGGTACAACACTCCCTTCCATAGTTCATCAAAAACATCTCCATCTATGGCATTGTGTGGATAGCATCCTCCTTCCATGACATCACCATTGATGGTGTCACTAGGAGTTCATGTTGTGGAGGACCACATGATTCATCAACAAGAAGTACTTTTAGGACTTAAAGAGAATATATCCATGACATAAAACCAAATGAAGTAACAGGAAAACCAATATTGTAGTGAAAGAAGTTTTGATGTGGGGGATTAGGTTTTCTTGAGCTTGCAACCTTACAAGAAAATTTCACTGAAGCAACAGTCAAAGAAAAATAAGTTGTCTCCAAAATATTATGGCCCATATCAAATCACGAAGAAGATAGGTAGTGTTTCCTACAAGCTTGAACTACCATAAACAAGAAAGATACATCTAGTTTTTCATGCTTCTTATTTGAAGGTAATTGGGAATAATATCCCCTCTCAAACAATATTACTGGACCTTGATGAAGAAGGATGAATCATATTGGAACTAGAATGTATTCTTCAGAAACATATAAGGAAGCTAACTACCAAAGAACTCCCTATGTATCTCATCCAATGGAAGAATTTACCAATTAAAGATGCCATATGGGAGGACGAATTCATTCAAAAGCATCTAGAATTGCCTAGCATTGAGGATAATTCTTATCTAAAGTGGGGGGCATATTACACCCTTAATATTATAGTACATCAAGTTATGAATAGTCATCTTGTGGCTATCTTAACTCCTAATTAATCTATATTATCAATATTATATTTTTATTTAATCTATTAAGTTGGTCTAGGGCTTATATAGGGTTATCTAAGTTAGACAGGGTGATATCCTAGGCATAAATAGTTATATATAGGAGGTTGGGAGTCTTATTTCATCATCATATTGTGAATTGTGTTCTCATTGGAGATATTTGGAGATTTTCTCCCTTGAAGTGGCTTGTTATTCTTAGTTATTATCAAGTATTTGCAACATACTTCAAATCATATTCTTCTATTGTCCAAGTTATTTCATTATAGATCAACATTGGGTCCCATGTTATCCTTGCTTAAATTGAAACCTATTAGAACTAGTATTGGTGTTGGCTTATAGTTTTTAATAATAAACCTTTCAAAAACATGCTCTTATACTTGTCTTGAGAAATGAATATTCCATTTTCTAATTGATTAACCCTAGTACCAAAAAAATGCTTCATGAGATCTAAATTGGTCTTCTTAAATTTATTCTTTAGGATTTCCTCAAATAAATTAATTGATAAATAAACTTTAAATATCACTAATAAATATACAAACAAAAAATTAGAATTTTACTTTGTTCATTAATGTTTATATACAATGTGGGCTCACTACTACACCTAATAAATCTATTTTATAGAAGCTATGAATATATTTGTTACATGAACACTATATTTACTATGTACAAATAGGCTACTAGAACAAATGGTTCATTGATGTCGATTTTGAATTGTGAAAAACCTTTGCCCACTAGCTTTTCCTTATGTTTTTACAAATCTTGTTTTGCATTAAATTTGATCTAATTGACCTAGCTTAATCCCATCATATAAAATTTCAATAAATCTCATGTATAATAATTCTTTATAACATCTATCTCTTTCTCCATGACCTGTGCCCAATTTTCAATATTTAATTTCTCTTTCTCTATTACTTGCGCCCAAATTTTAATATTTAATTACTTCTTCAAACATGATATACATCATAATATATACATAAAAGAATATACACCTATACAAATTTAATATCGAAAATCTACTATGCTATGAGGTATTATAAGCAAGTTAAAACTTTTAGTATAGGCACATCTGATCATACTCACTGCACGCTATAAATGTTTTCCTGTACATTACATTGGGGCAAACACATTCTCAGCTTGTAAAAGAGATCGGAATAAGCTAATATAAGAAATTTTGATTCGATTTCAATTTTGGTTTCTTATTTAAAATTTAAAAAAGACATCATGTTTGGAACCAACATTACATTAAAATAGAGTAGATTGTGGTAAACTAATATAAGAAATTATGGTTTGATTTTTATCTTGAAATATCTCATCTTAATATCTGATTTTTATGAATTGAATTCTGCGTTTTTTATGCACATCAAAAGCACATGAACCACCAGTGCACCTTAATCAAAGGACACAGGACTTTGAAAGCATGAAACATATGTAGATGACGATGTAACGAACATAATCATGAAATTCTTATGAGTACTACCATCATGATAGAGGCCTTCTAAATACCAAAGCTAACTAAAATTTGGTTGAGTACTAAAATAAAAATTGTATAAAGACATGCATATTGGGCTTTTGAGTTTCAGATATAAGGAATCCCGCTGTTCGTAGCACAGTTATTGGTGAAATTATTATCTAGACGAATAACTTAAACAGTGGCTTGGGTTATAGATAGATGCATATTCTGTCATCTGCCGTTTTAGTAATGTTACATAAATTTTGTGTGAGTTCAATTTTTATTTTTAGTTAGTTCTGAATATTTTGTATTTTAGTTTGGCAAGCGTACATTTTAATTTTTTGAGTTATAGAAAGCAATATTTTTGCTTTATAAGAATGGACGGAATTGGAAAAATTATGATATAGATTGTGGCATTTCAATGGGTCTATTGCCCCATCTGGATTGTGTGCCTGGTGAAATGAAATCTTGTGGCATAATTGAAAATGAATGAACATCATAGGGCATTTTGGGTGAGCCTGAGCTAAGCTATGATATGGATTGTGGCGTTTCAATGGGTCCATTGTTCCATCTTGATAGTGTGACTGGAGAAATGAAATCTTGTGGCATAATTGAAAATGAATGAACATCAAAGGGGATTTTGGGTGAGCTGAGCTCAGCTTATAAATGTACAATCAAAAAAATACTATTTGACTAAGAGGAATCAAGAACTAGAGTTCTTAATCTATTTGACTAAGAGGAATCAACCAACATTGGAAATGATAAAAAATTAAAAATGATATTTATTTTCACTTTTATCGTTTAGAAGAATCTTCGCTTAGCCTACTTGACGTCTCATAAATATAAATATTGATAAACTTAAAAGTACTCCACATCTCCTATATTAGGGACTAAGGCTTACAAATTTATATTCCAACTTTTGAATAACTTTTTTGAGAGCTTAACTATTTTTTATTACGTTTAAAACCCTTTAGGGTTTTTGGATGACTATACTCGACTGAAACTGAAAAGATTCATTGTGGTGATAATTTTTGTTAAGGGATTTATTGAAGAATAATTATTTAGGGCTTTCCATTTAAACTCTAACCCGAGTTGGTTTACAATTATTCAAACTACATACAGAGGTTATTATTTTCAGTGTCTTTAAAAGATGGCTTTAAGGCATTTTTCTGAAAAACCTAGGAGAGGGATATGAAGCTTCAGATATATTGTGCAAAATTTGCATTTCATTGAAAATATTTAATTATGACTCTCATATTATTGTATTTAAGGAAGATGTTGTCATTCTCATACAACATTCTTCAATGTGCTTATTGAAAATATATATTGTCTTCTATTGAGATTCTAGGACTGCAAATTGCACTTCTAGGTTTTTGATAGAATGCTATAATTGTTACACATTGTAAAGGAGTTGGTGTTCCTATATCTTATGAATTTGGTACTTCTAAATTTTTGTGGAGTTGGTGTTCCTAAACTTTGTGGAGTTGGTGCTCTTGAACTATGAAGAGTTGGTCCTCTAAGTGAATAAAGAGATAGATTTTTTGAGTGGATTTTATTCCCAAACAGGGTTTTCCACCTTGGAAAAAACATTGTGTTATGTGATGATTTTGTGTGTGATTGTTCTTATTTGTTTGATCTCAATATGTCATTAATTGCATTAAATGTTGTTAAGTTTCGGTTTTGCATCTTTTTCGATGTTTAAGTCAACATATCATGCATAGGATGTTCTCTTGTGGCCTCTGATACATGTGAATGTGTAAAAAATATTGACTTCATTCTTTTTTGATGATATGTCTATTTGATTCATATTAAACGCAAATACAATGTTATTTAGAACAAGTAAAATCTACTCTATAAATAGTAATTTGGTCTTTTGACTTTTCTTTGCTTCTACAAATGTTTATATCAAAATGTCATGCACAAATGTTCTATTATTGTTATGAAATCAAATACAAGAGAAAATATAAAAGTATTCATTTGGTTCACTCTATGTCTCAATTCATGTCAATCTTTTATTCATATACCTAATTTGTATTTAATGCACAAGTCAAGTTTGCTTCACATACTGTCATTTACCCTCTTGGTTTTTGAAAAAGATTGTGACTTTTATAAATCACTGATTCACCCCCCCTCTCAGTGATTTCATTCTTCCAATGAGGTCATCCTCTCACTAAAGTTGGAGATAAATGTACTATATAAAAATGTATCGCTTTACATCTTCACAATTGTTTGGGCCCTCCCTATTAAAATCTAGCTTATCTATGCCTCAATTGGTCTTATTTTGCATCTACAAGCCTAGTTAAATGCATTTTTCTAAGGATAATCTTGACATTTAATAAATGACAAATCATAATTTAATGTTTTTGGCTAGCATATTTAGGGATCTAGGACCCATACACCCATCTGGGCATATGGGTCCTCCCTAGGTCTTGGGCCTTGATTTCAATGATACATTGAACATAGCCTTTGGGACTCATATGCCCAACCTAGTGTATGAGTCTCGGTTTAACTTAGAACCTATTTTAATTAAAATTCTTGGCAAGATTTTATTATCCTTTGATTTAATTTTTAAATGTTTGCTTGTAGTGTTTTAATTTTAGGAAGTTAGGTATAAAGAAGTATAAATGCAAGGTCATTTCATTAAATTTCTGCTAACAAGCTAGAAAATTCAAGTATCCAAACAACCTAGCAAGTTTTCAAGTCATTCCTAAGGAAATTATATCAGATCAAGAGCACTGAAGAGCAAATCATCAAACATTTGGAGTAAAATGCAAGATTCAAGCATCATGTGTGTTTGTTAGCTAACATTCGTGATGTAGGTTTAATGATTCAAGAAAGCATTCAAGACAAAGTTTCAAGCATTTAATCAAGATTCAAGATCTACATTCATGCTAGGCATTTCACTCAAGTTTGTAACCTTCATTTGAAGGGTTTGTTGAGTTGAAACATTTCATTTGTTCATTCATCATTCCTTCATGCTTTTCTATTTCATTTAAAGGTTTAATTACCAAAATGTGGTTTGACCAAGGCAAACACCCATTCCCTAGAAAAACAAAAAAATTCTCTTTTAATGTGTGTTTGTATATCTACTTGAATTGGAGCTTGAAGATCCTTTTGAGGAAAAGTTGTAAAGTTGTCAACATTGTCAAGAAGCTATCATCTTCATGGAAACTCACCTACAAACCAAAATTCAGACTTTAGAGTTGAATATTAGACAAGAAAGAAACTATAGAAGATCACTAGAGGCTTCACAAATATCAATCAAACCCTAGCAATAGGGCTAAATTTCCTACCTAGCATATTAGTCCTAGTATACCTTTTTCCACCTTTATGTAGATCCCGGTTATGAAAAGATTCAGTTCTTTCCAAAACCTATGGCAAGACTAAAATCACCCAACCTGGTTTATTAGTCCTAGTGTACTTCAAAAGAAATTTTTAGAGTTCTAGACCTTGCTTTGACTCAATATTCTTCCAAGTTCTTTATTGTTTGGTTTTCAGTTTTCCCATCTTGTTTCATGCCTTCAAATTAGGTCATAGTGAATTTTCATAGTGCATTCAATTTCTTCTTTTAAAGTATTGTTTAATGGTGAACCCCCATCTAATCACAAAGGAAACCCTAGCCATCCCTCAATTAAATCATGTTTGGTCGAGAATCTAGGTTACCTATGAACTAAAGTGTGAAATAGGTCCAAATTTCATCTCCCAAAAGGTGGAACACCATTTCCTTTTATTCACTAACTATACTAATGATATTAGGTTCCATGTGTATAAGACTATTGTAGTTAATATTATTTATGTGTATTTTACTTAAATTCATTCCTAAATTTTTTCTTAGAAGAAATGTGTAATTACTCTAAAAACATATCTAGTTGTAACACAATTCAAATGAATTGATAAGTTCTATACATGTCACTCTCCTAGTTGGTTCTATGTTTCATTTGACAATTTATTATTTTTGAGATACTATTGGTGAATGGGTTTCCTTAGTTTTTATGGATTTACGTAACCTCTTAGTTTGTCTTCATTTTATATGGATTTTTATAGTGTTAAATTTTAAGCAAAGCTAGACTTTCAAAAATTCAAATATATTTAAAACTTTAGAGAAATTATAGAGTTTTATAGTTTTATTTGATCTAGTTGTTCACTTAAGTGAGGTGTGTGCCTTATAATATTATTAGAGGGTTTGATATGTCATTTGTAGATATGTGTATTGACTATAGTTGGTGTACTTGAGTGGAATATAGAACATATCTTTGAGGTTTCTCCAAGTTCTCATTTACTACAATATACTTAGTTTGTATCTAAGCCTATCAATTATTAAAGTGTTCTTGATTTTTGATCTCTTGCAATATGTCTGGAGTGTATTTTGACATTTTCATATAATAAGAATTATTTTATTTTAAATCTAACCTTGATTTCTCTACTCTATCTTGAATCACATAATGTTTCAAGAGAAAAATGTTTAATATACGTGAATATGTGGTTACAAATTTTTAACCCTTTCATCATGTTATAATTAAGGTACATATCTACTTGTGACAAATTTTCACACCATACCACTCTTAAACATCACAAAATTCTTGCATAATCATTTTTATATGATATCAAATGGATAATTCTATGATATCTAGTTCCAATCACATATCTAAAAATTAAATTTCCTACTTGTCAATAAGATTATATTTGAGACTCCACAAACCTTGAAATAAGGTATACACCATATATTATAGCTAGCCTTGTATTGTTAGGTATATTAAACTACCAATGACTCTTTTATACACTATTGGATCAACATTGGGTTCCATGTTATCCTTGCCTAAATTGAAACCTATTATAACTAGTATTGGTGTTGGCTGATAGTTTTTAATAATAAACCTCTTGAAAACATCCTCTAATACTTGTCTGGAGAAACGAATATGCTATTTTCTAATAGATAAATCCTAATACCAAAAATATACTTCGTGAAATCTAAATTGATCTTCTTAAATTCATTCTTCATGATTTCTTCAAATAAATTAATTGATAAATAAACTATAAATATCACTAATAAACATACCAAAAAAAAATTAGAATTTTACTTTGTTCATTAATGTTTATATACAATGTGGGCTCACAACTACCCTAAGAAATTTATTTTGTAGAAGGTGTGAATATATTAGACTACTAAACAAATGGTCCATTGTTGTCAATTTGGGATTGTGAAAAACCTTTTCCCACTAGCTTAATCTCATTATATAAAATTTCAATAAATCCCCTGTATAATAATTCTTTATAACATCAATCTCTTTCTCCATGACCTGTGCCCAGTTTTTAATATTTAATTTCTCTTTCTCCATGACTTGTGCCCAATTTTTAATATTTAATTACTTCTTCAAATATGATATACATCATACTCAGTAAAAATATACATAAAATAATATGCACCTATACAAATTTAGTATCGAGAATCTTAAATTCGATGACTGCTTCAGGTCTTGGATCACAATATGCTATGAGGTTTTATAAGCAATTTCAAAAAATTTAGTATAGGTACATCTGAACATACTCACTACACACCATAAATGTTTCCCTGTACATTACATTGCGGCAAACACATTCTCAGCTTGTAAAACAGATTGGAATAAGCTAATATAAGAAATTTTTTTATTCGATTTCAATTTTGGTTTCTTATGTAAAATTTAAAAAGACGTCAAGTTTGAAACCAACATTACAATAAAATAGACTGTGGTAAACTAATATAAGAAATTATGGTTTGATTTTTATCTTGGTTTATCTTAATATCTATTTTTTTCTAAATTGAAGTCTGCGTTTTTTATGCACATCCAAAGCACATGAACCACCAGTACACCTTAGTCAAAGGACACAAGACGTTGAAAGCAAGAAACATATGTAGATAGCAAAAAAAAATGCATGACCACGTACAGAAGATAATCATCAAATTCATATGAGCACTACCATCATAATAGAAGCCTTCTAAATACCAAAGCTAACAAAAGTTTGGTTGACTACTAAAATAAAAATAGTATAAGACATGCATATTGGGCTTTTGAGTTTCAGATATAAGGAATCGCGCTCTTCGTAGCACAGTTATGGGTGATATTATAATCCAAACGAATCTATTAGAGTGAAAACTTAAGCAGTGTTTTGGGTTATAGATAGAACATATTCTATCATCTCCGGTTGTTTTATAAGAATGGACGGAATTGGAAAAATTATGATATGGATTGTGGCGTTTTAGTGGGTTTATTGTTCCATCTCGATAGTGTGGCTGGTGAAATGAAATCCAGTGGCATAATTGAAAATGAATAAACATCATGGGTCTATGGTTCCATCTCAATAGTGTTGCTTGGCGAAATGAAATCATGTAGCATAATTGGAAAAGAATGAACATCAAAGGGTATTTTGGGTGAACCTGAGCTAAGCTAATAAATGTAAAAGGAAAACAATACTATTTTTCTCTTTGATGGTTAAAGACCACAACCATTTATTTTTTATTTGAATAGTATTTTTTTATATTTTAAATATCTGTATTTACAAGGTTAAGTGATTAATAATTAAAGAATATTCATAGTAATTTTTAATGAGGTTGATATCCACTATTTTTATAATGCTCTATGTCATGCAATATTTTGTTCCAACTTTTGAAAATCTTTTTTATTTTCTTATATTTATTTTAACTTTTATCGTTTTTAGACAATCTTTGCTTAGCCTACTTCGTGTCACAAAAATATAAAGATTAATAAACATAAAAATAATTCACATCTCCCTCATTAGAGACTAAGGCTTGCAATTTTTATGTTTGGATATATCTTGACTCATTCAATTTAAAATAAAAATCTAAAATTGATGGCATTCAAGTTTGGATATATTATTTTATATTAAAATGTGAATTTAGAGCTAAAATAGATATTTCTACCTTAAAAAATAAAATTAAAAAATAAAATGGATGTGATCATTAAAAAAATATAAACTCATGGCATTAAAAAACATATATTTTATATATAGTGTGCCTATAACATGTTGGGACAAATAAATTCAATCATAACACATGGGTAAAAGAAATTGTGTCACAGTTTTAGTCAACTTATGAGCATAATTGAATTTAAGTACTAAATTTTCAAAAATATAAAAATACCCTTTGGTAGATCCATAAGTATAGTTTTCAAAATTATATTTATTTTAATATTTTAATTATTATTTATTTTTTATTTTTTATTTTTTTCCATTTTAGATAAATATTTAATATCAAAGTTATGTCTAATGGAAACATCTATTTTATTTTAATATTTATTTAAAAATATATATTTATCAAAATTGGAAATAATATATCTGTGCACTAAAATTTTAAGTTATAAATACACAAAAAATTTGACGTCTCATGCAACTTCATTTTTAATATCAATAACTAATTTATAGTGTTAATTTATTAAAAACTAGTTTAAAATAAATTTTTAAGTTTTTTAAAAAATACAAACATAAAATATACTAAAAAAATGCATATTTTACTAGTTTGCATCATCTAAAAATTCAAAACATATATACCACTTTTTAGTGATTCAAGTTTAAAAGTTGGATCAGTTTTGGTTGTTTCCTTTATAAAACGGTGACACAACTTTGTGCTTTAACCCACATATGAATGTATGCGTTAATCCTAAAAAACTCACATATGAATGTATGCGTTAATCCTAAAATCCCATGTTTGGTCTCAAAAAAATTGTCCCATTTTTATTTTATTGCACTAAATAATTGTAAGTATTGATCTATTGTTCTTAGATATGCGCTCTTGGGAAATATATATGATCTCTAGGGTAAGATGAAAAATAGCTTATATTACTAAGGAATTTAATAATTATATTAGAAAATATAATTCGTTAATGTATGAATCTATGATCCGGTCACTTATGAGTATTATTTGGATCCTAATCTTTAAGCTATCCCATCTATATACATGGATCCATTTATGCCAAGAAAAAATTCTAAAAATATATAAGGAGGTAAAGAGAGTATATACATTGAAATGTGATTCTAAATGTGACTTAGATACAAATAAATCAAAATTCACTCCTCTTGATCCATCCTTTAAATAAATTTATGGTCATAGATATAACCTTAAGAAAATGTTATGATATAAGTTAGGCACTAGACTACGAAGGAATAGAAATATCTATAAATGATAGATTGAACAATGATAAAATAATACACTATTGTGTATGCTATAAACCAAAATAGATAATGTTAGGGTAAATAGGATTTACCTGCTTAAGTTTGCTTACACATTGCATTTAATCAATAGGTGGTTCTTTCTCATATCAGGTAGTTTTCTCATCTGCTATATATTTTATACTTTTAAAAGGCTATACAATACGTATTTTATGCATCTTAATTTATTCACTCATTTTTATCATGAAATAACATGGTTTGCTTCTCTTGTATTTTGTGGTGGTTTATTTGCAGATGATTTTCTTGGGTTATTTTCTCTAACATGGTATTAGATCTACCCATTCTACACTCCTTTGTGTGATAGTTTTCATCTAGAGATTTTTGAGATCATTTGTTGTTGGAGATCATTTAGTATTTAATTTTAAAAAAAAAAAATTAAAATTGCCTCATTTTTTATTACTTCATTTTTTAGTTGTTTCTATATCCCTGTGTGTAAAAAGCCTGATTTTATGCTAATTTTCCCATGAAGAGGTGCTTGCAGATTATGTTTTTTTTTATTTCCTATTGAAGAGAGGTTGATTCATTCTATTTGTGGAGCCTTTTTCCATTGCTAGGGACATTATTTTCAGTTGGCTGCAATTTTCAATTTGAAAGGAGACTATATTAAATTTGTTGATTAGAGGGCATTATTTTGAGATTGGTGGCTACAAATTTCATTGGGCATTTTTTCTCATTGCTATTTGGAGGCCGCAAATCTCCTTTTTGTCCCCTACTTGGAGTTCCCTGGGCATATTTTTTTGTTTACAGGCCCTGATTTCTTTGATGAAGCCCGATTGTCATTGGAGAGGTTGGAAGATCTACAAGGGGCATTTCTTGGAAGCATTGGAGACATGATCTATTGTTTATAGGTCACGATTTACCATGAATGTCATATTTTCAATCTAAAGACCCACATTTTGTTGATTCCCATGCACCTTGCATAGACCTTTGCTATTTTGCAGAAGAGAAGTATCCAAGTCATTCGATGCATGATCAAACACTCCACATAAAAGGATGCGATTGAAGTTTTTGGAGACCCACATGATAGAGGAATAATTGAAGCCTACGATTTGTAGAGGCTTGCTTTGGAAACATCAAAGACGTCCTATTTTCATTTGTGAGTGGTTTTTGGTGTAGATTGTAGTGTAGAAAAATGCATACCTTTGTATTTTCACACTTTATTTGGACCTATTTTAGCACCCCTTGCATTAAATTCCCTTTAGGTCACTTACTATGGACCCCTAAGCCCTCTTTTTGTGCATCCTGAGGCATATTTTAACTATAAATCTAACCAAAATCCATAAACAACCATTACTCTTGGTAATCCACCTTTTAAAATTGCAAAATGAGCCTTGTCGGACGAAGATGCCCTTGGTAATCTATTAGTCCCCCTTTGTGGGACTCAGACACCACGTAGGGAATCTTAGTCCTGGGGGCTTTTTTTTTAGGAATTAAGAGCATGAAATAAAAATATTTGAATTAATTTGATATTGTGTCAACCTTTGGGATCTAATAACTAGATTATTAGATAAGAATTCCTATAAAAGTAAGATTCACACCATTTTTCACATAAGTTGAAGAAGATAAGACATAAGAATAAGTAAGAAGTGAAGGAGAATTTCAAGAAGAAAGGAAATGAAGTCTTGGAGCAACATTCTAGTGTTTTTGTAAGTTTTTCAAGTCCATTTTCAAGTTAAGATCTAGCATTGCAAAAGACTAATGATGGATGCCTGATCATGAGAGATGATAGGTTAGAGATGTAATTATCCATACTTCCAAGCCTAAGGGCTTGTTTCTTGATTAATCCCATCATCCATTATTGTTCTATTTTCTTCCTAAGGAAGGTATATTTCATGCTTATAGCCTATTAGGATGATTTTAGATCTCCTTTACAAGTAGTTCATTTGCATTTGCATCTTAAGAATTCTATTCTAACACATTTGAATAGGGTTTATCCATGTTCTAGCTCTCATAATCTTAGACACACTTAAGATTAGGGCTCACACACATTTCCAATTTTAGATCTATTCATTTTCATCAAGGTTTAATTACTAATCAAGGGGTTTGACTAAGGAAAACCCCAATAAACAATCAATCAAATTTGCTTTATCTTGTAGGTTATTTATAGGTTCAAATCCAAAGATTTGGTGAAGAAGGAAGTGCATATATCAAATCTTAGGATCACATTTAGAAACTTTAGAAATTTAGATTGGGACTAAGATGATAGCAAGGGCATCTTAGTCATCCAAGTGAAATTTTGCAAAGATTCTTTCAAATCTTGTTCCAACATCTGAAGATTCCACATTTCCCCCAAAAAAATTATAGGACATATTTTTGCATTTCAAGAATCCTCATCACAATTCCAGATTTCCTAGGTACACACCCTAACTTGCTATTGCGGGCAGGTGCATGAAGTTGGGCCACTTTTGAAATTTTTTTACAAAATGTGCACACATTATTTCGCATTAAAAAACAAAGAAAAAAGTGAAATTATTTTCTTGGAATACCAACTCAAAGGTTGGATGGCATTCCCAACAAGGCCAGAGACGTGTTTTTGCAAATTTTACAAATTTTCACATAATCGGGTCCATGCTCACCATCAAGATAGCATCTACTTAAATATCAACAAAATTAAAAACATGGGTAATGTTAGGTTCTCTCTTAGTTATCCAATGATCTAATTTTTTTCACTTTTTGACAATGTTAAGCCTTTTATCCATAATTTCTTTCGTTTGTATATCTATTTTTTTCCAAAAAGTAGTGTTTGGTATTTTTTGGTTATAAATTAACCGTTCATCAAAATTTAAAATAAATTACATTTTTAGAAACTAGACTCCATTCTACAATTTTTTTTAAGAAAAAGAAAAAAAAATCAATTATTTTCAAAAAAATTTAGGGGGAGCATGGCAAAAATTCTGCTTTTCAAGAAGTGCCCACTTAGAAAATTAGTAAAAAATGAAAGATTCATTAAAAAATTATCAGAAAAATTATACATCAACTAGATGCTTTCAGCTAACTTCTAACCATAGCGATTTTTAAAATACTACAAAAAGTTTCACCGTGCTTAGGTCATACAAGAGTTGCTATGTTATGTTTTTCTGACAAAAAAAACACCAATTTGTGTACATCCCTCTTTTGAACCCAGTAATCTCAACCATTTTCAAAATGAATTAGTATTTTAGAAAGTAGACTTGGAGCACTTTGATCCTTTTTTTTGTTCCATCTCAAAATTTTGAGTGTAACTATCCTCAATTTCACATCCAAGGTCAGCAGTTCCTGATTTTAGAAAAAAAAGTGGCCACTTAAGTCCCCTTTTTGCAAACTATCTTGGTGCACTTACCCTTGCATGATTTCATCATTTACACACTTTATTTGGCTTGCATTACTAGGTTTGTGAGTTTAATGTTAAAGTGTCTTTTCCAAGCTATTTCTTGGTGGTGACACCCTTAAAGCTTAAAGAATCCATTCCTAGGTCTTCATTGTTGAGAATTGACTCACCCTTTGGATTGATATTTGTGTCATAGAAAAAAGGACCCTTTTCTTGAGATGGGATTACTTCATGATAAATTGGCTTAATGAGTTCTTAATCTAGTGTTGTGAGGCATTTTATGTTTCCACGCTAGGATTGACCCTTCCAAATCAAATAATATACTTTCAATGACGTCTTGTAAAGGTGTTGTAAAGTCTTGTAAAAGGATTTCACGCTTTTCTAGACTTAACGAACCCATTTCTCCCTAATTCAACATCATAAAATATGTTTAATAACATTATCACCTCAATTTAGAAGGCTTGTAAAACAAATGTAATGATTAACTAGTGTTGTAATGTGTCTTGCACATTCACATTAGTTTTTATGCCTTCCTAGGCTATGTGAACCACATTTTAGCATTGTAAAGTGTATTAAATCACACTTTCACATTGATTTTTGTGTCTCAAGCCCTATTTTACATTCATATAATCATTAATACTCACATATTAACCCATATTATGCATCCTAAGGTTCAAATTGATCAAATACCCAACAAGATGGCATTTTAGACCTTATTTCCTAATCTCTTGGCATCTAAGCTATCAAATTGGCCCCTGTGGGACCCATTCACCATGTGTAGCTAATGAGTCCTATTTGGCTCAAATTTTGACCTTTGAGTAGGAAAATAGTGGAATCTGAGTTTAATTTTTCTTCATGTCTTCCTGTGATGAGGTATTAATGGCATACTAAGGCACAAGTGTGTATAAATAGGTGTTTTTATCCTCATTTTACATCTCCTCCATCTCCCATTAATCCATTCATACACTCTTCATCATTAATCATCTATCTTCTATCTCAAATCAAGCAAGCTAGGGTTTTCACATTGTATTTCATCAAGAAAGCTTCTAAGGACATTTAAGGGAAAAATATTCTTCCATTGTTGCATAATTTCAGGATCAAATCATCATGTAAAGGTAATATATTCCATTTATTACATGATTCATTCCTTTCTTTCATCATTTTGGTTTAATTACCTAAACAGGGTTTGACCAAGGCAAACCCCCATGCCCTAACAATCAACATTTCTTCTTCTCTTCGTGTTTGTTTGTAGATTTAGGGCCCTTGGAAGTTTAGAAATCATTGAAGATCAAGTTTCAAGGTTGATAAAGTATTTTCCTCATTCAACAAGTCAAAGAATAAAAAACAAGTCACTTTCAACCCTGAATCTAATAGTTTCAGAAGTGGACACCTATAAGAAGCAGAAGTAGAGATTTAGGTTTTACATGTTTAATCAATCAATCTTATCAATTAGTTGCACTTAGATCATTACATTCAGCCATAATTCCATCATACATAACCTAATTTGAATGAACCCAAGTTAGCATTTTTTCTCCTACCACTCTCCTTTTAGGTGAAAAACCTAAGAAGAGCTACAGAAGTGCATGGTGCTAAAAATATATGGTTCAATATTCAATCCAATTTGGGATCCTATGACATATTTGAGTGACAATTGGAGGAAAATAGTGGTGCAACAACATCCCACATTTTCAACATTGTTCATTTTGGTAAACCTACATTTTTAGAACATTCATTCATTTTTTGTCATTTGGAGTTCATTAAAGTCCTAGATCTAGGTTGCACTCATTCTTGCATTGCATATTGCATTAGTGAAAGTGCATCTAGGGTTCCTCATATTTTCATTAGTGAAAGTGCATATAGGTTGCATTTTTTTTTTCTTGCATCATTTTATCTAATTGAAAAACTTAAAAGTGCATTGTCATTCATCCTAATTACATTTAGGAACATTGTTATTGCATTCAAAATATTGAAAATTGCATTCAAATTTTCATCCAATTACTTTTCATTAGTTACTTTTTCTTGCATTCATTTTCCTACTTTTCTATTTCTAAATGTCAGGTCCCTCGGTAGGAAACCTAAGAACACTTTTATCAACTCATATTTTTTTGTTTGTCTGAAAGAAAATCCTTTAGTGGGACTAAACCACCCTTACTCGTGTCTTAGTCCCTCTATGCGTTTATGGATCAAAATCATGCCTGAGTTGTTTATTGTGTGTTCCAACTTCTAGAACCTCTATATTTCACCAGTAGGACCAAGACACCCTTGTTGGCATCTTCATCCTTGTGGAGTTTGAGGTTGCATTTTTCAAGGTTAAATAGTGAATTTATGTGTTTCTATTTGATGTAGTTACTTTGTTGTTTTATTCTATCAGTTTATTATTTCATGCATTTTCATAGTTCATGTTTACAATTGATTGATAAAGATAGATTATTGCACTTTCATTTTGTTAGATGTAGAATTCATTTTACATTCATTAGAAAACCAAAACCAAAAAAAAAAGAAACATCAAATCTAAACAAGCATAAATTTATGGTTAGTATCTTAAAACCATTTTTCCAAGTTAGTGTCACCCTCAAACCTTCTAGTAGTGGGGTGATCCCACAAAGCTGGTTTACAATTTGTAGGAGATTCTGATTTTTAGAAAATATAATGATTTAATCATTTAAAAGTTCCATTTAAATCATTCCAATTGAAGAAGGTTTGATCAAACTACCTTAGATCAAACCCCCTTGGATAGAACCCTGCTAGTTTTAAACCATACCTATAACAGATTCTCCTTTATACCTATCAAAATGTTGATACAAACCCACTTTTGATTTACCTTTTGAGGGATCAAATGAATTCATTTAAAATTTCTTTTTCGTAAGTATGTATTCCTTATTATAATCTTCCCAAAAAGTATAATTTTAAGTAAATTTAATTTTATTATTATATTTATTTTTTGTTTCTTGTGAATGTAGGTTTTTCACCAAAAATTGAGCTCTATGTTCTGCACATGTGGAAAAATAGAATATTATCAACAACAAAAAATTTAAAAATATGAGTGCACTAGATATTGAAGTCCTTGATCCAAACAAAAAACTAAAATTGAATTTTTATACATACAACAAAATTTACGTGTTATACGGTCACGCTATGTTTGAATTGTAATTGGTTTGACTTTGAAACTTGATTAAAGAAAAAATATTCAATAAAAAACTACCTAACCAAGTGGAAGCACTATATATCGTAGTTACAAATCTAAATTCAAAATAATTAGAATTTAATCCTTCATGTAAAAAAAGTTATGTGTTATACGATGAGTGTCACTTTTTAAAAATGTTGTTTTCTGAAAAGAAAAGAAAAAAACAAGATTTTGAGGGAGATGGAAAAAGAAGTGCAATCTGATTCCACAAATTTTGAAAAATATATATTTAAAATCTACAAAAAAAATTTCACGAATCTCTAGTTTGTGTCATTATCAAATTCCTCACAGTTTAGTCGCTATAGGTGCTTGAAAGTGAAGATTTATTTTTAAAAAATTATTCAGTGTTCAGTTTGGCCAAAAATTATAAACCACTATTGTGGGATCACCTAGTGATGACTTTGATATGTTATATAAATCCCTTAAGGACTTCATCTTGCAAGGTTTTTCCACTAATTCTTTTTCAAGAAAACTTAAACAAAGAGAAGGAAATGTCATTCAACCTCAACTTATCCTTTATCCACCTTCAAACAAACCTCAACCTACAAACAAAACTATCCTTATCCTTGAATCTCCTAAGGAAAATGTGTTGTAGCAATCAAGTTATAATATTGTTGCTCATACATATAACACAAGGAATAATAGGCAACCTCAACCTAATCTCATTTTGTTACCATTATGTAATCCTATATTTCCTAGTGCTCCTCATTTAACATCGCATAGTGGAAAGGAGTATGATCTTGTTGAACAACTTAAGAATACTCTTGGTAATATTTCCTTATGAGACCTAATTCAGAATTCACCTAACTATCACACTATGATTCAAATAGCCTTACAACAAGTAGTGGTTCCTCTTGGTACAAATGCAAATGATGTCACAACTCTAATACAAGGAATGAATATAGTTAATGCAAAAATTAACTTTCACTGGCATGAGCTCCCTCTCTTGGAGATGAGAAAGAAATATGATACATTCATGATAATATCCAGATAAAAAATTGCAAGAATAAAAATGACCCTTGTTGATAATGGCTCAACTCTTAATTTGTACCAAATTGAAATGGACCCCAAGCTTGAAATTTTACAAATTGAATTTAAGGAACCACTAGTCGTCTGAAAACATTAATTTCAACATAAAAGATAGAACCTATGAAAGAAGACAAACAAGAGATGGAGAAAGTGTTGAAACTATTAGATGATGATTGGGGTTCCTTGGAATTCACACCTTCATTTATAGGAGAATATATAATCACTAGAAATTAGGATGAAAAACAAAAACAACTAATGGTTATTTCAATACATGACTCAGGAGAAAAATCACAAGCATCTATCTCATCTACTCTTGAAGAAGACACAAGCTACACAACAAACTTTGATGAGATAGATTATCAACAACCGGGTATGTGCAGGATCATGGTGCGCCAAAAAGTGGCAATATTTGTAGGGCATGTGGCTGACGACTTTTTTTTCACCCAAAATTAATGAAATGAAAAGGGTTTTTAGAGGAGATTATCAGCTTTCCAAAAATATAAATTATGATTTAATTTGAATTTAATAAATAATTATTATTCATTTTCTATTAGAATTACGACTAAAGTCCTGATCGATAGGTTGATTGAAAAACATCTATAACTTTCAAACGGTATCATATTTTTGAATCCAAAACATGCATCACATTCTATACTTCACATACTATAGGATTAAAAAAGAAAAGTTAAATTTCATGAATTTTTGACCAAGTTAAGGTGGTAACGACGAGTTTTTATATTTTCTAAAATTTGTAATAAAAATTCATAATTAATTATTTACTTGGAAAAAAATTACAAAAAATATGCATCACATTCGGACATGAGTCCTCTACTAATATATAAAATCTTATAAAAAAATATTATCATTTTATTATGGTTAGGGTGGTCAGACAAACACCTACTTCTTATTTTTTCCCTAAAATTTAAGTACTACTGCATTGAAATTTCAAATTTTCACCAAATAGATTTTATTTATTTTTAAATAAACCTAGTATTTTAGAAACTACATTCAATTTTCTACATATTCTATTCTTACATATTTTTGAAATAATATAGATAACTTATTCAAATATTTACGTCAAGTTTCCTAACACTGATTTTTCTGAATTTTTTGCCACTTAAGGGCCTGTTTGGCATACCATGATCCTGCACATGCCCAACCACAAAACCCAAAAGAAATGAAAATACTTTATAGGAGCAATTATGAATTTATGAAACAATTGGGTTATAGTAGGAAAGGATGTGGAAATAAAGAACAAGGAATTTGTGTCCCCGTGGAACCTAACATGCCAGAAATGAAAAATGGTTTAGGATACTATCCTTCTAAAATAACAAAAGAAAAAAACTACCTTCATTAAACATCAACACCATTATGTGTAAACCACAAATAAATCTTACCTTGAAGCATCTAGAATTTCTTGATATGAATTCTAAACCATCACTGGAATACTTTGAAGATGACGAAGCCTTGAAAAAAATTCTAGGAATTTATGATAAACCATTTACTCCTCGTCAAAAGAAAAAGGTTACATGTGCTATGATTAGCACCAAATAAAAAGATGGAGAAAAGGAGACAAGTGAGATAGATATGAATAATGAAGAGTACAACCCTAAATTTTTGAAATAAAATTCACTCCCTTTAGGGGATACCATGGATATAGCAATGAACATCAATGATAAAGAGAAAGTGATTAATATAGGAAAATGCCTTGATGATGGAGAACAAGAGGATACTGCAACTTTGGTTCATGACTTTCCCAAAATTTTCTCTAGGACTTATTTGGATATGCTGAGAATTGACCCTAAGATTGTAACACATAATATTGTCCTCATTGAAAATGCTAAGTGTGACAAATAGAACATTCAAAAAATGAACCCTAAAAAAACCTTGCCCGTTAAGGAGGAAATTGAAAAACTCCTTGAGGCTAGCTTCATAAGACCTATAGATTATTCTCCTTGGATCTCAAACATTATCATAGTTACAAAACCTAAGAATCATATTAGGATGTGCATGGACTTTCATGATTTGAGTAAAGCATCATTAAAAGATGACTTTCCACTTCCTAATATTGACATGATAGTAGACTCGACTATGGGACATGATTTTTTTTCATTCATGGATGGATTTTTTGGATAATATCAAATTTTCATCAACCCTCAAGATCAGTACAAAACAACATTCACAAATATTTGGGGAACTTTTTTTTGGATTATGATGCCTTTTGGATTGAAGAACATAGGTGCAACATATCAACAAGCTATGACATTGATTACATACATAATATTTTGGAAGACTATGTTGATGATATTCTAGCTAAATCTTTAAAAAGATAAGACAATGTAAATGTTCTTTGGAATATTTATGAGAAAATTCAAAAATAAAACATGAGATTGAATATGAAAAAGTGTGTCTTTGGTGTAGATAGTGGAAAACTTTTAGGTTTCATCATATCTCACAACTCGGCATAGAGGTGGACACAAAGAAAATTAATGTTATAGTTAACATGCCACCTAGAAATATCTCTAAATTGCATACCTTACAAAGAAGAATTCAATCCATTCATCATTTTTTAGCATCCTTAGTTGATCAAACATTACCATTTACACATTTCCTCAAAAAGGATATGCACTTTGATTGGAACGAGGATTGCAAAAAGGTTTTCAATAATTTGAAGGAATACCTTGCAACTCCACCTATTTTGCAACCCACTATGCAAAAACAATTGTTCATCCTTTATACATTGGCATCAACTCATGCTCTCGCAATATTGTTGGCCCAAAAAGATGAAAAGGGTAAATAACATCATGTTTATTACATTAGTCGAACATTGATTGATTATGAGAAATGATACACAACAATAGAAAAATAGTGTTTGGCTCTTTTATTCACTACCAATAAGTTACAACATTACTTATTAAATGCTAAAATACAAGTGATGATGAAGTTTTACCTTTAAGATACCTTTACACTAAAATATAATTATCAAGATGCTTAGCTAAGTGCGTAATGTTGTTAACTGAGTTTGAATTTAAATTTGTATCATGAAAAGAAATTAAGGGTCAAGCCTTGACCAAACAGTTGGATGATGCTACTTTTGATTTAGTGTTACCTGGTAATTATTATTTCCCTAACGATAATGTGTTGAAAATCCAAGAAAATACATGGAAATTGTATTTTGACGGATCTAAGTGCAAAACCGGCTCTAGTGTATGGGTTATAATAAAATTTAATTCATGCTACTACCTTTGAGCTTCATGCACAAGTTCTTATTTGGCCATTCTCGATATGGGGTTTGGATATTATTGGAAAAATATATTAGCCTTCATTTGTTGGACATAAATTTATTATCACTATGACATTATTTCATGAAATGGGTAGAAGTTACCCCCTTGCATTCAACAACCACTGATTTAATATGGTGTTTCATATTCAAACACATTATTGCTTTCTTTGGGCTTCCTTCCACATTAGTTTCAGACCATGGGACAACATTTAAGGATAATGATGTGAAGAAGTTCTTGGAAAAATTTAATAGACAACATTGATTTCAACGCCTTATTATCTACAATATAATACACAAGTTGAATCAACTAACAAAACTCATGAACAAATTCTAAGAAAAATAGTGAATAAACATAATAAAGACTGGCATACACAATGAACATACACATTATGGGCTTATCATACTAGTATCATAACTTCAACAGGAAACACACCTCGTAACCTTGTTTATGGTGCTGAGGCAATTATGCCCTTGGAACTAGAGATTGCCTCCTTAAGAAACGCTCTTCAAGGGCTTATTGGTGACCATACTTATAAGGAACAAGGATTACATCAACTTGAAATGATCGATGAAAGGCACATCAATGCTCTCAAACATCTTCAAGCTTATCATCCCTTGGTCATTAAACAAGGGTTATTTGGTGCTATGCGAGAATGAGTGAAATGTCAATGCTAGCCCAAAAAAGAAAGGAATTTTTAGCCCTAATTGGTTAGGACCTTATATAGTTGAGAAAGCTATGGGTTTAGAGCATATTTGATATCTGAAATGGATGGTACACCTCTTCACGAACCTATCAATGTCACAAATTTGTGCTTGTATTATACCTAGCCTTTTTTAATAAGATGAGTCTTTAAAGTAGCATTGTTAGATTTAATGGATAGTATGCTTGCTTCATTCTTGTAACATAGTTTTATGTGCCTTGAATATTCAGGTGGTAGGGCCCAATTTGGTTTTAGATTCTTACTTTAGGTGTCATGCTATTCAAAACTTATGGTGTTCATTATGCTTTATTAAATCCTTATTTGCATTTAATATTATATAATTAAATCATCAATGCATTTAATCTAGCATAACATACTGCATCATAAATATGAGAAAAATTAAGAAAAGACATGTTAGATCATGGAGATATTTATTGAATATTCTAATAGAGATATTTAATAAATCACATTACCATCTAGCACTTATAAATATAAAATCCAAACATGCTCATATATATATATAATACATCTCATCAATAGTATGATGTCACTATGGCCTATGACTGTTGGATCCCTTGACATCTAGTGTCTGCACCGATTGAGAGAAAGTGGTGTGTGATTAGGATCTACTCATGGTAGTCATCTCCCACATATTCCATAGTGCTTCATGTGCCTCACCCTTGCATATCAGTGCATCCACACACTCTCGCTTTGTGTGATTTTTATCATCTTGGATTCTAGCATTCTCTCTATAGCCACTTGACCTCTATTTGTAAGATAGCCTATCTCATAGATCTTTTAGTTGCTCAAGCCTCCTCTAACTCCACCTCCAAGGCTAATATCCAACCCTCAACTCAATCAAGGCACCAAAAGGTCCAAGCATTGTACCATGAACTTTGGGGGCATGTACTTTGTGATAGTATCCTCATTCGCAGGAAAGGGTGGCACTATCTTGGCCACCACATGTTGGAAGAGGTCCTCATGATCTACCACGGGCCCTACGAGGTAGAAATCATAAGAATAATCAATATACATAATCATAATATACATATACATGAGCATGATATACATAAAAACAAAAAGCATAACAATAAAACATCATCACTTGGGTCTATAGCATGATCCATAGGAATCTTGAATGCCCTACTACTCTCCCCACTCTCGCGTACACTAGCACATGAAGACTGTCACATTGTAACCTATGTAGGAACTATATCCCTACACACAGGTCTAGAAGGACTAGCCTCACCTCTGTCAATGTCCTCACTCATAGGCTATCTCTACTCATCCTCTATCTCCTCTTCATCCTCCTCCTCCTCATACTCATCCTCCTTTGACTCCTCATCCCCACTTGGAAATAGGTCTTCTAGATCTATCTCACTACTTGACTCTCTATCCTCCCCCCTTGGATATGGTAAAGGTCCCAAAAATCCCATAGGATATCCCATATGAAAGATAGGTCTTGGCTAGACAACCTCCCACCACTTGTCGTACTCCTCTTTAGTTCTTACGTAATCAACATCAGAGACTAGGGATGAATTTGTATTCTTCTCCTCTACATTGCTCTAGACAACATCACCTACTTTCAGCCATTTAAGGTCCCTAGGTCTACATGTGCTCTATATTGACCATTTGTATGAAGACTATAGTACTATTCATCTCTATATCTACCTAAATTGTCTCATGATGCAATTGTAGTAGAAGAGTCTCTCTACATGATTGCATCATCTTAGAAAAATCCTATCCCTCTGCATCTACCTCAACTATCTTATAGTGTCAGGAAAAAGAGCTCCATCAGATAAGGTCTCTGTATAATATCCTCCTACCTCAGCCTATCAAATATGGCCCTTCAAAAGAGTACATCATCATGTTTCGAAGCCTATCTAAGTGGAAAACCAAAGGCCTATGGGTATCCCACCACTATACCAATAAAAAATCCTCTAGGTTTGCTACAAGTAATGTGCTCCAAGAACCATGTCTGTAATAAAGTTTAGTGTAGCATATTGTTCATCTCCCCATAAATAAACTGACCCAAGCCATAATATTGGTGGACCACTATGCTCTAACCCAATGTAAATATGATGTGGTAGCACTCCATGTCTCAGACCATGTGCACTAGTCCCCCCTCTAGATGTGCCCCACAACTGTTGAGAACTAGTACCAATGCTACTATGAAGATCATGATGCATCTGATGAGTAGTAATGCAAGCCCAATGCATGTTCCTATGATTGTATGTTGAATTGGTTTCCTTAGGCTATACTCGATGTTAGATTGCATGTCCTAAAATCTCTTGCCCTATGCTAGAAAACCCCTCTCCCCATGGATGGGAACCCACAATATTTGGTGGACATCCTCTAATGTAATATTCATCACCCTTGTCAGTAGATGAAATTTACATGTATCTGCATCCCATCTCTCTCATAGTGCCATTAGCATGGCATCATGATATCACATCATTGGGGAGAGATAGTCCCAATAGAGACCTATCTCCTAGACGATCTACACATCCTCCTCAAGTAGCTAATCAAATAGCTCTCATAGATAGTTGAATGTTCAGTCACCTAGGTGCGGGTATCCCACCATGATGCTAATTAAAAATCCTTTAGGTCTAGTATAGGTAATGTGCTCTAGGCACTAGGTCTGTAGTAAAGTGTAGTGTAGCATGTTGGTCATCTCTCCATAAGTAAATTGACCCAAGTCATAATACAAGGGTACTAGTATGCTTTGACCCCATGCAAATACGATATAGCAGTGCTCCATGTCTTGGATCATGTGTACTAGTCCCCCTCTAGATGTTCCCCATGGTCATTGGGAACTAGTACTAGTGCTATTGTGAAGATCATGATGGATCTGATGAGTGGTGACTGTGCATGTAGTATCCATGCAAGTATGATGTGTAGTCTTGTGATTTTACACTGAACTAGTCTCCCTAGGCAATACTCGATGTCAAATTGTATATCCTCAAAGATCTTTCCCTGTGCTAGAAAAACCCTCTCACCATTGATGGGAACCCATAGAATCTGGTACACATCCTCTAGTGTGATAGTCATCACTCCTATTGATAGATGAAATATGCATGTATCTATGTCCCATCTTCCCACCAGTGTCATTAGTATGGCATCATGATATCACATCACTAGGGCAAGATAGTCCCAACAGAGACCTATCTCCTAGAGGATCTACACATCCTCCTCAGGTAGCTGATCAACTAGCTCTCAGAGATGGTTGAACATTCGGTCACCTAGGTGTTGGTGTGACCGAGGTGTAGCCTACCATAGAAAATAAGAAAAATGTCATTTAAAACATCTTAAAAACTTAAATTTGTTCTTTATAGTCAAAATATGTTCTAAGGTTGCTCTAGAATATCTCAATTAAGGGTTGTAGAGACTTTATTCCTTAACTGGGACACTTTGTAATGAGGTGGGGCACTTTACAAAAATCTAGAAAAATGAAAGGAAATACCTCCTTAAACTCTAAATTCATTTAAAAATTTCATAAAAACATAAAAAAATGACTAAATCAAAGTACAGAGAAGGAAAAATCCACTCACAATAGGTTGTAGCTCATCACATGCAACTGCCTCTCAAAGAAGCTCAATTGGCGAACATGTGGATCGACGTTTGCTCAACATGATGGCTCAATCTACTCCAAGATCACTCTACAAAAAGGTAAAAGAAAAAATGAATATGATTTACCTTCTCTTTATCCTTATATACATGCATTTTTTTGTCACTTTTTGTTAAAAATAAAATAAGTTCTTTCTATTTAAACTAACATATTAGGAGCTAGCAAACTCCAATTTTGATGTTGTTCATTGCATTGGAATCGTGGTTCCACTCCCATTCTCATCAAATCTCTATCATTAGGTTGCATGGTACTTGGAAATTCCCTATGATGGACTTGTACAGTTTGATGTGGTTGGATTGTTACCTTGATTCCACCTTCACAAAGCAAGTAGAATCAAGGGGGGCATACATTCAACCTTTAATTTATCTTGCTAGGAAATATAGGTAAGAAGATTATATTTGACCTACTATTGAATCTATGATTTAGGATGTGGTTTCTAACATTGTGGATTTTAGGTAGCTACAATGGGGGCTTAATTCTCCCTAGCAAATCAATATGAGTATTCTTTTATAACATTACTTTTTGAAGTACTTTAGCTTGCATATGCACGTAGTGTCATATGGGTGTGAAAGTAAGGGATAAATTTAGTGTAGGAAAATGAATACCTTTTCATTTTCACACTTTATTTAGACCTATTTTACCACCCATTGCATTAAATTCCCTTTAGGTCACTTATTATGGGCCCCTAAGACCTCTTTTTGTGCATCCCAAGGAATATTTTAATTGTAAACCTGACCAAAATTCATAAACAACCGTTATTGTTGGTAACCCACCTTTTAAAATTCCAAAATAAGCCTTGTGGGATGAAAACGTTCTTGGTGGCATCTTAGTCCCCCTTTTTGGGACTAAGACACCACCTAGGGTATCTTAGTCGTAGGGGCTTTATTTTTGGGAATTAAGAGTAGGAAATGAAAATATTTGAATTAATTTGACATTTTTTCCACCTTTAAGATCTAATAACTAGGTTACTAGATAGGAATTCCTAAAAATTAAGATTCACACCCATTTTTCACATAAGTTGAAGAAGATAAGACATAATAAGTAAAAAATGAAGGAGAGTTTCAAGAAGAAAGGAATTGAAGTCTTCAAGCAGTCTCCTAGTGTTTTTTGTACATTTGTCAAGTCCATTTTCAAGTTAAGATCTAGCATTGCCAAAGACTAATGATGTATGCCTATGGAGGATCATGAGAGATTCTAGGTTGCAGATACAACTATTCATACTTCCAAGCCTAAGGACTTGTTTCTTGATTGATCCCATCTTCCATTATTATTCTATTTTTTGCCTAAGGAAGGTATATTTCATGCTTATAGCCTATTAGGGTGATTTTAGATCTCGTTTGTAGGTCATTTTTATTTGAATCTTAGGAATTATATTCTAACACATTTGAATAGGGTTTCTTCATGTTCTAGCTTGCATAATCTTAGATACACTTGAGATTAGGGCTCACACACATTTCCATTTTTTGGTCTATGCATTTTCATTAAGGTTTAATTACCAATAAGGGGTTTGACTAAGGAAACCCCCCATAAACAATCAATCAAATTTCCTTTATTGTGCAAGTTATTTGTAGGTTCAGATTTGAAGACTTAGTGAAGAAGGAAGTGTAGATATTGAATCTCAAGATCATGTTTAGAAACTTCAAAAATTCAGATTAGGACTAAGGTGATAGCAAGGGATTCTTAGTGCTCCAAGTGGAATTTTGTAGAGATTATTTGTGATCTTGTTCTGACATCTGAGGATTCCACATTTCCCTCGAAAAACAACTGTGGGACTAATAAGACAACAAGGGTGTCTTAGTCCTCCTTGGAATATTTTGATAGTGTTTTTTCATTTCCAAAATCCTTGTCATATTTCCAGACTTCTCAGGTACACATACCCTAACTTGTTATTGCATAATTTCATCATTTACACTCTTTATTTTGCTTGCATTACTAGGTTTGTGAGTTGAATGTTAAAGTGTCTTTTCCAAGCTTTTTCTTTTTGGTGAACCCCTTAAAGCTTAAAGAATCCCTTTGTATTTCTTCCCTATTGAGAACCGACTCACCCTTTGGGTTGATAGTCAATCCAATTTGGGACCCTATGACATATTTGAGTGACAATTGGAGGAAAATAGTGGTGCAACAACATCCCACATTTTTCAATATTGTTCATAGGCCAACTCTCTTCATTTTTTGGTAGACGTAACTTTTAACCAGAGGCTTGTGCATTTATTTACCTATGTAGATGCCATGAAAACTTCTCTTTGCTCCCATCTCATGGTTGAAAATTTGGAGAAATTGCAATTCTATTGGAGGAATTTAAATTAAACTTTATATTTTATAAAATTTTCCCTAAATATTTAGGGTTCAATTTTCTTTGTAGCAAAGTGAAGTGGGACCAAGGATCTTGAAGTTATTTTTTGGGGAATATTTATTCCACATTCTCCACGTGGTGGAGTTATTTTGTGTTCATATATAAATTTTTTCCATTTATTGGTGTGAACAAGTCTCGCAGATTGTGAATAGGTTGTCTCTCATGTGTGGTGATTGGTGTTATGTTCTTGGTGAGTGATTTGGTGTAGAAACCCAGTAATTTTTTCTTTTTATAGTCTCAGCCATTTTTTGAATTATTGCTTCCTGAAGTTTTTTGGGAAGGTTTCATTTTCAATATTTGGGAGTTTCTAATTGTTGTTGAAGGTTAATGTCTTTGTATTCTTGTAGATTTATCATAGTTGATTATGGAGTTTTCATTTCATCCTATTGTGATTATATTGAAAAGGAGAAACTATAAAGAATGGAGAGATGGTATCATAAAACATCTTAGATGGCTTTATTTGTTGTCACATTTATATAATATTGTTCCCCTTCCTAGTACTGATATTAAGAAATTTACATGGAATTGCAAAAGGGAACATCTCCTAGGAATTATCGCAATGTATATTGATGATGCCACTTTGAATGTTATTGTTCATTTTGAGTATCCTCATATTCTTTGGACTAAAATTTGGGAAATACATGGAGATCTCGATACTCAGCTATTCCCAGATGATCCTATTTTATATTCTATTATGCCTTTTCATTTTGTAGACAATATACCCTATGATCATGCTACCATGAAATAGTTTAATGTTTTGGAATACTTTGAATCTTCAAATGTGGATGACAAGGGCTCTTTAGATGCTAATTCTTCTCCATAAATGGGTATGCGCAAGATCATCATGGAAAAAATAGGCCCTTAAGTGGCAAAAAATTTAGAAAAATCAGTGTTGGGCAACTTGACGTAAAAATTTGAATAAGTTATCTATATTATTTCAAAAATGTGTAAGAATAGAATATGTAGAAAATTGAATTTAGTTTCTAAACTAATAGTTTTATTTAAAAATAAATAAAATCTATTTGGTGAAAATTTGAAATTTCAATGCAGTAGTACTTAAATTTCAGGGAAAAAATAAGAAGTATGTGTCTGTTCGACCACCCTAACCATAATAAAATGATAATATTTTTCTATAAGATTTTATATATAAGTATAGGACTCATGTTTAGATGTGATTCATATTTTTTTGTAATTTGTTTCCAAGTAAATAATTAATTATGAATTTTTTATTACAAATTTTAAAAAATATAAAAACTCATATGTTTGACCACCTTAACTTGGTCAAAACTTCATGAAATTTAATTTTTCTTTTTTTAATCCTATAGTATGTGAAGCATAGAATGTGACACATGTTTCAGATTCAAAAATGTGATACCATTTGAAAGTTATAGATTGTTTTCAATCAACCTATCGATCAGGACTTTAGTCGTAATTCTAATAGAAAATGAATAATAATTATTTATTAAATTCAAATTAAAGCATAATTTATATTGGTGGAAAGCTGAGAATCTCCTCTAAAAACCCTTTTCATTTCATCAATTTTGGGTAAAAAAAGTCGTCAGCCACATACCCTACAAATACCCATAGTATTGCCACTTTTTGGCCCATCATGATGCTGCACATACCCAAAGAACAGTTGATGTACCTTCATCTTCAGTGATTCATTGTGTAGATTCATTGATTAAGGATACTATCATTCCTATTTAGTAGGACTATTCATCTTGTGTTGATGATTCACTAAGCATGTCCAATGATTCATTACAATAGAATACTCATTGTCTTCCTAATTGGGATTCATATTTGTCATATATTGGTTCATTGTTTGTAGAATCTCATATTTTTGACTTGGAAGACACATTTGAGGGTATATCCCTCTTATTTGATGGTAGTTGTGGTACAACTATTTTCACCCCATATCTATCTTTGGAGAATGTTCAAAATTAGTTTCTAATGGTACCTTTTTTCTCACCTCCTATTGTGATTGGGCATGTTCCTTATTGGTTCATGGCATCATATTCCAAGGTCTTGGTGAAACATGATAAAATTTCAGAGACATCATCATACATCTTCATGCTTCTTTCTTTTAATTCCTATCTAGAATGGGAAGCATACCTTCATTTTTACTTGATTTTGTTTCTTCCAAAATGGAAAAAAGTTGTTTGTTGACATTGGATCATGTTTTGTCTTTAGGCACTTACCATTTTTGTAGGCGATTACACATTGTGGGGGGGCTACATGGTCTCTCTCTTCCCCTCTTATGGGATGGCTATTGATTGTATATACATGCTGTATGTAGTCCTTGCAAGGTGTGATTGAGTCCTCCATTCATGCATCCTTTTTTTTCTTTTCTCTTATTTGGAGAGGGGTTTTTTTCCCAGAGGGTTTTTCTCCTATTCTCCAATTGTGAGAGATTTATTTTTACATTGTAAACATGGGTACCTAGCATGGTTGTGTAGTCAAGACCCATATTGCATCTTCGTTTTACATAATAATCTCCCTAAGTTACACTTAAGGGGGGTGTTAGGGTAAATAGGATTTACTTGCTTAAGTTTACTTAGGCATATTGCATTTAATCATTAGGTGGTTCTTTCCCATATCATGTAGTTTTCTCACTCACAATATATTTCATTCCTTTAAAAGGTTGTACAATATGTATTTTTCACATCTCAATTTATTCACTCATTTTTCTAATGAAACAACATGGTTTGCTTCTCTCGTATTTTGTGGAGATTGATTTACAAATGATTTCCTTGGTTTATTTTCTCTAATAGATAAATCAATCAATTAGGAATTTTTTAAAAAAGGAAAATAAAATATGATTATACTAGTCCTTAGTGTATAATTAGGATTTTTTTTCATTGATTACATGTGTTATTGAACACAACATTCCCTTTCACCCATTAAATACTACTTCTTTGGAATCCATATCACTACTAGGGTTGATTTATTACATTAGTGAAAAAGAGTACCATTATATATATAATCATGAATATTAAAGAATATTTAAATAATGTAACAACATCCACACATCATAAATGATAATGAAAAAACATACAAGTGTGTTATAAAATTTATCATATTATAAATTCTTAGAGTTAAAGAATAGGTCAAATGTTCATGACATAAATAACTTGAAAAATTAATTAAGAATATCATAGCAATTGAATATACAAGAACTCCCTTTATGGAAGCCTCTCATTCTTCTTGCCCATCTAGTATTTTGAATCTATGTAGTTGTTACCCTCTTGCTCAGTTGTTCGTTCCTTTCCAAGTTGTGCACTAGTTGTGTATCTCACAACTAATGCTCTTGCATTGGGTGTGGATGTGTCTGCTCATAAACCTCGTTATATGGATGCAACTATGGTTTCCCTAGTTTCTTCAAATTATTCTAAACTATATTTTTTCATTGATGCTATGCAAATAAAAAATTATAGAGAGGGCTTTGTGAATCCTCTATGGTGTAAGGGTATGTGCAGGATCATCATGCAAAAAACAGGCCCTTAAGTGGCAAAAAATTCAAAAAAATCAGTGTTAGGCAACTTGACGTAAATATTTGAATAAGTTATCTATATTATTTAAAAAATATGTAAGAATAGAATTTGTAGAAAATTGAATGTAGTATCTAAAATACTAGGTTTATTTAAAAATAAATAAAATCTATTTGGTGAAAATTTGAAATTTCAATGCAGTAGTACTTAAATTTCAGGGAAAAAATAAGAAGTAGGTGTCTGTCTGACAACCCTAACCATAATAAAATGATAATTTTTTTTTAAAAGATTTATATATAAGTAGAGGACTCATGTTTGTCGGAATGTGATGCATATTTTTGTAATTTTTTCCAAGTAAATAATTAATTATGAATTTTTATTACAACTTAGAAAATATAAAAACTTCATTTTGTTTGACCACCTTAAGCGAATTGAAGCTTCATGAAATTTAATTTTATTTTTTTTAATCCTATATTATGTGAAGCATAGAATGTGATGCATGTTTGGATTCAAAATATGATCTTGGATTTGAAGAGTTATAGATGTTTTCAATCCCGACCTATGGGTGGGACTTTACAATTAAATAATTCTAATAGAAAATGAATAATAATTATTTATTAAATTCGAATTAAAATCATAATTTATATTTTTGAAATCTGAAATCTCTCTAAAAACCATACCGTTCATTAATTTTGGGTGAAAAAAAAGTCGTCAGCCACATACCCTACAAATATTGCCACTTTTTGTCGCACCATGATCCTGCACATACCCGTAAAGATTGTACTCCTATTATTTCCCTAGGTAAGGAAGTCCCTGAATAGATTTAATTATACTCTAATACTTTCCTTATCTGTAGATTTTATCATTAGAAATCTTCCCTTCTTCATCTGCACTAGTATATTTTCATTCATTGGTCTCTATTAGTGGAAGGTCTAATGGATATTTATCCTTCTACAAAAGGTTTCCTTGTTGTTGGGTTTTGTTCAACTAAGGATAGACATATAGTTTTAGATTACGGCTTGTGGGAATGGGATTCTCACCCCTTGTCCATGAGGCCTTAGGTTCATTCCTTTAAGCCTTTTAAAGGAACCCATTGATTTGGTACCTATTTGGGTAAGATTATGTTATCTTCCCTTACAGTTCAGTTGCCTCTCTACTTATGAGGGAATAGGTGATACTCTCTATAGGTTCCTGAAAATGGATATTATTTCTAAGATTTTGTAATCACACCTCCTTTTCTTGGACTCTAGTGGAGGAAATTTTTTCTAAGGCCTTACCAAGTGAGATTGTGCTCAAGGTTAATGGATAATCTTGGTCCCAACTAGTGGATTATGAAGTCATTCCTTTTTGTTGCAAACATTTTTTTGCAATTTTTTAGTTGGTCATGACTGCTTTTGTGGTTCTCATTATATTTCATCCTTTACTTAGTGGGAGAATTATCTCTATGAAGATTTAGTAATGCACCCCACTACAGAATCTTCTTTTGATGGTGAAGATTCAAGAGCCCCCTCTCCTACATCAATGAATATTCCTATAGCTTCTATTTTGTTATCTCTAGACAACGATACTCCTAATGTTGTGTGTGTTGCTTGATTTGAGGCCCCTATTGCTCCTACTCTAAAGAATATTCCTATTATTGATGATGATACTCCTCCTGTGGATTCTGCTGGGTTTTTTTTAGATATGGTTGGTCCTTTTGTTGTGTGTCTTGCCTCCCCTGATGCCCCTACTTCTCTTGTGTTGAAAAAGGATGGCTTAACTTGATGCTTCTTTTTCTCCACTTGTTAGGTACTCTAAAGGGGATTTTTCCTCTTTTGATCTAACTATTTCTTCTCCTATTTTTGATTTAGCATGGATAGTTGTGAATAAAAAGAAGAATCCTAAGAAGCTAATTGGTTTGTTTAATAAAGTCATTGGTTCCTAGATCCAATGTTAGAGTTGTGCCTCTTTAGTTGCTTACAGGTTGTTTCTTGTTGGTGGATCCTCTTTGCTTTATATTGTTTGGGGTGAGGAGATGTAGTCCTTATTTGTCTCATCTATTTATTTATTCTTGTGAACCAACAATTTTGTGGTTCTATGTACTTCTCATGCACTCTTAGGGTTTTTCACCTAAAAGGACAAAGATAGAACACTAAAATTGTGGTGGTTCACTCAAGTAAAGGATTGTATAATATAATTAATTCTAAATGAAATGATACTAAATGTAGTTAAATGATTTAATTGACTGATTATCAATGCAAAACTAATGTAATATATAATATTTGAAAACACAATGTGATATGTAGAAAACGCAGTAGAAATGTAAACTAATGCAAATAGAATTGAAAGATGTTGAAAAAAGTGCACCTAGATGATGAATGTTGAATATGGGAGACTCTAAATACTGGTAGAAATCAATGTAAATAACTAGTGGGACTCATTCACCACTAATGGCGAATTAGTTTTGCTAGTAACAAAAACACCTAAAAACTACTTTTTGATTGTTGGAAACTAGAATTTGACAAAATAAAATTTTCAGCCTTAAGGTGGGACTCATCTGCCACTAATGGAAAATCAATCCTCCTCCAAAATTCTATGAATTCAAAGGTCAATTCTGTAGATCAAGATTTGCACTTTTCTTCTTGTTGGGTTGACGGAGTCAAATCTGTAGAAAACGGATTGTAGGTTGTCTCCAAGCTTGAAATAGGGTTTAGTTGACTTGAAATGCTTTGTTGAATTCATGACCACCTTTTAACACCTATTTGCTTGTCAAATATGCATACAAAAGTCACAAACTTATTGAAGAAATATGAAGATATGTTAATGGCTTCTCCAAGATACTTGATGAATGTTGATTGAATGATCCAAAGTGCTTGAATGCTACTTGATTTTAAATGAATGAATGCAAGTGAATGGGGGTTAAATTGGATGTAAAAAATCTTATTTATACACATTTATGCCCTAATAACCCAATAATACTCAATCACTGGCCGACATAAGGTATTTTTGAATAAAAACCTAAAAGAAAAGTTGAATTATTTTGAATTTGGAGCAAAGAGGAAGTCATTTTCCACCCATGGTGAATGGGTCCCACCATGGGCTTGTAAGTGGGTGTTAGGAATTATCTTGTATTTAATGTTTTTTGTTGGGTTTAGATTCAAAAATACACTTAATTAATTATTATGAGTGCATAAAGGGTTCAAATAAAGCATAAGAAAGGTGTAAATAATGAAATCGAGCCTAGAAAACCATGAAATATTGTTACAATACTTTATAACACTTTAGAATAGGACTTGATAATTGATGAAAATGTAATTTTTAGATCAATTGTAATGAGAGGAGTCTAGAAAATTGTAGAAATTTGTTACAACACTTCACAACACCTTCACAAGACACCATAATTTAAATTTTAAGGACCTAATGTGAATGCAAAAGTTACATTGCAACATTAAATCAAAGAACAATAGACCAAGCATCATCAGAGAAAGACCTAAATAACCATGAAAATGTTAATGGCCCATTTTTCTATGGTACATTTAGCCCCCACTTTAGTGAGAGTATGAACTTGCTTCAAACTCACACTAAAGTAACCATTCACATTGAGAAGGATCAAAATAAACTTATGCTAGAAAGATGGAATAACAATGATCAAGAGGGATGATCAATCCCCTTGGATGAAGATCCCATGGTAAACTAAACATAAGAACAAAGGAACAAAAGTGTGAAAGAGAATGAGAAGGAAGATGAAAAGGAAAATGTTAGATCAAGCTTTGATCATTTGTTTATCTAGTTGTGAATTAGATCTAGGTGGTTTGTCCAAAAAAGAAAATTTATACTCACTCTAGGGTAACAGAACTCATGATAGTCAGTTGGGTGAGAAGAACTGAGAGGTGAAATACATACGCTAGTTGGTATGCACTCACAAAACATAGGTGGATATAGGGAAACTTGTGTTGTAGAATGGGCTTCCCACTCAACCATATCAAAGTTATACCTCCTAATAACTTTAACAAGGTGCCACAAAGGAAAATGTCGGTTCATGCTTCATGAGACAAGAAAAGCTTCGTATGCTTAGAAATAATGAGCAAAGATGAAGGTACCACATGCATGCAAGTTGTGTTATTCAACGTGGCAAAGATGTAACATGTAAAATGTAAAAGAAAGTTCAAAGGAGTCTTGTTAAGTGCATGTAAGGTTTGTCACTTAGGGAACATTGTGTCTAATGTCTCCAAGAGAGGATCAATCAAAGTATAGAATATTCACAACTTAGGGGATGTATTGCATCAAATCAAGCCACCAAGAGGAATGTAATAAGCTAAGATAGATCACACTTATGAAAGAAATAACCCCCATTGTCATCCATAAAGTGAAAAATGCATTGTATGAAGTGACAAAGCTTCACTAAGAACCAAGAATGAAAAATTAAATGATGCCAATGTATGACCCTAATGCAATCATAGGGATATCATCAACCTAATCCACACAATTTTATTCTACTCAATCACCTTTCCAAACTTCAAGACCCTCTCCAAAGTTATCTTCCTTGTTACCACCCTACTTGCCTTGTAGGTAACCAAACCTTGTTTTTAGGTCTTACTCTCAAACAATGCAACAAATCCACTAACCACTTATATTTTATGGACCCCTTAACCCACACAAAATATACCTCAAAATCTCATTAGGTCTCTTTGGACCATATTTACCTAAATTGGCCTTTAGCGTTGAAAAGGGCACCAATTAGCCCACTTTACAAAAGGAACACATTTTAAATATTTCTTATATCTCACAAAAAAAATTAAATAAATTAACCTACCTCCAAAACACCAAATTATCTATCCTTTAAGCCACAACTCACTCACTAAGGCCCACTTTCATAAAACCCACTCTTTTCTCAAAATTGACAAGGTTTTACTGAAAAACCCATCACCTGACCTCATCCAAAATTGAAACCAATTTCATCACTCCTTATTATTATTGAACAAGCTTAATTCACCCACAAGTAATTTTTCTCCCAAGAATCTCACACAGTTCCTTCTTTAAACCTCTCAAATTCACTAATTTTCACCCTTTGATCAACTAGGGTTTCATGCACCCTATCATACTACAGACCCCTCCTACCCTTGAAATCTATCAAAAAAAACATTCACAACCATATATCACTAAAAAAAACTTATTCTAACCTTCTTCCAAACAATCTCTTTAACTTTCTACTTCTAACCTTGTCTCAAAAGCCTAAAATATGAACTTTCAACAGGGCAACGTGGGGAAACTCTTACAAAGACCTTTTCAAGATTAAATTATGCCTCCTACACATAATCCTAATCTAATAAGGCCCATTCCATCAAGATATGGCATGTACAGAAAGATGGAATGGCCTATTAATGCATTTTAACCCTCAAAACCTTAAACCATTGTTTTGAGACTGCTTGTAAAACTCAACTTACCAAATGCTTGAAACTTAATGTAAATCACTCAAATAAACTTTAAAATGATTCCAAATCCTATATATAACAATTAAAATGCATCTCATATTGATAACACCCTGTACAGAACTGTACATAGGCTGTAAGTAAATAATTTACACATAAAATGATTGAAAATAGAGTTATTTTATTGAATTTCCCCTTCCAAATCCTTCAACAACAAACTACATTAACTCCTAAAATATTTATAACTCATCCAACCTCTTACATTTCCTAATAATTCCTTACAACTGTCCATGATGGTTGGGCTTCACTATAACTTTAAATTTGTACTTTTTTTTTAATATTTGACATGACAACATTTAGTAATTTTGCAACATTTTACTTAATGACCCAGCCATAACACTAAAACTTAAATAACATTACAAAATTCCCTAACATGGCTTTATTTGACCACAACAAGACTCAAAAAATTGAAACTAGACCTAATTCACCAAATGGAGCAACGAGGTGCTCTGCACCATTCACCTAACCATGAAAGCTTTCCAAGTCCCTTGGAAGTCTTCAACTCTTGAACCTACAACAAATCTTTGGTCTTCAACTCTTTCTTTCTCCTCTATTTTATTTCAATATCTCCCTCTTAATCTTCATCTTCACCTTAGGCTTGAACTTTTCCATGCATAATAATCCTCTACTTGTCTTTTCATCTTGTATCTACATCTGCATGCTTTGGTTTGTCTTCATTTGTTGCATCCATCTACTCCCACTTGGTTCTTCAACTTATTTCATTGCAAAATAGTCCACACTATGGCTTTCTCTTTTCATCTTGACCCTTGGTCTAGCTTCCATCAAAATAATTAGCAAAACAAGGTAGAAACAAAATACTTCCTTCACTCTTTGCCTCTTACCCTTTCTCTTCACAATCATCCTTTGTTCCTCAATCATTGGAACCTCTTTCATGGAAAAATACATCTTCCCCTCAACTAATCTTATCATCCAAGGACAACTCTTTGTCCTAAGAATAGAAATATAACTCTTCTCCACTTCATTTGGAGACACTATAGTCAATCTTTATTTATCTTTCTCTAGGTCCATCACTATCAACTTGACATCTTTTCTCCCTTCCATCATTGAGACCCTCTAAAAATTCTTTGTTTTCTCATCTTCACCTCTAGACTCACTACCATCACCATCACTGTATTCTCTTCCTTCTCGTCTTGCACTAGACTCTGTACCATCACCATCACTATATTCTTAGTTTCTTAAACTTCTTGTGCCATCAATGGACAATGTACCTTTCCTTCCATTTCCTTTTCTTGACTATCCACACTTTGCATATAATATAATTCTATCAAAAGGACCTTTTTCCTATCAAGTTTAGGAACAAAATTTGATGGTCCATCATCTTCTCCAAACACCGTGCCCTCACATGGCTTCACTTCAACCATCTTACATTCTTTCACTTGTCATTTTCTTTATCTCTTTTCTCATTTGATTCTAAGACTTTCTACCCTTTTTACCTCTATATTTTTAGACGTACAAATATTTTTCTTTGCAATACTTAACCACCCATTTCCTTCATCTTCCTTCAAGGGAAACAATACTAACCCCACCATGATCTTTGCACTCTTTTCAAGATATTCTAGACTTACCTCAGTCCATTTACTCTCTTTTCTTTCACCTTTTGCCATTGCCTTCATCTTCTCTATCTCTAGGACCTCTTTGCAAGTAGGGTCTTCCACCTTCTTTTCTATCAAATATTTGTTTCCTTTCACCTTCTTGTCCAATCAGTGGACAACATACCTCTCTTCAATGGTGACCTTCCCAGGCCAATCTTTCCTTTCCCTTGGCAACTCATTTGCATTCTTCAAGTTCTCATCTTCTTCTCTTATTAGGATCTTTTCCCCAAGAATTTTCTTCTTACAAAATTTTACATTAGTTCTACTCATCATTGTCTTGACAGTACTTGACTATCCTACATCCTCCTTTACCTTTGCTTGAATTTTTATTCTCTCTCTCTTGACTTCGCCATTTTTTAACCTTGTCTTGAATAGTCCCAAAGCATTCATTCATAATCTCTTATCTCTCTGATTTCTCTATCAACTCATCACCCTCTTTTCTTTTTGACATTGAATCCTTGTCAATTCTAGTTGTCTCAACCATTTTCTTCTTTATAGTAGTTGCACTCTCACTGTAATTTCCTTCCTCGAGCCTTATAAACTCTTTTCTTCCATGCATTAGTACCCTTATTTTATTTCCTTGTCTCTGATCCTTTTCCACCATTGGAATACAAGTAAAAGCAACTCCATCTTTCAAAATCTTATAACTATTATGTCTTCCATCATACAAAGAAAATATTTCATATAGCCATGGTATTCCTAACAACAGATGACATATACTCATAGGTACAACATCACACAAAATTCTATCATTATATCCACCTATTAATTCAATCCAAGATTGCTCCATAACCAAAAGAGTGTGCTCACCATTCAACCAAGAAACATAATAAGGTGATTCATGGGGAATCTTTGCTAAATGAAAATTATCAACCATTTCCTGAGATAGCATATTGTCTAGGATACTAGAATCTACCATTATAGTACATACCTTACTTTGACACTTGCAGGTGGTTTTGAAAATTGAATTTCCTTGTGTTTCTTCACTAACTTCCTTTTCCATGTTATCTTGTCTTTACAACTTCCAACTATCCTCTTATGCAAACTTCAACCAATCACTTTCAAAGATCTACTAAATGCACTTTGATACCAATTGATGCAATGATAAGGAGATCATCAACCTAATCCACACAATTTTAGTCCACTCAATCACCTTCATGAAATTCAAGACCCTCTCTAGGGTTATCTTCCTTGTCACCACCCTACTTGCCTTGTAGGAAACCAAACTTAGTTTCTAGGTCTTATTTCTCAAACACTCCAAAAAATCCACTAACTACTTATATTTTTAGGGATTCGTTATCCCCACACAAAACACACCTCAAAATCTCATTAGGTCTCTTTGGACTATCTTCATCTAAACTAGCCTTTAGCGTTGAAAAGGGCACCAATTAGCACACTTTTCCAAACGAACGCCTTTAAAATATTTTTTCCATATCACAAATCCATTTGATAGACATCAAACTACCTCCAAAATACAAAATTCTATAGCCTTTAAGCCACAACTTGCTCACTAAGACCCACTTTCATAAAACCCTCTCTTTTCTCAAAATTGACAAGAGTTTACTAAAAATCCCACCACCTAACCTACTCCAAACTTGAAACCACTTGCAACACTCCTATTCTACCTGCACAAGTTTGATTCGCCCACAAATAATGCTTCCCCCAAGAATCTCACATAGTTCCTTCCTTAAACCTCTCAAATCCACCTATTTTCACCCTTTGATCAACTAGGGTTTCATGCTCTATCATACTAAGGACCCCTACTGCCCTTGAAAACTATCAAACACAAAATTACCCCTAGATATCATTGAAAAAATGTATTCCAACCCTCTTCCAAACAATCTCTTCAATTTTCTACTTCTAACCTTGTTTCAAAGGCCTAAAATCTGAACTTTCAATAGGGCAACATGGAGAAACTCTTATGTACAAAGAAATTTCCAACCTTAAATTATGAATCCTACACCTAATCCTAATCCAATCAGGACCATTCCACCAAGAGACAACATGTTCAAAAAGGTGGAATGGCTTGTTAATGCATTTTAACCCTCAAAACCTTAAACCCTTGTTTTCAAACCACTTGTAGAAAACAGCCCACCAAATGCTTGAAACTTAATGTAAATCACTCAAATAAACTTTAAAATGTTTCCAAATCCTATATCTAACAATTCAAATACATCTTAGATTGATAACATTATGTACAAAACTGTACACATGTTATAAGTGAAGAACTTACATAGAAAATGATTGAAAACATAGTTATTTTATTGAATTTCTCCTTCCAAATCCTTCAACAACCAACTACATCAATTTCCCAAGATATTTATAACTCATAAAACCTCTTACATTGCCTAAAAATTCCTTAAGACTGACCATGATCGTTGGGATTCCCTCTAACTTCAAATATGCACTTTTTTTCAATATTTGACATGAGAACATTTTGCAATTTTGCAACAATTTAACTAATGCCCCTACCATAACACTAAAACTTAAAAAACATTACAAAATGGCCTAACATGGCCTTATTTGACTACAACAAGACTCAAACAACTGAAACTAGAACTAATTCACCAAATGGAACAACAAGGTGCTTTGCACTAGCCCCTAACTTTAAAGGAATTGCTACGCAATGGTCTATGAGAAATTACTTTAAAGTAGCAAAGGGAAAAAATGCAAAAAATAAACAAGACATGAGAACCAACTTGGAAATCCCCTATGCCAAGTCATATGTTTCCAAGTAAGGTTGATTCATGTAAAGGAAAAAGAGAACAAAAGAAAGGGACTTTCCCCCCAGAAAGAAACACACTAAACACATAAGGGATTTATGGATTTGGGGTCATTAGGTGTGTTACTGCAATGTTTTGATTAAAGAACTTGGAACTGTCATCATTTCAAAAAATACATAGAACTGGAAGAATGACACAAAGAGAGTGAAAACAAAAGAAAAATAAAGTTTGTTTTGTGTCAACATGGAAGAGACATTGCAGTCTCAACACTTTACACCATCCCCAAAATGAAAAAAAAAGCAAAAAGAAAATGAAAATGAAAACAAAAATAAAATGCCTTTGGGTCAACATGAAGGATACATTTTTCTCTCAATGCCTTACTTCATCCCAAAAGGAAAAGCACAAGAAAAGATAAAGTAAAGATGAAAAGGGATTGATTGGGTTAACATGGAAGAGACATAGGGTGTCTCAACGCTTTGCATCATCCCAAAAATAAGAACACAAAACAAAAGAGAAAAAGAAAGGACCTTTTGGGTCAACATGGATGATACATAGGGTGTCTCTATGCTTTGCATCATCTCTAAAAGGAAAACAAAAAAACAAAAAGGTAATGTATGACATATAGAAGAATAAAGGTACAAATAGAGGAAATGCACAAAGAGATAAAGAACATGAAACACACATTATAGGGGAACATGATATGCAAAAGGAAAATGAAAAAGGAGTTAGTAATGCAAATTCAAGTCAACATTTAACTGAGTTATTGACTTCTCAATCTCAAGTAGTATAAGTGGAAGGTGAATAACACAATTAAGAGACAAAGCAAAAATGCATTACAAGGACAACACTAAAAAATTCTTGCCTCCACAGAGTGTAAGAAAAGAATGAGCCAAGGTAGGTGATGGGAAGGATCATGCAATAGTGAGAATTAAAATTTATACAACTATGGCATGATAAATGGACTCATTTTTAAGGAATTATAGGAAAGCAATCGGTATCAGTGAAGTGATACTTGTTCAGTATGTCTTTCAATGTCTAACATTGTTTAGTTGGGTGTACAAGAAGATGATGGTATTTGCATTAGGGTATGTTAGAGTCTTTAGGATGGATGACCAACCTTTTTGAAGGTTGTAAGAGTATAAGGCCTTTTTTTCAAATCATTTGAAGTCTCCTTTCACATTCAAGTGGTGGATGGATAGGAAACTTGAGTTTTTTCAATTTGTAAGGTCATTTTCATTTGATAGATTCTCCTTTTTCATGAATGGAAGGAGGAATAGGACCCATGGGGATCCTAGCATTCTTGTCATTAGAATCAGGTAATGGTTGTTCACTTTCAAGGAGAATGTTCAAGTTAGGAGGGGAATCAAAGATCATTGTACCATCATCTTGAAGTCTCCAATATTCAAAAGGAGGCTTTTCAGAATGAGGAGGGTCTTGAATCCTAGTCTTGTTGTGTTTTTTTTTGTTGGTCTTTGTTCTAAAAGTTGGTTAATATCACGTTTGGTTGTTGTATCACATCCTTGTTTTCTTAGAATAGTAAAGCCTTTTCCATAGGTTTCTTCAATATTGATTGGTGTGTTGGTGACTTTGTTATGATAAAATGGTTGAGGATGTGGTTGTGTAGAGGAACTAGGTCCACCTATTTAGTGGAACTTGGGTCCTTCATTAATTTCAGGATGTAAGTATCCAAACATGTTAGGAGGTGAAATAGTAGGAAGATCTTGTGACTTCAGGGATGGGTAAAAGGCAACATTGGCTTCAAGGTTGTCAAGGCATGAATTGAAGAACATGTGTTCATGCTATCATCATCTTCTCCAATGATGTCAAAAACATGAAGAGTAAATTCATTTGGAGTTAAAGGAGCATGAGGAAGCTCAATGTCATTAGGATCACAACCAAAGGCACAATTGGACATGTCCACTAAGGATTTCAATGAATTCCAAAACTTGTTAAAAGAAAAAGCAATGTTGAAAATGAATGAAAGTAAACTAAGATGCAAGAAAGAAGAGAAAATAGAATATCTGGAAAGTAAAACAAAAAGTAACTACATAAAATTGTAATACAAAAAATGCCTAGAAAATGCCTAAAAATGTAGTTTAAAATGTGTAGGTGGTGAATGAGTCAAAGTATGGGATTTTTTTGTGTTTTTCAAAAAATTTAAAGTGATTTTAATGCTTTTTAGATGAAAAATCAAGGTGTAGATGAAAATTTTTAGTTTTTTAATGACATGATATACAAAAAATGAAGTCTATATGAGTCTTTCACTGATGCAATTTGAGAAACCCTATGATGCAAAAACAAAACAAAACCTAATTGAATGTTTATGCAAGATGAAATTGAAATAAGATAGATGAAGTGTTCAATATGCAGGTTCACCAAAATGAACCATCAATTTTGTGGTTCTATGTACTTCTCTTACACTCTTAGGGTTTTTCACCTAAAAGGAGAGAGATAGAACACTAAAATTGTAGTGGTTCCACTCAAATAAAGGATTTTATGATGTAATTAAGACTAAATGAAATGATCTAAATGCAGTTAAATTATGAAATTGAATAATTATGAATACAAAACTAATGTAATATGTAATATTTGAAAACACAAGGTGATATGCAGAAAATGAAGTAGAAATATAAACTAATGCAAACAAAATTGAAAGAGATTGAATAGAGTGCACCTAGGTGATGAATGTTGAATCTAGAAGACTTTGAGTACCAGTAGAAATCAATGTAATTCACCAGTGGGACTCATTCACCACTAGTGACGAATCAATCCTACTACTAAAAAAACACCTAAAACTGCTTTCCAACTCTCGGGAATTGGAATCTAAAAAAATCAACTTTTTCAACCTTAAGGTGGGACTCATTATCCACTAATGGTGAATCAGTACTCCTCCAAAATTTTATAAATTCAAAGGTCATTTTGTAGATCTAGATATGTACTTATCCTCTTTTTCGGTTGACAGAGTGAAATATGCAGAAAATGGACTATAGGTTGTCTCCAAGCTTGAAATAGGGCTTACTTGACTTGAAACACTTTGTTGACTTCTTGACCACCTTTCAACACCTATTTTCTTGAAAAATATACATACAAAAGTCACAACCTTGTTGAAGAAATTTGAAGATATGTCAATGAATGCTCCAAGATGCTTGATGAATGCTCGATTGAATGATGCAAAGTGTTTTAATGATAGTTGATGTTCAATGAGTGAATGAAAGTGAATGGGGGTTAAAATGGATGTAAAAAAACTTATTTATACACATTTATGCACTAATAACCCAATAATACCTCATCACAGGCTGACATAAGGTATTTTTGAATAAAAACCCAAAAGAAAATTTGAATTGTTTTGAATTTGGAGTTAATAGGGACTCATTCGCCACCCATGGTGAATGGGTCCCACCTTGGGCTTGTAAGTGGGTGTTAGGAATTATCTTGCATTTAATGTTGTTTGTTGGGTTTACATTCAAAAATACACTTAATTAACGTCTTATTAGTGCATAATGGGGTCAAATAAAGCATAAGAAAGGTGTAAATAGTGAAATCAAGCCTAGAAAAGCATGAAATCTTGTTACAAGACTTTAAAAAAATTTAGAAAAGGACTTGATAATTGATGAAAAGGTAATTTTTAGATGAATTGTAATGAGAAGAGTCTAGAAAAGTGTAGACATGTGTTACAACACTTCACAACACCTTTACAAGACACCATAATTTCAATTTTAAGGACCTAATGTGAATGTAGAATTTATATTGCAACATTAAATCAAAGCAAAATAGACCAACCATCATGAGAGAAAGATTTAAATAATCATGAAAATGTCAATGATCTATTTTTCTATGGTACATATTGTCTAGTTGTTTGCTTTGGAATGCTTTGTTGTTTTTGATATGGGATTAGGGCCCTAAACCCTCTTTATATATTCAAAAACATGAACAATTAACATCGATATATAGCTAAGGAATTTTTTCTTGATGGTTTGTTTATTAAATCACTACAAGGAGTAATATAAGATCTTGTACTTTTCATAGGGGAATAATAGGTAATGATTAGAAAGTGGAGTGAAAGCAATTAGAGTTAGAAACACTAAACAACCATAAAATAAAGATCAATTACACATGTTGCAAAAATATTTGATGTTGATCTTCACTCACAATTATGATGTTCAAATACTCTAAGATGCTCTCAAAAAGGTCATGAATTCCTTACAATAATTGTGAATTATTTTTATGAAGAGGATGGCTTGTTTAATAGAAATGCAGAGGTTCCATCAATAGTGGAGATTGAATATGAAGATCAGCAATTTAGATTAACTCAAAAATATTCTCTTATTTCAAGGAAAATAGTTTATGATATTTTAGAGGGAAGATATTTTGAAGAATGAATTTCCATTTTTGAAAATAGAATATGTTTTATGCAAGTTGGAGGAAAATTATTAATTGAATAATTAAGAAATTACAATAATTGTGAATTATTTTTATGAAGAGGATGGCTTGTTTTATAGAAATGCAGAGGTTCCATCAATAGTGGAGATTGAATATGAAGATCAGCAATTTAGATTAACTCAAAAATATTCTATTATTTCAAGGAAAATAGTTTATGATACTTTAGAGGGAAGATATTTTGAAGAATGAATTTCCCTTTTTGAAAATAGAATATGTTTTACGCAAGTTGGAGGAAAATTATTAATTGAATAATTAAGAAATTATTTAAATGTGAGGTGAGAGGAAATTAATATTTAAATAAATAATTCAAATTATTTAACCATGTGTGAGAGTGAAAGATAATATTTAATTAAATAATTTAAAATTATCTAATCATGCAGGAGAGGGAAAATTAATATTTAATTAAATAATTGGAGATTATTTAATCAATGTGAAAAGAAGGAAATTATATTCATTTTTTGATGAATTAATCAAATATCAATTTAAAGAACAAAATAATTAATTTAATCAAATAATTAGGAATTAGTTAATCAAAATTGATGAATTAGGAGATAATGAGGAAAATTAGGAAAATTAGGAAAATATTAATGTGTTCCATGCTTAGACAATTTGAGGTGTCTACATTTTTCTCCTCTTTGAGAAAATGCACTTGTTTTGTTCTTTTTGAAGACATGCTACACATTGGATTTTTTTTTATTCCCCATTGTGTCTCAATGAAAAAATGATGGTAGGTTTCCCCTTGATAGATGGGTAAAAAGAATTTTTTTTTTTTATTTTGGCTCATGACAAGATGATGGGCTAGCTTTAGCAAAGAAGAGGAGAAAAAAAAAGGTCTTAGGAGGCCCAAAAATTGACCAAGAAAGATGGGGAAGGTGATTAATAGGCTCAAGGGGAATGGAGGGATGCCTAGGGTTTTTGGAACCATAATATGTATTTGGAGTCATTTTCAATTCACTTGCACCTTGAAAGATTAGTATTTTGAGAGTTTAGAGTGATTTCTTGCTTCATACCCTTCATGCTATGGCTTATATTGTACATGGACCACAATATACAAATGTTGTATGATAGTTTCAACAACCCATTGAAGCAAGCCCTCGGTATATACCTAACCTTCATACCTTCACACATAGTTTTAGGTTCATTTATTGCTAGCCAAAGGTAGGGAAATAAATGCATCAATGTAGACTCAACACTTCTAATACTTGATGCAACATGTTTGAACATTGACAAGAAACTTTTGCATAAGTGAGCAACTTAGGAAAAATGGTTATTTTTTTATTGTGATAAAGCAGTGTATTTGTGAAAATGCTTTCTTTTGAAATAGTAAAGAGATGCTTTTGAAAAAGTGTTCACTTTTGATTTTTTTTAAATGAAACTTTTGTATAAAATACTACTTTTGATTTAGGGCTTGATAGACTTAGGTTTTTATCATATTTTTTTATAAATTGATGTTGTGGGTTCTATTCTTGTATGTGATACTCAATCCTATTCTCTTGTGAGAGTGATGACCTTGAGTATTCGATCAAATGACATGACTCACAAAGATGGATATAGAGTTTCTTAGGGTGGGTTGTTGGTTTATATCACATGGATTATACGCCAAAGATTAGAGTGCATAGAGCATTCATGACTACACTAGTAGGGATGTAGCATTTTGAGAATTCATCATTCTAACTTCCTACCAGTGAAACAATCATCATGTTGGAGGATATATGAAACATTTTGTACATTCCCTTTCATGGCGAGGTAGTGATTAATGACCCTGACCATGGCATTTAGGCATTGTAGTGAGTGCTATAAAATGATGAGCTTGATATTGATGATGGATGTATCGACTTGAGGTAGTATATTAATGTAGTTGATGATATCAGCATCATGATAGAAAGTTTGATCTGGGAGAAAATTATGCCCAATAGGTGATCCAAAGGCTCCTAATTCAAATAGGGCTAGATACTATGGAGGATTAAGGAGGATGCTTGGGTTTATGCATGAGGACCATAGATACTTTCTCATCTTTATCATGACATGCACTAGGCAATGTATCAATACATCACAAGCTTGACAAGAGGTAGTGCATTGCTTCATATCTAGACTTGGGAGCACATCATAATGACCGGGCCAGTAGGGGAGGTAGTCAAAGAGCCAAGTTATCTTCTTGTCTTTAGGTACAACACTATGTTGACATAGTTTTAGCTAGTTGATTTGAATTTTTGGAGGAGGACCATTGATGATATTGTAGAGTTTAGTTGGAGGTCATTGTTATGTGTTGAGGATTGGGATGACGATAGAGTACATGTACCATTATTTTTACTAACTAGGTGGTTGATCAATAGGATTTCACACATACTAGAAAGATATCTCCTAGATTGGGTGTAATAACTATTCAAAGAGATACAAGATGTGCCTACAATAGATTATCATACTATATTTTTCTCAGATGGTGAGAGATATTGTTGATTGGGGGCCTGATAGGGAGGTTGGATGAATCAATCATTGATTCATGCTCTAGGTCTTGTTTGTAAGACCTATAAGGTGTCTCACTCCACCACTTCACTCTATAGGACCTTTCCTTACTTAGGATCCCTTGGTCTCTCCTTGCAAACCCCAACTACCAACATAATTCCTCCTACCAAGTCCACCTTGGTACAATCTTGCAACTCTAACCTTAGCCCTTAATCCACCCTAAAGGCTACAATTCTCCAAAATCTTGAATTTAGCTTTACAAGGGTGTGGAGGTGTTTTTAATGATTCAATCCATCCTACTTTTGGTTCTTGAGGGTCCACCTGACTCCATTTCTTAGTCGCTTCCACCAAACCCTCATTTAGGTCTAAAAGGCTACTAGCACTAGGAGCCCTAATTAGACCTCCTCCTCCAAGAAATTAGGTTAGTTCTCCAAGGTTTTCAAAAGAACACTCAAACTTTCCTTGGGGTTCTTAGTCCATATGCCCACCTCTAAAGGATTTTTTTGGATCTTGGCCCTCAATTGTCTGTACAAAGGCTTAACCCACAATTTGGAAAAAATAGGCCTTTACAAACCCTTCCCTGACTTCACTGCAAACTGTTAGGTATTCCTCACACCAGATGGATTGATGGAGCTTCCTTCTCCATGCTATGTCTTGGAAAGAAACTTATCTGTCCTCTCCACACTGTGACTTGTCAGGAAATGGACACCACTGCAAATCAAGTGCTCTGCACTTTTTGTCTTCCCTAGCCAGACACTTCTTGGCTCACCTAGAAGAAGACTCCCATAGTGATTTCGATGCTATCAAGGACTCCTAAATCTATTGTATGTACACCCATGGAGTCTAGTCCCTATTCCTAAAGGATCGTATAATTTGTTTGGTGGGAAAGTGAACTAATACTCCATTCTTCACAAACTGTCTGGTTCAGACTAGCAACAGGAAGAGAACCAAAACTATTTACAAACAAAAGTTGAAACTGAATAAGGAAATTATCTACTACCACACAATTCTTAAAGAACAACTACTCTACCTCCTACAAAAATTACAGTGCCATTTTCAATCCATTAAAACATCACTTCAATTCAAAAATCAAAAAATTCACACTCAATCACAATTGTTTTTTCTTGAATTCACAAAACTTCAAAACATATCAAATGCTTCCAACCTCACTCCAATGCCGAGGCATCCCATAAATAGGTCACAAAAATAGTTACCTTCACCTTTGGACACACCTAGGCCACTTGTAGCCTCCATTGAGCTTTATTTGCAAGAATTTGAAAAGAAACTCCTAAAAGGTCTAAAAGGTCAAAACCTCACTTGTGTAAAAGCCTTAAGCCTATCCAATGGTCAACATGACCTTCATTAGATGATCAACACCCAATCAAAAATTCCACTAAGGTAAAACCTAAAATGAACATGAATAGATGATAAGTTGGCCTAAACAAATTGCCAAAACATGACCTTCTAGACAAACTATGGTGACCTATGGGTGCTCCTGCACCATTCTCCCCCCCTCTACACAAACACTAAGGAATTTGGGGAGAGATTAGAAGTAAATCGATACCCTACTTCTTGAATTGAGCTTCATCCACCCATGTAGCCTCAGATTCTGGTTTCTCCTTCCATTTGATGAGATGTTCCATGTATTCCTTATGCCAGGTAGACTTCTTCACCCTTGATTCCAAGATCCTCTCTACTTGCAGCTTGTCTTTAGGAGGTAAGGCTATGTTACTCACATCCTTCAAGACATCCACACTTTTCTGATCCAAGTCAGTGACTAGTTCTTTATACCTGATCAAATCAGCCACATTAAACACTGGTGAAATGCCTAAGTCTGTAGGTAGCTCCACCTTGTAAGCATTCTTTCCATACTTGGCTAACACCTTACATGGTCCCACTCTCTTCATTTGCAACTTAGTTGGTACTCCTTTCTGAAATCTAGATTTGTTGAGATGGACCATGACATAGTCCCCTACTGCAAATTGTATATCTTTCCTAGACATATCCACCTTAGCTTTCAGCTTGTGAGTAGCCTCTGTAATTGTATTCTTCACTTGCTCCTGAATCTCCTTCATGGTTTGAGAGAAATCCTTAGCATGGCCACTCCTATGCTCCATAGCTCCTAGATCTCTAAGTTCACACACACCTCTTGGGTGCATTCCATACACTATTTCAAAAGGACTTCTACCTATGGTCTGATTCACACTGTTATTGTAGGCATATTCAGCTTGTGATATGACCAAGTCCCATGTTTGTCCATACTCCTTGGTGAGGCATCTTATAAGGTTACCTAACAATATATTAACCACCTCAGTTTTTCCATCAGTCTGAGGATGGTAGGCTGATCCAAAAGACAAGTTAGTACCTAATCTGCTCCATAGAGTCTTCCAAAAATGACTCATGAACTTCACATCTCTGTCTGATACAATGCTCAAAGGAAATCCATGGATCCTCACAATCTCTTTGAAGAAAAGATGAGAAATATAGCAAGCATCATGGGTGGTCTTGCAAGGAACAAAGTGACTCATCTTACTAAACCTATCTAGCACCACATAGACACTATCAAACCCTGTATTAGTCTTAGGGAGTCCTACCACAAAGTCCATGCTAATACATTCCCATGGACTATTGGGAATAGGTAGAGGTTGATACAAACCTTTATTGCTAGCTCCCCCCTTGGCTTTCATACAAACTACACACTGCTCCACATACCTTCTGACATCCCTTGGCAACTTGGGCCAATAATAGAACCTCTACACTAATTCCAGTGTCTTGTTGATACCAAAATGACAACTAAGACTACCATCGTGCTTCTCCTAGATAAGATTCTCTCTCATTGAACCTTTTGGAACACATAACTGATTCCCCTTGAGCAAAAGTACACTCTACAATGTATACTCGAGAATTGACTATGAAAGTGATTCTCAAAATTAGAACATATCTTATATGCCTCTGAGAAGTCTTCATCTTCTCCATATAGATCTTTGAAAATTTCTATCCCAATGCTCTTTATTTGTATCTCTTGCACTGTCAGCAACCTCCTACTTAATGCATCTGCCACCTTATTCAACTATCCCTTCTTGTGCTTGATGGTAAATGTGAAGTATTGGAGGTATTCCATCTATTTAAAATGTCTATTGCTCAACTTCTCTTGTGTTTTGATGTAGCTAAGTGCCTAGTTATCAGTAAACACTACAAACTCTTTAGGTAGGAGATAATGCCTCCACTTTCTAAGTGACTATACTAGAGCATATAGTTATAGGTCATAGGTAGAATACTTTTTCTTAGCTTCATTGAGCTTTTCACTAAAGAAAGCTATAGGCCTTCCTTCTTGGCTTAGTACTCCTCCTACTGCAATTCCACTGGCATCACATTCCACAGTGAATAACTTATCAAAACTAGGTAAAAAAAGGATGGGTTGAGTTTCCACTTCTTGTTTTAGTTTATCAAAACCCTTCCCAACTTCAAGAGTCCATTTGAACTTAGTTTTTAGGCCACCTTTTATTTTATCAAGTATTGGTGCACATATGCCACTAAAGTTCCTTATAAACTTAATATATAACTGAGCTAATCCATGAAAACTCCTTACCTCTGTCCCAATGGTTGGTGTAGGCCAATTTAGGATAGCTTCCACCTTGCTTGGGTCCATCTTCAATGATCCTTGGGATACTACAAACCCCAAATACACAAGCTCTTGTTTGAAGAACTCACACTTTTCTAGGTTGATGGCTAACCTCTCCTCTTGCAACCATTTAAGAACCATCTCCATGTTTCAAATGTCCCTCTGCTGTCTTACTAAAGATGAGTATATCATCTAGATACACCACCACAAATAAACCTATTAAATCCTTAAGCACTTCATTCATGAGCCTCGTGAATGTGCTAGGGGCATGTGAGAGGCCAAATGGCATCACTCTCCACTCATACAACCCAGCAGTTGTCTTAAAAGCTATCTTCCATTCATCCCCATCTTTGATTCTAATCTAGTGGTATCCACTCTTGAGATCCAACTTAGTGAAGTATTGTGCCCCTCCAAGACAGTCCATTAAATCCTCTATCCTAGGAATAGGAAACCTATATCTTATTGTAATCCTATTGATAGCCCTAGAGTCAGTGCAAAGTCTCCACTTACGGGTGATCCCATAATAGTGGTTTACAATTTTTGGCTAAATTGGACACTGAAATTATTATTTTTAACTGAATCTTCACATTCAGGCATCTATAGCAACTAAACTGTGACAAATTTGAAGATGGTGCAAACTAGAGTCTCATCAAATTTTGTCTGTAGATTCTAAAAATATTTTTTTCAAAATTTTTGGAATCAAATTGCACTTCTTTTTCTATCTCCCACAAAAATTGATTTTTTTTAGAAAACAACATTTTTAAAAAGTGACGCACACCATATAATGCTTAACTTTTTTTCCATGAAGGATAAAATTCTAATTCTTTCAAATTTAGATTTTTAACTCTGATATCTAGTGCTTCCACTTGGTTAGATAGTTTTTTATTGAACATTTTTTCCTTAATCAAGTTTCAAAGTCAAACGAATTACAATTCAGACATAGCGCAACAGTATAACACGTAACTTTTTTTGTATATGACAAAATTTTATTTTATTTTTTTGTTGGATCAAGGACTTCAATAGCTTGTGCACTCATTTTTTCAAAAAAAAATTATAATCTTCTATTTTTCCATATGTGAAGAACAAATAAATTCATTTTTGATGAAAAACCTATGTTTAATAAAACTTAAAAAACAAATACATAACAAAACCAAAACATATTAAAATTATATTCATTGGATAGCTTGTTCTGAGGAATACCATAATCATTTGAAATAAATTTTAAATGAATTCATTTGATCCCCCAAAAGCTAAATCAAAGGTGATTTTTTATCAGCATTTTGATAGGTGTAAAGGAGACACATTTATAGGTATGGTTTAAAAATAGCGAGGTTCTATCCAAGGGGTTTTGATCTAAGGTGATTTGATCAAACCCTCTTCAATTGGAATCCTTAAAATGGAACTTTTTAAGGCTTAAATCATTATATTTTCTAAAAATATTTGATTTCATCTAAAATTCGTTCCTCTCAGGAATTGTAAACCACTATTATGACAACACCCTAAACCACCTTTCTTGGTTTCTAAGACCACTGGTACTGCATATGGATTGATGCTCTTCCTAATTAGTCCTTGGTCTAATAACTCCTACACTTTCCTAGCTACTTCTAGGTTTTGATCTGGTGTGAGCTTATAAGCTGCTTTGTTTGGAAATGAAGCCCCTAGTATGAAGTCAATCTGATGACTAATAGCTCTCTTTGGAGGTAATGTTGTTGGTGTTCCATCACTAACTATATCCTTGAACTGTTCAAGCAACTTCTGGACTACTCCTAGTATGACTGTTTTCTTAGTCTTATCTTCCTCCTTTGGTTGCACCATGACCACATATCCTTCCCCTGCTTGTTGTAGATTGTTGATAAACTTATTTCCACTACTTAAAAAGACACGACGAGTCTTTGAATATCCTTCTTCCTCATTTGACAGTGACTACAGTTTGAATGTCTTTCCATCCTTCTTGAATGAGTTAGTGTTCTCCTTCCCATCATATATGGCTCCTCTGTCATACTACCATGGTCTTCCCAATAGAAGATGGAATGCATCCATGGGTAACACATCACAAATCAACTTGTCCTTATACCCTTCAATGGATAACTCCACTATTGTCTGATCATTTACAAGAACACTTTTCCCTTTATTCAGCCATGTCACCTTGTAAGGATTAGTGTGGGCTACCTTCTCCAACTTTAACTTCCTCACTGCTTCCTCTGAGATAATGTTATTAGTAGACCCTGAATCCACTATAACTTTTCACACCTTTCCAATTATTTTGCATCTCACCCTAAATAAGGCTCTCCTTTGCTTTGTCTCTTCTTTCACTGGTTGTCTGATTAGAACCCTGCTAAACATCAAGTTCTCCCCCATTTTTGACTCAATGTGACTAACCTTTGGTGACTTGACACTCACAGTGTCTTCTTGAGCATATGCTACTCTCTTTTTTCTATTTGAAGAAGATGATTTCTCTGGACACCTATAAGCTGGATGTCCTACTTGACCACAATTGTAACACTTCATGCTAGAAAAGTAAGAGTTACTTCTAGTTGTACCTCTTCCTCTGTTAGAACCTCCTTGAGATCCTCTACCTCTTCCATAACCTCCTCTAGAAGTTGTTTCACTTCCATGCTCTGTGAGTTTAGGCTCTCCCTAATTTCTTTGTTTAGTCCCTCTACTTTGGTATCCACCTCTATGTCCTCTTTGATCTCTTCCTTTCCTTTGTTCTTGGAAGCCTAATCTTGTTTCCTCTTACTTCTCTCTTCAATTTTCATAGCCAATTGATAATATTGGTGCACTATTTTGGGACTTAGAAGAGTAATCTCCTCTTGAATGTTCCACTTCAAACCGTTAAGGTATCTAACCACCTTAAGACTTTCATCCTCAGTTACATTAGACCTCATGCAAAGTTTTGGTAACTCCTATGTATAGGAATTTACATCTTGGTCTCTTTGTCTCAAGCTCTGTCTTTTCTTATGCAACTGAATTTCATAATCATTTGGCATGTATGCTTCTCTCACTTTGGCAACCATTCCCTCCAAGTGGAAATAGGTTTCTTGCCTTCCTTTTCTCTCTCTGTCTGAATGAACTTCCACCATGTCAAGGAAGAACCTCTCAATCTTGGTTTGGCCACCTTTACCTTCTATGCTTCAGTGACTCCATCACAATCAAAATTATTTTCCATTCCCTCTATCCAATCCATGACTAGATTAGCTTCCATTTTCCCACTAAACAGTGGTATTCCTTCAAGTGTTTTTCCACTCAAAGCCTTCAATGCTTTCAAGAAAGGCTCTTCTTGCAAAACAGGGTCAGGTTCAGGGATCTTGTCTTCCTCTGCAACCTCTGCTCTCTTTGGTATCCTTCCTTCCAACATATCACTAACCTCATTAGTCTTAATTTGCACATTACTCATTGTTTGCTCAAGTTGGGCTATTCTTTCCCTCAATAGCCTATTGTCTTCCTCCTATTCTTTGACCTTCTTGGCCCATTTTTCATTTGTCACCATGTCTATAGAACCACTAGACTCAATCTCAAACATATAATATTCTATCCCAAATCTTTTGTGGCTCTGATACCAATCTGATAGGGAGGCTGGATGAATCAATCACTGATTCATGCTCTAGGTCTTGTTTGGAAGACCTCTAAGGTGTCTCAATCCACCACTTCAACCTATAGGACCTTTCCTTACTTAGGATCCCCTGGTCTCTCATTGCCAACCCCAACTACCAACATAATTCCTCCAACTAAGTCCACCTTGGTACAATCTTGCAACTCTAACCTTAGCCCTTAATCCACCCTATAGGCTACAATCCTCCAAAATCTTGAATTTATCTTTGCAAGGGTGTGGAGGTTTTTATAATGACTTCAATCCATCCTACTTTGGTTCTTAAGGGTCCACCTAAGTCCATTTCCTAGTTGCTTCCACCAAACCCTCATTTAGGTTTAAAAGGCTACTAGCCCTAGGAGCCCCAATTAGGCCTCCTCCTCTGAGAAATTAGGTTAGTTCTCCAATGTTTTCAAAAGAACACTCAACCTTTCCTTGTGGTTCCTGGTCCATATGCCCACCTCTCTAAATGATTTTTTTGGATCTTGGCCCTCAACTGTCTGTACAAAGGCTTAACCCACAATTTGGCAAAATTAGGCCTTTACAAACCCTTCCCTGATTTCACTGCAAACTATTAGGTATTCCTCACACCAGATGGATTGATGGAGCTTCCTTCTCCCTGCTATGTCTTGGCAAGACACTTATCTATCCTCTCCACACTGTGACTTGTTAGGAAATGGACAGCCTTGCAAATCAAGTGCTATGCACTTTTTATCTTCCCTAGCCGGACACTTCCTGGCTCGCCTAGAAGAAGAATCCCATAGTGATTCTGATTCTATCAATGACTCCTAACCATACTATATGAACACCCATGGAGTCTAGTCACTGTTCCAAAATGACTGCATAATTTGTAAGGTGGGAAAGTGAACTAATACTCCATTCTTCACAAACTGTCTGGTTCAGACTAGCAACAGTAAGAGAACCAAAACTATTTACAAACAAAACTTGAAACTAAATAAAGAAACTATCTACTACCACACAATGCTCAAAGAACAACTACTCTACCTCCTACAAAAATTACAGTGCCATGATCAATCCATTAAAACATCACTTCAATGCAAAAATTAGAAAATTCACACTCAATCACAATTGCTTTTTCATGAATTCACAAAACTTCAAAACATATCAAATGCTTCCAACCTGACTCCAATGCTGAGGCATCCCATAAATAGGTCACTAAAACAATTACCTTCTCATTTGGACACACCTAGGCTGCTTGTAGCCTCCATTGAGCTTTATTTGCAAGAATTTGAAAAGAAACTCCTAAAAGGTCTAAAAGGTCAAAACCTCACTTGTGTAAAAGCCTTAAGCATATACAATGGTCAATATGACCTTCATCAGATGATCAACACCCAATTGAAAATGCCACTAAGGCACAACCTAAAATGAACATGAATATATGATAAGTTGGCCTAAACAAATTTCCAAAACATGACCTTCTAGACAAACTATGGTGACCTATGGGTGCTCCTGCACTAGGGCTATTTCTCTCACTACAAGTGGCATTTATAGAGTTCATACAATTGACCCTAGTTTATTGGATTTGGGTAGATGGAAAAGAGGATCCAAGGAGAACTATTGACTATGATGCATGGGGGCTTCCACATAAGCCACATTTCTTCACACACCCAAATGGAGGGGTAGTAGGAGGGGCTGAAGGTGACAAGACGTTGAGATAGATAAAGCCAAATGGTAGAGACAGAAGGTGCAGGGGGAGGTTTTATTTACAAGGGACAAGGGAGAACAAGAGGCAATGGTACCAACAACAGTGGTAGAAGGAGGAGAAGGGATGTATAAGGTATGAGACCCTAACAATGTTGGACTTTGGGTGGCTCTACAAGAGAGAGACTAGGCCATTTCAGAGCAAGATGAATATAGGAAAGAGAAAGATATGCTCATCATATAACTAATATAATGAACCACCAAGAGGGATCGGAGAGCCCAATAGTGGGACACAAATATTTTCCATTGCTAGTAGGTAGAGGCTTAGCTTTCCAAAGTGACAATAGAGAGGAACACTTAGAGGGGGTGGAGACAACAACTAGAGGCCAATATATAGGAACAGATTCAATAGATCAAGTTATTAAAGAGCGAGGACACATACTATACGACCCTATATGAGGTGGTAGTACCTACAAATAGAGGTCAACTATAATTCTCATCTAGGAGTGTAGTACGACCATCTAGTAGGTCAGGAAAAATTTATGGTGGATTAGTGTGTTGGCCATCACAAGACACTAACAACCATAGGATTCAGGTGGGCAAGTGGTTTTGTAGTAACCCCCTACATATTATGCACCTCCTCCTCCTTGATGAGCTTAAAATATGCTCATAATTTGATGATATGATAAACTTTTAAATGACTTTGCTTTTTCTATTTCATGGCTGTTTAAACTTTGTTGAAACCTTTTATCGGGATATCCTGTAGTAAGATACTTTTATATTCCTACAGCTTATTGTGTTGACTTGATTGCATTTATTGCCCTGTTGACTCCTGAAAATGACTGGTATATCGTATACAATTTTTGAATGATGAAGTAGATTTAAAATGTGTGATTAATGAATAGATATCGTGTATGTGCCATGCGCCTTTTCTTTTGCATCTATTACCTTTTGTTTCGTAGGTTGTTGAAGAATGATCGAGTCCAGCGTAGCCGATCTCGGCCTTGCAGTAAAGTCCATTTCCTACACGACTTTGAGAAAGCTCTGGCAAAGACTCTTTGACTGAAACCATGGGAAAGAATTTTAAGGACAGTCAATCTGGAAAGAGTGGAGCGCTAGATTCTCTCTGGATTGGGTTGAACGCATAAATTCATTATGAAGTTTGTTCCTTGATTCAGGGATATACTTTACTTCCACATCTTTCTTTGATAGGGTTAGTTAGTTAGTTGCTCTCCTATTTTTAAATAAAGTTCTCCTCCTGCGTGAGCGAGAAGAGGAAATGAGAGAGAGAATAAGATAGATGATAGTTAGAGTAAGATAAAACAGAGTAGCAGATATCATGTAAGAATCAAGATGATAATGAAAGACAGAATTTGTTTGACCATAGATAGAGTTTGTTGTTAGTTCCATATCAACAAAACGATGTATATCATTCTATTTTTATGAATAAAGTTCAATGAAGTTCTGAGTTTAACATCTGCGTAATCAGTAGATGCTTGCTAAGGGGGCCCACTTAGTAAGTATCTGTAGCTAGTTAGTTAGTTGTTCTTTTCTATTGTTCTTTAGTTAGCTTTCATCTTTGAAGTTTTCATACAAACTCACTCTTATAGTGCTCCTGCAGCATAGAGAGTCCATCCCTGTGACTGTTCCTGCAGCATAAGGCTAGTTCATAGTTTGTGTTTCAGTCGTAGTTGTTATGGTTTTTATCAAAAGTTGAGTTAAAGAATTTTGCATTACTGTTCTGTGGCATAGATAGAATCTCTTTCCAGTATGTATTTCTGCTGAAATTTGACCAAAACTAATTCCTAGTGCATATATTTTGCTGTGCCATTTAAAGTCTATGTCCCCTGGTTTGACAAGTAAAATGAATGACCACAGAGAGATATTAGTCACCTGTTGGAATGTCCAATTCCCAGGAAAGGTTTTACCGTGATATTCATATCCTTTTGTGGGTGCGAGCCATTTTTGGCACCGTTGCCGGGGATGGCGTCCAGCTAGGAGTTTGTTAGAAGTCATTTTTAGCACTAGCTTAGCTTGTTAGTAAAATTTCCTAGATCCTTTAAGCCACTATTCACCATATTGCATGCATAGAAGAAGAAGAGATGCACTAGGAAGGTTCCTCCCTGAAAATCTATTTATTGAAGTACCATTTGACCCAGCTGACAATGAACCTGAGGAAAACCCATTCGCTGCATTATTCCAACAACCAAACATGGCAAATAATCCACCTAATAATCCAACTCCTGCTTTTGAGTTCCCTATTGTTCCCTAGTGAGATACTGACAATCTTAAGAATATACCTTCTTCACTACTTCCAAAATTCTATGGTTTGGTCATAGAGGACCCAAAAACCTTTCTGTTTGAATTTGGCGTCCTCTGCTGCAGTTATGACTACAATATAGATGCTCATAAACTGAAACTATTTCCTTCCACCTTGAAGGAGGGAGCTCTCAGATGGTTCATGAGTCTGGGAAGAGGCGTCGTCGACAGTTGGGTGGCCATGCAGATGAAATTCCTTGAAAAGTATAAGGAATATTGTAAGAGTGCCAGCAAGGGTGATGACATATTCCGAATTCAGCAAAAGGATGATGAAAGTCTGGAAGATTATATTTCCAGATTTTTGTTCGCACTAAAGAGGAACTCAAACCATACTCTCAATGAGGACTCTCAAAAACTACTCTTTCTAAGGGGAATCAGTGATGCCTATATAGACGCCCTGGACCTGATGGGAGGAGGTGATATAACCCAGCTGCCTTGGGATGATATAAAGAAAATATGTCTTAACTATTCTCGAGCAATAGTCAAGAAAGGTCGAGGTCATCATGCTACAATGAGAAAGTCTTCTTCTGGTGGAGTCTCCCGGGTAGAGATAACAAACTTGCTATCTGATTTCAAGCAGGACATCATTAATAATATGGCTACACAACTAGATACCATGCAAGCTCAGAGGAAACATGAGGAGGTTGAGACAGTTTTGGCTGAGTTCTGTCCATACTGCAGACAAAAGAAGCATGACTACAGATGCAAGATAATGGCTAATTTGGAAGTCAGACAACTACCTACCGACTTCAAGCCAGTAGAAGGTAATGATGATCAAGTGTTCTTTGTTGCACAAAGGAGACCATGGGCCTAAAGACAAGGTATGCCTCAAGACCCTTTAACTTTTGGTAATCCTTATTTTGGCTATAATAACCAATGGAAACATGCATATGGACCACCACCGCCCTAGAATCCGCCTCAACCAAGTTGGCCTAATTATCAGACCCCACAATGGAAATTTCCTCAAGGAGGTTGGTAGCAGCCACAAGGGCAATGGACCCCACCTTCAGGAAATTGGCAGCAAAATCCTCAATGGAGAGGCCCTTAGCAATGGCAAAACCAGTTCTCTGGATTCCTGCAACTTCCACAGCCACAACCACAAGCCCTTATGCCACCTCCTGCAGCAACTGCCACAAATCCTGGACCTCCAAAATAAATGCCTATGCCTACCCAGCCGTTACCCAATCCTAATAATAAACAACAGTAGCAACCACAACAGCCTGCATATCTTGCTGAAGCCAATCAATATCAAGCTTATGCCTTGAATGTTCATGACATCCATTTGAGGTCTGGAACTACTCTACCTGCTCTAAAACCACCTCTGATTACTGAAATACCAGATTCTCCCCTTGAAGAATCCACTACACCTGTTGTTCCTGCTAAGCATATACCCATAACTGATACAGTTTCTAAGGAGTCTATTTTGCAAAACCAAGATAACCCACCTTTTCCTCAGAGGTTGCAAAGTACTGCATCTAAATCCATGGAAGAACCCACTTTTGACATCCTGGATCAACTCAAGAATGTGCAAATTCAAATCCCTTTAATTCAGGCTATTAAAGATATTCCCATTTTTGAAAAAGCTATTAAAGAGGCCTGTTTGAAGAAGCTTGGATGAAAGAAAAAGGATCCTCAAAAAATTCATGTCTTAGGGAAATTGGCTAATATAATGTTGGGGAATGTAGTTATTCCAAAGTATATTGACCCTGGAAGTCCGGTAGTGCAGATACATATAAATGGTCAAGTTGTAAAAAATGTTTTGATTGATTTAGGTGCTGCCATTAATGTCATGACAAAGCATACTATGGACTCCCTAAACATTTCAGACATTAGGTCTACACCCACAGTTCTGCAGCTTGTAGATAGCTCCACAGTTAAACCTGATGGGATAGTGGAAGATGTGATTGTCACTCTTGAATCTTGGGAGTATCCTGCTGATTTCACAATATTATTAGTTAAGGCAACCTTAGGAGGGTATCTAGTTATCCTTGGTAGACCATGGTTAGAAATTGTAGATGCTTTTATAGGATGCCATTTTGGAGATATGACCATTTCTGATGGGCAGTCCACAAAGAAATTGGCTCTGTATCCACCTGCTAGACCTCAACAAGATTTGTCCCAACCGGTTTGGCCAGATGTGGGGAAGAAACTGAAGAAGCCAATTCTTTGGCTCAATTAATGATGATTCAAAATGATCCATTCTCACAACTTCAAAGTGAGGATGCTTTGCTGTTCCAAATTCTATAGTACAATGCTGATACGGGTAGTCCATCTGATCCAAATGGTACTCATTTACAATGTTTCCTACAACAACCAGATTCTGAAAGTTCACTGCCTAAACTTTCATCAACTTTTCATAATTTACTTCCATAAGAGGTACAAACATCACCTATAGATTCTATGAGTAATATCATGAAGCAGATATACTTGTCTCAAGGACATTGCTTGGATATCAATAGCAAGCTGTCACAGTCTCAACAAGCTGACTTATTAAAAATGCTACAAGAATAGCATAAAGCTTTTGTATTGGAATATGGGGACATGCAAGGAATAGATCCTCGAGTTTGTACTCATAGAATATATATCAAAGAAGACTGTGCACCAGTTAGACAACCTCAAAGAAGGGTAAATCCAGCACTTAGAGAAATAGTTAAAGATGAGCTTCAAAAGTTGTTTGATGCTGGTTTTATTTATCCAATCTCTGACAGTCAATGGGTTTCTCCATTAGTCATTGTTCCAAAAAAAGGTGGTAAATGGAGAGTGTGTGTAGATTACAAAGAGTTGAATAGTGCCACTAAAAAAGATCATTTTCCATTACCTTTTGTAGACCAAGTACTAGACTCACTGTTTGGCAAAAGATATTTTTCCTTCTTAGATGGTTATAGTAGGTACAACCAGATAAAAATTGCCCCTGAAGATCAAGACAAGACCACTTTTACTTGTCCATGGGGAACATTTGCTTATTTGGTCTTACTTTTTGGCCTATGCAATGCACCAGCAACATTTCAGAAAGCAGTAATTAGTATCTTTGTTGATATATCTCATGAATGTATGGAGTTTTACATGGATGATTTCACTACCTATGGAGTCACATTTGAAGAAGCACTGGTTAATTTAGAAAAGGTATTGAAAAGGTGTAGAGAGAAAAATTTGTCTCTAAATAGTGAGAAGTGTTTTCTAATGATGGAAGAAGGTATTGTTCTAGGTCATCATATTTCAAAAAATGGAATTCAAGTTGACCCTGCTAAAATTGTAGTTATTCAGAATTTACAAACTCCTGCAAAACAAAAAGATATAAGAAGTTTTCTTGGTCATCCAGGGTATTATAGAAGGTTTATAAAAGACTTCAGTAAAATTGCTAGTCCACTTTATGCATTGTTAAAAAAGGACTCCCAATTTGAGTGGACAGAGGCCTGTGAAAAATCTTTTCTACAACTGAAGGACTTGCTTACTAAAGCCCCTATTCTTCAAGGACCAAAATGGAATTTGCCTTTTCACATACATGCTAATGCCTCTGATTTTGGCATAGGAGCAGTTCTGAGTCAAAAAGAAAATTCAATTGAACATGCTATTTATTTTATCAGCAAGAAGCTTCAAGGTCTTGAGCTCAACTATACTGTCACAGAAAATGAGTTGCTTGCAGTAGTGTTTGCTTTGAATAAATTTAGGCATTATGTCATGGGATATCAGATATTCGTTCATACTGACCATGCAGCAATCAAATACCTGATGAACAAACCTACCATCTCTGGTAGGTTGGCATGGTGGCTCCTGTTGTTACAAGAGTTTGACATTACAATAATTGACAAACTAGGAAGAACTAATGTTGTAGCTAACTTTTTATCAAGACTGCAATCAGCTGCACCTATAGAACATGAGGTCATTGATGATAGGTTCCCAGATGAACATTTTTTTTCATTGTTGCACATACACCCTGGTATGCAGACATTGCTAATTATCTAGCGGCAAACAGAATACCAGCCCACTTTTCTCTGAAGGAAAAGAAGTTAATAGAGAAAATTTTTAATTTTTCCTGGATTGCAAATATTTTGTTTTATTCCAGACCTGATCAAGTAATGCGAAGATGTGTAAGAGAAGATGAAACTTATGACATATTGCATGCTTTCCTTGATGAACCATGTGGAGGACATTTTGCAGCAAAAAGAACAGCAATGAAGGTTCTTACAACAGGGTACTACTGGCCAACATTACACAAGGATGTTGTGGCCTATACAAGAAAATGTGACAGATGCCAGCATATGGGAAGACCAACTAAGTCTGATGAAATGCCCCTATATCCAGAGATAATAGTCACCCCTTTTGATAAATGGGGGATGGATTTTGTGGGACCAATTGATCCACCATCAAATGAAAAATCATACATTCTAGTTTGCACAGACTATGTAACAAAGTGGGTCGAGGTAAACGCTATGACTCATGCCAGAGATAACAAAGTTGCTAAATTTCTGTATGAACAAATTTTCACAAGATTTGGAGTTTCCAGAGAGCTTGTAACTGATCAAGGAGCTCAGTTTACGTCAAACTTGATCACTGCACTCATGAATGATTATAAGATCAAACATAGGAAGTACAGCCCCTATCACCCTTAAGCCAATGGTCAGGCAGAGGTAACAAACAGAGAAATTGAGGTGATCCTCATAAAGACAGTGCAGATCCATAAGAAAAACTGGAGCAATAGACTTCCTGAAGCAGTTTGTACTTACAGAACTACATAGAAGACAACAATTGGGTTTACACCTTTTGAACTGCTTTATGGGAAAACAGCCATGTTACCCATAGAATTTGAACACAAAACTTTGAGAATAGCTCTTGAACTCAACATGGATATATTTGAAGCACAGAAGGACCATCTCCTATAGCTAAATGCTTTGGACAAAATGAGAAAAGCTGCCCTGCAATATACAGAAGCAATCCAATAGCAAAGGAAGAGATGGCATGATCAGCACATCAAAACCAAGAAATTTTCTACTAATTGGGCACTGTTATATGATTCCAGATATCAAGAAAACCAGGGTAATCTCACAACACGCTGGCTTGGCCCCTATGAAGTTGAAAATGTTTTCGACAATGGAGCTGTACAGCTGGTGACAATTGATCCAGTCCATTTCAAATTGCTAGTCAATGGCCACAGACTCCGGTTATACCATAAACCAGTCTCCAAGGAAGAATTCATGCAGTAGTTCGTTCAGGTTCCTCCTACTACTCTTCCTACAGCTGAAGGCTTTAGCCTTTCTCCTGCAGCGTTACTGTAATTTTCAAAAAGCATGCCCATAATAAAGGTTTTCTTTTTTTTAAAAGGAAACCCCTTTTTCTCCATTTTCATTCATCGCCCCCATCTCACTTCTTTATCTTCCATCCATCCATCCCATCCATCCATTCCATCCACTGCATCCGCCCATGTCACCCATCCACTTCATCCATTTGCATCAACATTAATTAAGATATCTTTCCCACTTGTTAATTCATGCAGCGTCGTCATCTTTCTTCACACGTACGTGCAATTATCAAAGGTATGCCATATCTTTTCTTATCGCATATTTGATTTATTTCATTCTATTCATTTACTGCTATGCATGTACCGGTCATTATCACCAGAATCTCTACCTATTCTCTTGTACATGTGAGGACACATGTCATACTTTAAGTAGGGGGCAGGGTAATCCATCTTTTAAAACCTATCTTTTTGCTGCTGCCATAACTGCATAAATAATCTCTTTTTAATACTTTTCTGGTACTTTTCAAATATGATCGCATGTCCTTCTTTATTGCATTCTTTATTGCATGTTTTTCTTGTAAACTATGATTAAGACTGCTTGTTTAAAAAGTTCATTTTTGGAAAAAAAAAAAGAAGTGTGACGGCACGACAGAAAAAAAACCAGAGCAGAAAAGGGAAACAGAGAATTTGAATCTTCAGCAAGGAATTGAGTTCAGTGAAAAGGAAAACTGCAAACATGGGTGGTCAGTTGGTGCGACATGAGCCTGTAGCTCATGAATTGTTACTGCAAAATCCGCAAATAGTCCATGCATTCAGCCTCTGTGGATGGTTAAATTATTTTTTGAGTTTGAATGATTTTGATGAGGAGGCTGCTAGAGAATTTTTGAAAACCCTTTCTAAAGGGGAAGCCACTGTATGGGGTCTAACGGTTGTTGTAACTAAAGACAAAATTGCTGAAGTAACCAGGCTCCCAGCCGTTGGAGAAAACTTTTCTTCAGACGCTGCAGCTGCAAGGGCTGAGTTTTCAATGCCCACTAACAGACCTCTAGAAGTTTCCAAGCAGGGATGCAAGCTTGTGTCGTTGCCTCATCCATATTCAGAGTATGCCACTTATATAATGAGGTATTTAACCTGTGAAGGTCATTTTTCCTACCTGCATTCTCATCATTTTAAATTATTAAGCCATATGAGGCATGGGTTGGTTATAAATGTCCAAAAAATTTTGTTAAAATTTTTAGAACAAAATGCCCATGGAACTCAACAGGGGAAAGACAATTTTGTCACTCATCATGGCTTTATTAAATTACTGATTGAGCGCTCTTTGAGAGACGTCTCACCTCTCTCCTAGAAACAATTTTTTGCCCAAAAGAGTTTGCAAATCTCACAACCTTCTAGGGTAATTACCCCACGGCCTCAGAGAAAGAAGAAAGAAATTGCATCTACTAGTGGAACAGGGCAAGGGTCATCTACTCCTATAGCACCCGATCCTACAGCTTTCGCACCTGAATCCTCTGCTAGGGTACAAACTAGGTCTACCACTAGGAGAGAGAAAGGAAAAACAAAGGTAGAAGGGTCCCTTGAATTTGACCCTCGTTCTCAGAAAAGACAATGCTCCTCTCCTGCAGCACCTTCCCCTGCAGCTGTTTCTCCTACAGCAACACCTGTTGCTATTACCAGTTCACCGTCATCCTCTGGTAGGGCAGAGCCCTTTGAACAAATAAGAAAAAGAAAAGCTACCAGAACACCTCTTGTAGCCGCATCTATGCCAAGAAGGGTTTCCACAAGGAAACAATCTAAGACCTCCCCTGCTTCACCGCAACCTCAGGTGATTGTAATTTCAGAAGGTTCTGTTGAATCTAAATTCAATGTTTCTCAGAATGAGTCAGAGAATTCTACTCAGAGTTCGTTCATTTCTGAAGAGGAACAAGTTGAGACAAAAGAAACAGGGCATAATGAGCAAGGGTTACCAAATCTTGATGATTTGGCTACTGCTGCCATGCAATTTTTGGAGGAAGCACATACTTCCCCACCACAGCAACAAGAAGAATTTATCTTGCAGCAAGAGCAAGAACAGACTGATCAACTAAATGTGCCTAGTGAAACTATATTTCACCTTGCAAACTGTAAAGCCATTGTTGTGTATAGGAGGACATTTTTAATTAAGTTTCTAGAATATGTTAAAGATAATTGGGAAAGAGTTACATTGCAAACCTTGACTTTCCGCCACATAGCCCAGACTGACATGCAACAAAGTCTGTTGGAGGTAGAAAAGAAGAAATTGAAAAAGAAAATTGAAAGTCAGGAACAGGAAATTGCTGAGTTGAAAGCAAAAATGGATGAAATGTTAAAAGTAACTGGTCAAATTATGGAATGTATACTGCCACCTAGAGTTTATGCTCTATGCCTCAAAGAACAATTTTTATGGTTTTAATTGATGAGAATTTCTAGAAACCAAGACCCTATAATTCACACTGCCAAAGAGTTTTACGAAGCATACCAGGCAGCCCCTAACTGGTTAAGGAATTCTCTGTGTGAATTCTATTTGCATGGCTTTTTAATACCATTTGAAACATAATGGAATCCTCTTCTATACATTGGTGATATTCATTTGAGAGCATTCATGTCATGGGCAGCAAATGAGGCGAATTATGGTAGGCAGTGGGAAACATATGAGGAAGCTGAGAAAACAGAGCCTATTCCATTACGCTCTCAAAGTACAAACCCCCATGCAATGTTGAAAGATTGGTTTGCTCTAACATATGGTATTAATAATGTTTCAGCCAGAGAGAAAATTTTTGATATCAGAAAACAAGTATATGATGAATTCCAGGCACAACCATATTCATTTTGGAGACTGGCATACTCCAGAGGTGAGAAAAGATGGGAGAGGTTAACTGTTGGGTTAAGGAAGTCAGAACCACATGGTCCCCTAAATTTCATAGTAGCTCTCAAATGAACCAGCAAATATATTCAATTGGGACTTCAAACAAGATTTGAACTATGGCTACCGCTGACATTCAGACCCCCTGTGCTAATGTGGCCCCTCTATCCTCACCAAGCCACAAATATTAACAATGAATTAGAAGACAGAAGATATGAAAGGTGTCGGGATTTCAGAGGATTTTATTACAAGTTTGGACATCCATTCTAGAGTCATGCAGCCACCACTGACTTCAGAGACACAACCAGAAAAGTTAATGTTGGAGGACCAGCATTGGGTTAAGTAGGGGGCAGTGATGAGCTTAAAATATGCTCATAATTTGATGATATGATAAAATTTTAAATGACTTTACTTTTGCTATTTCATGGGTGTTTAAACTTTGTTAAAACGTTTTATTGGGATATACTGTAGCAAGATACTTTTATATTCCTGCAGCTTATTGTGTTGACTTGATTGCATTTATTGCCCTGTTGACTCCCGAAAATGACTGGTATATCATATACAGTTTTTGAATGATGAAGTAGATTTAAAATGTGTGATTAATGAATAGATATCGTGTATGTGCCATGCGCCTTTTCTTTCGCATCTATTACCTTTTGTTTCGCAGGTTGTTGAAGAATGATCGAGTCTAGCGCAACCAATCTCGGCCTTGTAGTAAAGTCCATTTCCTGCACAACTTTGAGAAAGCTTTGGCGAAGACTCTTTGACCGAAACCATGGGAAAGAATTTTAATGATAGTCAATCTGGAAAGAGTGGAGCACTAGATTCTCTCTGGATCGGGTTGAACGCATAAATTCATTATGAAGTTTGTTTCTTGATTTGGGGATATACTTTACTTCCACGTCTTTCTTTGATAGGGTTAGTTAGTTAGTTTCTCTCTTGTTTTTAAATAAATTTCTCCTCCTGCGCGAGCGAGAAGAGGAAAGGAGAGAGAGAATAAGATAGATGATAGTTAGAGTAAGATAAAAATAGAGTAGCAAATATCATGTAAGAATCAAGATGATAATGAAAGACAGAATTTGTTTGACCATAGACAGAGTTTGTTGTTAGTTCCATATCAACAAAATGATGTATATCATTCTATTTTTATGAATAAAGTTCAATGAAGTTCTGAGTTTAACATCTGCGTAATCAGTAGATGCTTGCTAAGGGGGCCCACTTAGTAAGTATATGTAGCTAGTTAGTTAGTTGTTCTTTTCTGTTGTTCTTCAGTTAGCTTTCATCTTTGAAGTTTTCATACAAACTCAGTCTTATACTGCTCCTGCAGCATAGAGAGTCCATCCCTGTGACTGTTCCTGCAACATTAGGCTAGTTCATAGTTTGTGTTTCAGTCGTAGTTGTTATGGTTTTTATCATAAGTTGAGTTAAAGAATTTTGCATTACTGTTCTGTGGCGTAGATAGAATCTCTTTCCAGTATGTATTTCTGCTGAGATTTGACCGAAACTAATTCCTAGTGCGTATATTTTTCCGCGCCATTTAAAGTCTACGTCCCCTGGTTTGACAAGTAAAATGAACGACCACAGAGAGATATTAGTCACCTGTCAGAATGTCCAATTGCCAGGAAAGGTTTTACCGTGATATTCATATCCTTTTGTGGGTGCGAGCCACTCCTCCTCTTGGTTAGGAGGAGAAAAGGAGGTCTATGAAGCTATTTTGATTGTACAAATATATCAATATAGATAGATGTTTTTATATACATGCATGGATCTTGATAGAATTTTCTACATATATTTTTTATGTATATATTGTCTCACACATTCGATGTAAAAATTAATTTTGTACCATGAAATAAATTTTGATGATATATATGAGATGAGGTTTTTTATGTGACTATGATGATGAATTTTATGGATGCATATGATTTTATGGATGTACATGATATTATGATTTATTCTTTTGATGTTTTCATGATGATGGTGTATGACGCTATGTTTTCAGATTCAGATGATATTATGATGATTCTATGATATCATGCTTATGATGTGATGGTGTTTTGATGTTATGGTGTTACTAATGATCTATGGATATATGATGTATAATATGATATAATCATGTATGAAAATGATTCTTTTATTTTTTTTATATGATTTATGATGATCATGCATGATGGATGATGCTATGATGCCACTAATGAGTGGTTATTGTCAGATGAAATGGATATTTTTACGTAGTCATGATACTTTGATAAAATTGTTAGTATGATGAGTATTATAGAAGAATGGATTATTAGATAGATAGAATGGATTTTTAGTATGATGTTGATCAAATATTATGAAATCTATGATAATTGGATAGATTTGATTGTTTATTAGACCTTCCATGAGATAGAATAGATGATTTTACTTTTCCTTTAGGTTATACTAAAGAATATAGAGAAATCCTTACTTTGATATAGAAATTAGACACTATGCGCTAAGGAATGATGAAATAGGGTAGTGTTATATCTATTGCATGGACGTTGACTTTGTAAACAGATAGGAGTATCCTTGTTCATACCCTACATACAAAAACCTTTGTTGATCATGTGAGAGAATGAAGCCATCAAAGTAAGTAGGCCAATACACAAAAGGTATATAGAACCTAGTTTGCAAAATCTTTTATCTTGCTTGAGACTATCCCTATACACACAACAAAAGTATTCACCATGGCCATATTTAAAGTTTTAAGTTTCAATTAATATCTTCGCTATAAATCAAACTTGAAAGCAAGTAAAAATTAATTATAAAATAAATAAAAAATAGATGGTAATAGTTAAAAAAAGAAGCAAAAGGCTATAGTTTTATCCAAGTGATAACACAATCTACCAGCATTATCCATCAGGCATATATTTGTAGTGGTCTAATTGTCATTTTTCTATACTTCAGCGAATAAGAGATTTAGTTGTTCAAAATGAACCCGTCGTTAATAGCCATAGTGTAATGTATAACCCACAATAAAAGAAGGTAAAATGACTATAATTTGTTAAAAGCAGTTAATTTTCATTGAGTTTAAAAACTCTTCCATCTTTTCCTTGCATGGAAATCATAGATTCCCACTTAACTACCTAGGGCTACATTGTAAACAAGGCCATCATTTTAAAAGAGGTGATACAAATAGAATGAGGTGGAAAATTTTCCTTACCAGTTATCAAAACATCCATCGGTTAGCATTGTTAAAATATACCTGATCTTTCTATTTACTTGTCTCTTAGCTAGGAGGGAAAATAGTTGTTAGAGATTATAATCACACCTACACTCATAAATGTGCCAGTTCCTCCTAACAGCACCATATCGTCTATTCATAAGTCGTATCTCCACCAACATTAAAGGAAAATCTAACTTTTGTATTCGAAGGGTTTTTACGTGGAGGGCAAGTCAAGTTACCAAGAAGTATAGTTAATGTTATTTATTCTCTTTCCTTGCCATGCAAGCTTTTTCATAGTTGAAGGCTCTATATATATTGAAAGTGCCACCATGAAGAGCCCTCAACAAGAAAAGCTAGCTAAACATCAAAGGAGCTAGCGATGCAGTTTGCCCAGAGGATGCCAACCCTGCAAGGGGATAGATTTTTTTTGTTTTGCTATCCAACAACAACCACATGGAAGGAGTGCAGATGTAGATCATAGTGCAAGGTAAGAGGATGTTGTTTCATTAATGAAGTTATAAAAAAAGTGAATCATGCCAATAGAAAAAAACCATCGTATGAATGAAGGAAGAAGAGTCTAGTCAGGAAGATCTTAGTTCAGTTAAACATAGCAGTCTATAGCACTGTTAATCTACCCCAACTTGCAGTCTATCTTATTTTAGCTAGAAAGGTGAAGAAGTTAGATCTCAGCCTTACAAAAGATCATATTGTTAACAGAAAAAGAGCTTGTTGACATTTTAGATACAGTCGTAGCTGATGGAGGATTAATTACAAATGTGTCTATTTTGAGAGAGAGTCAGTTTGAGTGAATATTTAAAGTGTATAGAACAAAGTAGGGAGAGGTGTTGACAAGGAAATAAAAAATCAGAGGAGGATACGAGTTTGAGTTTAAGTATGCATGTGTTTCCCATCATGCTAGTTCATAGCAATCTGAAACCACTAGTATGTGAGTTAGTGGTAATTTGAAACTACCAATATGACAGTTTGTGGTCATTTGAAACCACTTGTATGCAAGGTTTGTGAATAAGGCCAACATAGCCAATTTATGCTAGGATCCCCAAGCACTAGTAGTGTGACTCTATGGGAGGTGTAGATAAAACAAGTACATCACACCTAAACCAATGATGGATTGGTTACTACAAAGGGCTATAGCTCATGGGTAGAGCATCCCAAGAGCAAAATAGGATTTCCTAGGTTTGATTCCTAGAAGTTGAAGATTAAAGATTGTAGTTGTTGAAGCATTGGTGAAAAAGATCAAGAAAGAAATCAAAATTCATAGTTGTGATTAAGGGGGAGTGTTAGAGATTATAATCACACCTACTCTCATAAATGTGTCAGTTTCTCCTGACAACACTGTATCCTCTATTCAGATGTTGTATCTCCACCAGCATTAAAGGAAAATCTCACTTTTGTATTCGAAGGGTTTTTTATGCGGAGTGCAAGTCAAGTTACCAAAAAGTATAGTTAATGTTATTTATTCTCTTTCCTTGTTGTGCAAGATTTTTCATAGTTGATCTATAACCAGGTAAAATTGAACCTATAGTTTCTTTAAGCAACTATTGCTCCATCGACTGTTCAACCAACCTAACCAACCAAACCCATACACCCCCTTTTCTATCTTAACATGATAGAGCACTACCTTCTGGGTTAGGATCTATGCTCCTACCATACCAACTCTTACATAATATTGATTTCCAATAGCTGCTTTTACAGTAATTCCATAATAAACTTCCTTTACAATAGAATCTTTTCTAGAGTCAATAAGATTAGCTGGATATACTGCTGCTAGACCTAGAATTGTTGGTGCAAAGTGTACTACTTAATTCGCAGGCACAGGGTCAACTGTGAGAAGGTGCTAGTACTGGTGTTGGTGGTGCTTCAACTGGCCCAACAGAATCAGCCTATATTCTCCCACCTAAGGAACTAGAATCCCCACCCAAGCCGCAATAGGATCTGGTCAATCGATAGAATAAACTGTGCTATTGCCCCAGTGCGTAGCCTTTGCTTATCCTTCAAGAATGGTTGGAGAAAGTTATGGAAAGCTTAGATACCTTGGTTTTTTCTATGATGCTGGTGGTGTTGTTGGATCAACTACTTCTAGCTCAAGAAATGGAACTGCTACTGATCAGATGACCTTAAAATAGTAGGGGTACTACTAAAGCTGGCGCTGGAGGATATGGAACTAGACCAACTGGTTATGGATCCTACCTGTAGTAACAGCCTATATGTGCTTTGTTGCTTGTGCAATAGGTTATGGCTATAGTCCCTATACCATGAAATGGGCTCTACACTAGTCTGTCGTGATAATAGTGTTGCTTCAATGTCAATGGCTTAAACCACTGCATGTGCCAATGCATTGATCGGGACATAATTATGTTTGGATCATGAAGTGCAATTGGGTACCTCATGTATACATACAAATATTTTTATAGCAAGATGGTTGATGCCAGGATGGAGTGATAAGCACTAGGGAATTCTTTAATGATCGAATTTCAATGTGTGTGGGCCTTTTGTAGTATAATCTATGATCGAAAATACTATATGCTATGCTGCCAGTAGGTAAGGTAGAGGAATAGTTGTATACACTTCAGCCCTCACAAATATCCCCCACTCAACCTCCTTAATTTAGCAAGGCCCACTTTATGCTTTAGGAACATCACCCCATCCCCTCGATGAATGAGAAAAGGGTAAAGGGCAGTGTAACTAGTGCTTTCTCCTTTCTCAAATGCTCTGATATCACCTCAACTACAACCTCTCACAGATCACATGCCTTTTGTTGTTAGGGCTACACCTCTTCCCTATCAGAGTTCAGAACCACTTTACTATTGGATTTCATATCCACTTTCCTTTCTGAAATTGGACTCACCTCCTGAAGAGAAAGATAGGGACACACAACCAGAAGGCCCCTTCCATAGTAGTTAACTTAGCTCCCTCGCTATTTCTCGAAGGATTGTTCAGAAGAGTTAAGATTGGTCGGTGCCCTCTCCTCTAGCTATAGTTGGAGAAAGAATTCCCCTTATAGTTTTTGGGAGGAACTAAACTATAGTTGATTGCCATAGCTCCTCGTTTAGGATGGACAGTGGGAGGAATAGTGAGAATGAAGGCTATTCCCCTCCCTGGTTCAGATAGTATAACTATTCAACATCCATCCGAGAAAATTCTTTCATGCATTACCTGTCCTCAACGACTATCTATTCAACTATAGGGAAACCAGAAGGTAACTATAGTTATCTAGTTCCTCCCGGTATTGATTGTTTGGCTCTGGAGGTAGGGAGTGGATGAGGGCAAGGAACTAAACTTTCAAGTTCTAGCTCTCCCTTGACTAATCTGATAACTAATCTAATCAGGGCTCTCTGATATTCTTCTTGTTTTCATCCTTGGATTATCTCCCTCAACTAATCTAATAGGATGCACTCATATACGTAATATAGATAGTATTGTCAAACCCCACTAATTCGGTTGGGAGGGAGTTCAAGAAAGTCTTCTCTCTCCAGAGTTCAACCCTACTTAACAGGAAGGAGTTCAATCCACTATCCCTCACTTGTTTCCCACCCATCTCACTAGCTAGCCCTACAAGTCTATGGACAAGTTAACAATTCCCCTTCCATTCCATAGTTGTTCATTGGGACTCAGTCGAGCCGCATGTTTCTGATGGGAGGACAACTATAGATAGGATGGGACAAGAGAAAATGCAGGACAAGATAAAATGCTTTCGGCTATAATTCCCTCCCTCTCACAAGACATCCAAACTATTTCTCATGCTATTGGTGGTGTGGGATGGATAGTTGTATAGTTCAGTAATTCAATTCTATATTCCTCTTGTCCTCCCATCATGAGAAAGTAGTTTTTCCATCCTTCCCTAAGACGAATGGGTAACTATAATTGATGAGGGTACAACTCGAGACTTAGAAGATAACCCACAAACAAAAGAATAATTTTATTATTTAGAAAATGGAGCTTCTTACATGCATAGGATCTCAAATCCCTAAGTTCTACATCACGTGCAAGTTACAGAAAGCTACAGAATCACCCTTTCGCAATATGTGAGCTTGTCCCCCAAAAAGTTAAAAATTAGAAACCCACCCATAAATAGAGCTCCTCATTAGTTTGGAGCCAAAACAATATTCAAATTTGAGTTTAGGCGGTTTGGTGCCGAAATTTTACAGCATGAAGTTCAAATTTCAAAAGAGCATTTGCAATTGTATCTTCTAGAAAGTGCGCCAACTTCCCGGGGCCATAACTTTTGATCCGGGACTCTGATTCATGAACCGTTTGAACCGTTGGAAAGGTCTCAAAGTCAATAATGCACCTGAAATATGCTACGCCAATTTTTGAAAGTTTCAAGGCTATTCCAGGAACTCTAAGTGCCTCAAATATAACTCAAAATATTTTTAGGTGCAATCTAGGAAACTAAAACTACAATATCTATCAACCCAAGAATAGAAAATAAAAACCGTAAATTGGAAATTTCATTATGACGAAAAGGGTATCCAAAAATGTAAAAAAATTTAAAAATTGAGAAACTTGCAATTTAACTATTTTTGGGTGATGCAAGATTTGCCCTTACACCACTGGATGCTCCTGCATTAGACACCTAGGGTAATTTGAGAAGTGACCCATCACATCTCAGATGGGTGAGGAAAACCCATCCGGTCAACCACTACCTTAGATAGCCAAGATGAATCTTCCACAGGCCTTTCTCTCCATTTCACCAGATATTCTTCATATTACCTATTTCTGGTACTCCTTCCCACACAACTATCCAAGATCACTTCAATCTCCTCCCTTTCTGAAGTAGGTGCTGGAATTCCATACTGCCCTATTGTTGGTGCTTCCACTGTTCCACCTTCATGATACTCTGTCAAATCCAAAATGTTGAACATAGGGGAAATGTTGATTCCATCAGGCAACTCTACCTCATATGCATTCCCTGAATCATGCATCTTCAAAATCTTACAGGGACTGAATTTCTTCATCTTCAATTTGTTATAGGTTCCCACGGGAAACCTTTCTTTCCTCAAGTGGACCATTACTTCATTGCCAGTCTGAAACTCCTTATTCCTTCTTTTTTGATCTGCCTTAGCCTTATACTGCATATTCATCTTGTTAATATGTTCTCTTACCTTCTCATGTATATCCTTGATGTGTTCTACAAAATCTTCAGCTTCAACTCTTATTTTCTTCTCTTGGTCCATCTTTCTCAATTCTAGAGCGGTTCTAGGGCTACCTCCATACACAATCTAGAATAGTGATCTACCAGTGCTTCTGTTGATAGAATTGTTGTAAGAAAATTCTACCTAGGGTAAGATAAAGTCCCATCCCTTGGGTTTATCTCCTACCAAACATCTCAGTAGGTTACCCAGACTCCTATTAACAACCTCTGTCTACCCATCGGTTTCTGGATGGTGTGTAGAACTGAACTTCAACTCTGTCTTTAGCTTCTTCCACAAGGTCCTCCAAAAGTACCCCACAAATTTGGTGTCAAGATCTAAAACAATAATCTTTGGCAGACTATGTAGCCTCACCACCTCTTTGTAGAACAAGTCAGCAATGTGGACTACATCATGGGTCTTCTGACATGGAATGAAATGTGCCATCTTAGAAAACCTATGAACCACCACAAAGATTGAATCATTCCCTCGTTGTGTCCTTGGCAAACCAAGAACAAAGTCCATACTTATATCCTCCCATGGCCTCTCTGGTATAGGTAAGGGCTGATATAAGCTTGTATTCTGGCTCACTCCTTTAGCCATCTGACATACCCTACAACTTTGTACAAACTTCCTCACATCATGTGACAACTGAGGCCAATAATAATGCTCACTGATAATGGCAATGGTCTTATCCCAACCAAAATGTCTTGCCATTCCTCCACTATGTTTCTCCTTTATCAGTTCTCCCTCATGGAACTCCTCAGGATACATAATTGACTTCCTTTAAATAACATGCCATCCTGGATTATGAAATCCAACCACCTTGTCCTGTCCACTATAATAGGTTCCTTGCAAGCTTCCCAAGCCTCTGCAAAATCAGGATCTTCTGCATATAGTGTCTTGAGTTTATTGAACCCAACCACTTCAATCTACATCTTTGTCATCAATGTATGCCTCCTACTTAAGGCATTTGCAACCCTATTTGACTTCCTACTCCTATGTTTCAAAACAAAGGTATAACTCTGCAAAAACTCTACCCATTTCATATGCCTCTTATTTAATTTTCCCTGACTATTTATGTACTGCAAGGCCTGATGAATAGTATATAGAACAAATTCCTTCGGCAACAAATAATGTCTCCATTTCTTTAATGCTTGAACTATCGCATAAAATTCCTAATCATATACATAATACTTTCTCTTAGCATCATTTAACTTTTCACTGAAATAGGCAATGGGCTTACCTTATTAGCTCAACATTGCTCTAATGGCACAACCATTGGCATCACAATCTACCTGAAACACCTTGTTGAAGTTCGAGAGGGCTAGAACAGGTTGCTCTGTCACCTTCTCCTTCAACAGTTCAAAACTTTTTTCCGGTCTAGTGCTTCACTTGAATTCTTTTCTATCCCCTCTCATTGTTTCAGTTAGGGTCCACAAATACTACTGACATTTCTAATGAACTTTCTATAAAAACTAGCCAACCATGGAAAGATCTCACCTCGGTAGCAGTTCTTGGGGTAGGCCATTCCAGAATAGCCTTCGCCTTTTTTGGGTCCTTCTTGAGACCTTCTGTTGAGACAACAAACCCCAAGTACACTAACTCCCTCTTCACAAAACTGCACTTCTTTAGATTAATCAACAGTTTCTCTTTTCTTAACTTCTCAAAGGCTCTCTGAATATGCATCAGATATTCATCCAACATCTTACTGAAAATAAAAATATCATCTAAATACACAATAACAAAACTTCCCAGAAATTCTTTTAGTACCTCATTCATGAGACACATAAATGTGATCGGTGCATTGGTTAGCCCAAAAGGCATGACTAACCACTCGTATAGGCCCTCTTTGGTCTTGAAGGCAGTCTTCCATTTGTCTCCCTCTCAAATCCAGATCTGGTGATATCCACCCTTTAGATCAATCTTTGTGAAGTACTGAGCTCCACTCAAACATTCCATCAGGTCATCCATCCTTGGTAGGGGAAATCTGTACTTGATTGTTATCTTGTTTATGGATCGAGAATCTATACACATCCTCCACTCCCCATCCTTCTTTGGTGCTAGTAATGTAGGTACTATACATGGACTCAAACTCTCCCGTATCAAACCCTTTCTCAACAACTCTTGAACTTGTTTGTTCAACTCCTCATTTTCTGCTGGAGTCATTCTATGAGCTACTTTATTTGGCAAACTGGCTCTAGGAATCAAGTCAATCTGATGACTGATCTTCCTTATTGGTGGTAAACCCTCAGGTGCATTATCAGAAACAATATCCTAAAACTCATCCAACATCCCAGAAACTTCTTCTAGAACCTTCTCACTATCCTCCTTACTCACTCAAGGAATCAATGCATAACACACATGCTCATGCTTCATACCTTCTAAAAATTTTCTTCCATCTACATAACAAATTCTAGCAATACTGCATACCTTTTCTTCGGTCTCCTTTAGAGGTTTCAACTTGTGACGAACCCCATCCTTTGTCAAGGAATAAGTGTTTGCATGGCCATCATGTATAGCTCGCCTATCAAACTGCCATGGCCTCCCCAACAACATGTGACATGCATCCATGGGGATGATATCACAGAGTACCTCATCATGGTAGCTCCCAATCTTGAACTTTACTAGGCACTACTTATTCACCAAAACTTTGTGGTCTTTCTGCAACCAAACAATCTAATACAGATGCGAGTGTCTTTCCCTCTTCAGCTTCAACTTTGTGACCATCTCCTCTGACACCAGATTATCAGTGCTCCCACCGTCAGTAATGACATCACAACATTTTCCTTCACACTTGCACTTTGTGCAAAATAGATTCTTCCTTTGTTCTGGTTCCTTTTCCTTAGTCACCAAAGCTCTCCTAATCACTAGGGCTTCTCCCCTTTCAACATCATCAGAATGTTCAAATTGGGCCTCCTCATCTACATGCGCAACCCTTCCATGACCTTCTGGCCTTTTGTCTTCCCTTCCTTGGTGTTGTGGAAATTCATAGGCTCAATGCCCTTCTTCACCACACTGGAAACACATTCCTTTGAAACCACCTCTTCCAGATCCTTATCCATATCTCCCTTGTCCTCTACCTCTTTGATCACCACTATTTTGATCATGAAGGCGGTAGAAGTTGTCATTTCTTTGGCTTCGGCTGGTACACACACCTTCACCTTTCTTTTCATCATCATTTCGGCTTCCTGAAAGTCTTCCATTGCCCCTTCTACTTTGACCTCCTCATCCTTTTTGCTTGCCATCAAATCTTTTGTTTAGCTTCTCTTCCACCTTCAGAGAAAACTGATACACATCCTCAATGGTGGTCATTCTGACTAAGCTTAACTCCTCCTGAATGCTCGGTCATAACCCATTAAGATATCGGGCTACCTTCTCCTTATTGGCCTCTGTGTGACCCGTTCTAATGATTATATTGTGAAAATCTTTAGTATATTCTTTCATAGATCTACTTCCTTGCTTCAACCCTTGCAATTTCTTTAACATATCTAACTTGTAGTCCACTGGTATGAACTGCTTCTTCATTTTCTCTACCATGTGATCCCATCTGGTGATCTTGCCTTTTCCTCTTTGATTTCTTTCCAACTGGACCTCTTTCCACCAAATACTGGCATGGTCCTTCAGCTTCATTTTCGCAAACTTAACCCGATCTGGGTCCTCTATTTCCTCATACTCAAAATATTATTCTAGCTCGTTCATCCAGTCAATCAACTCTTCCAGGTTCAAACTTTCGGAATAACTGGGGACTTCTACTCTGGGTCTTTTCCTGATCTTTGAAATGGCCCTTATTAGCCACATTTTCTCTTGATCAATTGCTTCTTGTTCCTCTTCTACATTTGAACTATTTTCCTCTCCTTCATCCTCACTTTCCTCTTTCGGGTTTAACCCTCTTCTCAACTACTCTTGTAATGCATCAATCTGTCTTTGAAGGGCTACCAGTGCATCTCTTCCACTAGCATTTTTTCCACCTCGACCACCTCTGGCACCACCATGCCTACCAAGAATCACTCTTGGAGGCATCTTTCTTAACCTCAACCCAAAACCACGGTCCTGGTGTGAACTACCTCATGATCGATGATCTGTCCACACGCTCAAAAAAACCTGCTTTGATACCACTTGATGAGGGCATAGCCTGAGACTTAGAAAATAACCCACAAACAAGAGAATAATTTTATTATTTAGAAAATGGAGCTTCTTACATATAGAGGATCTCAAATCTCCAAGTTCTACATCACATGCAAGTTACAGAAAGCTACAAAATCACCCTTTCGCAATATGCGAGCTTGTCCCCCAAAAAGTTACTCAAAAATTAGAAACCCACCCATAAATAGAGCTCATCATTAGTTTGGAGCCAAAACAACATTCAAATTTGATTTTAGGTAGTTTGGCGCCAAAAAGTTACAACATGAAGTTCAAATTTCAAAAGAACATTTGCAATTGTATCTTCTAGAAAGTGCGTCAACTTCCCGGGGCCATAATTTTTTATCCGGGACTCTGATTCGTGAACTGTTTGGACCGTTGGAAAGGTCTTGAAGTTAATAACACACTCAAAATTTTCTATGCCAATTTTGGCAAGTTTCAAGGCCATTTCGGGAACTCTAAGTGCCTCAAATCTAACTTGGAAGATTTTCAGGTGCAAATCCAGGAAACTAAAACTGCAGTATCTTTCAACCCACGAACAGAAAATAAAAACTATAAATTGGGAATTTCATTATGACTAAAAGGGTATCCAAAAATGTAAAAACATCTAAAAATTTGAGAAACTTGAAATTTAACTATTTTTGGGTGATGCAAGATTGCCTTTACACCATTGGATGCTCCTGCATCAATAATGGGGGGTGGGGGGTGGAGTTAGGTTCATCCAGGCCCCCTAAGGTGGACATATGGTCAGTGCTAAAGGCACAGTCTGCTAGCTAGGTAGATTAGTTGGAGGTAGATTATTATTGATACGCCTCAGGTTGGTCTCGAAGGGCGAGTGGGGTTGGTGACTAACTGCTCCTCCCCAGCCCACTACCAACATCCAGTTGACCTTGTAAGATTCTATACGTAACATGGGTGGGTAGGTGGATTTTTCCCCCCCTACAATTCTATGGACTATTCTATTGGTAGGGGTAGGCATGTTACGTATAGAATATGTTGAAATCCCATAGAATTTTTTGGGGCTTCATTAAGAAGTGAATTAAAAGGCCTACATTAAGTAGTGAATTAAGAAGAAAATTAATACGCCTACATCGATTAACACTTTCATATGCTGATAAGTAGGAGGTATTTTTCCACAGCGTGTCAAATTATGATATTGCTATTTTATTCCACTTTCATATGCTATTTTATTCCTCAAAACGAATGTACCAGACCCTTATAAACTATAGGAAATTTCAAACAATTTTCAGAGCCATCTCAAAATTGGCCAACTAGTTTCAGCCCTTCAATCATTATCAGTCAACTATCTCTCCCACCTTGGGGTGGGAGGGAGGCCCCCCTACTTCCGGGCAATTAGTTTTCAGCCCCTCACAAATATTAGTAGGGTGGGTGGGAAACTCCAGGACAGGGTGCGAGTTTTAGGAAAGGGTGCCTAGTTGTAGAGAACATCCTGAGGGCTGATTGGAGAACACCAGCTGCCTAACTAACTATAGTTAAGGTAGGTTTGACGTTAAATTGGTTCATCATGGAATATGGATCTCATCTAGAGAGATTGAAGGGAGTTTCCTAACATTCTCAAGGGCCTGCTAACATTCTTTGGGTTGCTCCATCCTCACCAACCCCTGCCCTTCATGCATGCAATACTGACCTACCCTTCATGCATGTAGGACCAACCTGCCCTTCGTGCATGCAGGAACGACCCACCACCCCCACCCTTCATGCATGCAGGAATGACCTACCCTTCATGCATGTAGGAACAACCCACCACCCCCACCCACACTCTATAGTTGTTGCGAGTATGGTCAGTCTTGCATTCATGAAGGGTTGGGTCAGTCCAACCCCACCATCCCATTTGCCCTACTATTCTAAGGGGAGGCTAGGTGGGTGCAAATCACGCAAGGGATCGATTGATTTGGATCGATTCTATATGTAACATGTCGAGTATTAATGGGGCTTGGGGAAGGTTATGCAGGGGGTGGGGCCTTTTTCAGCCTACGAGAAAGAATGTTGCTTTAGTCTATAGGGGGGATTCTAGTAGGGTGGGAGGGAGGATGAAGCCAAGTGGGGGGGAATTCTGAGGGGGGGACTTCAAGGTAGTTCCCTATCCATTTTTTTTCAAGTGGGAATAAGAAGTGCTTTGGTTGAGACATGAGGCAAGTGAGCGCAATCAATTCCCAGTGCTTATTGTTGGGGTGGGTGGATGATAGCTGTCGAGTTTCGAATTGGTCAAACTTATTTGCAAAGGTTGAGTGCATAGAGAGAAGTGAGCACATTTCTAGGGTGAGATATTGATTCCAGGCCATAGATATATATAGGCCCTCAAATTCCTCTTATATTATATAGAGGTCAAGCTAGCAAACAGCAAGTGGCGAGTGCATGGAGGTTCTCTCTGCTGGGCGGAGGCATCCAGCTCTCTCGTAGGCTCAGGTGGTGGGGCCCCCAAGCCCCATATAATTGTTGAGTGGTGCTATTATCTACACCAAAACTTTTGAGGTTCGGATCTCCTCAATCGATTGAACTAAACTAGTATGGGAGAGGAAAGAACAAATTCTCCTGAGGGAGGCCCTCTATTCCATTGTTGTCTCTCCTAGTCCTATCTTGAATGGTTGGGGGAATGCGACTCTCGATAAGGAACTAGGCATCACCAAGTGGGTGGGAGGAACTCAACAAGGAGCCCTACCATTCTATAGGACGAGGAGCTATAGTTTGTTCAACCGAAAGGTTCCCAGAATAACAAACTGGTAGGGGCCCCAAGATACCCTAAAATTCTATGGGCGGGTACCTCGAATCTAGTCATTGTTATAGAGGAAGCTACTTAACTCTAGGTAGGGAGTGAACTTTCTATAGCTACTAGTGTAGGTAGGATAAGAACTATAATAGCTAGTTAGAGATTCAACTAGTTCATTCTCACCCATCTCCTTCGAAAGGAAAGGAGTTCAACTGGAAGGTATTAAAGGCCTACCCTACTAGAAGGCAAGCTGGATGTTTGGATGGATGGAAGGAAAGCGGTATATGTCTATAATGTCACTTTCTCCTGAGGGCAAGGATAACTTCATCTGGAGATTGGGTGTTCATGGGCAAGGATAACTTCATTTAGGATGGCCAGAAGATAAAGGCTCCCAAAAATTTAGTGATTTCTCACCTAGAGAATAGGTAGGACCGATGCCCCACCCCATAGAATAGTAGGGCCAAACTTGGTTCATCTTTGTGATCGCTCATCTGAGAATAGATAGTTGGCACCCCTACATGCACAGATGGAGACTAGGAGTCCTTTCCCTCAGGTTCAAAGTCCCAACTCAACTGAACTGGCCAGATTATATATGTGATAGCAAGGAGGGCTCAACTAGCATAATAAGTATTTACCACAAAGGGAGCTCCGGTGATGAAGGAAAACTAATCTACTAGGCCACCCCATCCTATTCTAAGTTGGGGAGGGAGTTGACCTAATGGACTTTCTTTTAGAAAAAAAGGCTGATGCTAAATTCTAAACTAATTGGGCAATCTCGCTTTGGTCAAGGCAATATCTCGCTTTGGGGCTTTCGTTCATTATACAATTTCTACTACCAATAACACTCCAAAAGTAGGAGCCAACTTCTCTACCTTCTTTTGCACCACCTTCAAGGCTTGACCTCACAATATATTAGTTCCCTTATCTTAGGTCCTCACTCTTCTCGTACAGATAGTTCAGGTTCACCAAACTCGCATAAGTCCTGCCTTTGTTCACACTCCGGGCCAGAGCTCAGGAGCTAACCCCAGGCATGTTATCCATTGCCATAGCTAGAATCCAACACTCCCTCCCACTTGGGAAGAAAGCTAGGCTAGCAGTAGTTAGGATGGAATGAAATGTTAGCATCCACCTAGCTTATGATTCCCACCCATGCATGCAGGGGTAAAAGGGATGGCCAAGGGGTGTTTAGTTCAGGTAAGCTATAACTGGTTGGGTTCAAACTTGATGGGAGGGAATAACGACAACCAAAATCCTGAGGAACATCAATCCTAACGACACAATCTAAATTACTGGATAGTTGAATGAAGTTGCTCCTAAGAAAGATGAGAATGAACTCCTGGTGGTGGCAAGAAAGGAAGGTCCAGAAGGAAGGTCTAATTGGAATGTTGTTCAACTAATTGCTCATCTACTTAATACTATCGATAGAAAGGAATGTTCAATCACTAGGATGAGATAGTAGGAAGGAAGGAAGTAGCTAATATAGGAACTAATTTCTAATTGGCAACCAGAAGGAAGGAAACTGGCTAACAACTATAAGGGAAACCGGTCCTTCATTCACTCCCTCAATAGAGAGATCACTTGTTCCATCCTTCATTCGGTTTTCCAGGCTCAGATAAAATGGGGAGGAAAGATCTAGCTATTATAGGGGCAGGCTGATCTAATTGCCTAACATTCTCACCTACTTTTGATCCAATGCACCATCGAGTAGACTAGTGAACTGGAGTTCTCACAACTATAGTTAGGTAGGCCAACTCTCCATTCCTCACCCCCGGGAATCTCCATCAAGTTAGTTAGTTGTTAAGGAATCTTAGCTCCGCCTTCCCTTAGGGGTGGGTGGGTGGCAATAGGGGGTAGGGGTGTGGGCAAGCGTTGATTTCTAGAAGGAAGGGTGAAGGATGGAGAGGTGAAGGGTGGATGCAATGAAAACCCTAACCGGAGGGGGCCCTACTATGATTCCAACAAACAGTATTATCAGACTACTATAATAAGGGAGGGCATTACCTCAGCCTGTAGGGAGGCATGGGATTGATGTTCATTCAGAAACTGTTATGGGGAATTAACAAGATTCAATACCAAGGGTGAAAAAGGATGAGGACTACCCAGGGACCCTACCCTAATGAGTTCAACTAGTTCAACTAGAAGGTCTGCAATTCTAGTTATAACAAATCATCCTTTAATTGTTCAGCTCCCTCCCTCGGTAAGGATGTTGTGGGAAGGTAGTTAACTAGAGTTCTCACTCTACTTTCTCGATTAGGCTAACCATGCTCAACCCCATCGGGAACTATGATTCCCTCTTGCACACCTTATTCTAGCAATTAAGGCCCTTGTGCTTTGCACCTACCTAGCCCTTCGGGACTGACCCAAAGGCGAATAGGTCAATCCCAAAGGGCAGGGGGTGGGCGCGAAGTGCTAGGGGGCTAGCAGGATTCTTAATTGACTAATTAATGAAGCCCTTCCCCCTTAGAATAGTAGGGCAACTGGTAGTTGGTAGAATACTATTGTGGGAGGATAGCCGAGATGTAGCAGACCCCATCGACCAGGGCTTTGCTCACCTCCCTGTGCTTTGCCACCGGGCCCCCTTATTCTAGCTTATTCTAGCGTATTCTAGCTCTTACTCTAGTAGGAACATTAATCCCAAATTAATTGACCCTAAGGGCCCACCTATCTCCCATCCCCTCGGAATTGAGGGCATTCACCCATAGAATTGTAGGGCATTGATTAATTGACGAGGTAGATTCTTATTGCGGGAGGCTACCCGCCCATACTATTTTAAGGGCCATGCACCCAAGGTGTCTTAGAATAGTAGGGGGCTCGGTGGGGTTGGTTTGGTAAATAGGCCAGCTGGGAAGCACAGGTCAGGAATGCCAGCCCTTCAGGACTAACCATGCCCTTTGGGACCGGGCCCCTCCTGCTTGGAGGTAGATTATAGAAGTGGGAGGATAGCCTTGCCTCAGGTCGGGACAGCTTCGCTGCCGACCATATTCACCCTAGGTCAGGAATGCCAGCCCTTCGGGACCGACCATATATATTGATGAATCTAGGCATTTTGTATTTTAACTCCCACAAATGGAGTCTGGCTCTCAAGAGCTATAAGGAGAAAGATAATGTGTTGATGTCTGGGAGTCAAGTACTAGAAGCAATAATTTGATGAATGAAATGTTTGTCCAAATTTTATCTATGAATGAGCAGCAGTTCAGAAAATATCATTGTAATGTTTTTCTTATGATCAATATAACATTTTATGTCTGTGTTTTTTGTTTTCTCCTATCCTTCCATTCCTACACTAGCGATAGCAGAGTGTATGTTTTGCTTCTGCCATCTCCAGATATTTCTAAATAGCAAGTGCAACCATAAAGATGCTATAAATAAAATAATATCTGTCAATTATTATGTACTGATTAATATCTTTCGAAGGTGCAGACACTTCTGATAAAAGAAAAATAATCTCATCCTCCTCTTCACTCTTTCTCGACCTCACGCAGCTACAATAACCATTAAAGAAACAGGAATTATTTTTTGTTATGATTGATTTAAAAGAATATTTTTGATTTGAAAATGTAGAAAAAGCTATAATTCCGGGTGAAATGTATTCGTTCAGTAGGAATATTATGAGGAAATTAAAGAAAGGGACATAATTTTTAATAATTACATGAATTCAACAAAAAATTACGATCGCATTATTATCTGTCCCAAAGGTAGGGATTAGTAATACGAATTTATATTTAGTTTCAGAGGTAAAATAATATAATTGAACACTCATGTTCTAATTTTCTTTAATGTATGAGTTGTTTACGTAAAATCCAGAGTATCGTGGTATGGAAAATTCAATATGTAATAAAGATGTAGATTACTAGTAGTTGTCAATTTATTTGTATTCAATTAATCAATATTTTACTACAAGAATAAATGAATTGTAAACATTTCAATGGTATTAAAAATTATCATTTTGTTTATTGATCATGAAATTCTATGAATACCAAATGTAAAATATAATGAATCTTATTATTCAAATATAAACTTATGCAGTAAAGTATTGTAAATATAAATTTAAAAGAAAATGAACTTTATTATTCAAATAAATAAATGGTTATTATGTCACAACATTAAAATCTAATTTAGTTTCTAGTTAGCATAGTATTTTTTTAATCTAATCAATAACATTTATAGTAATTTAATATTTTAATTTGATATTCAATAATGAAGTTCTCCCTTTTCCAAAGCTGAATGTTTTTTTACATTCCATTGCAATAGTTTGCTATTTTGTATTGTTGTTGTATTATTTAGGTGAGTTAAGTGGGATAGTTTGAATATATAGTTGATCTTTGCGGGCAATATGGTCCTTTCAGGCAAGCTTTGAATCTGTTTAGGTGGTACACTAATAAATCATCATACTGAGCTCACCCAATATTCAGCAATGATGTATAATATTATACTACTATAATACAAAATAAATAAATAAATGCTCAATTTTGAGGAAGGGATTTCTATATTTAATATCAAGTTGCAATAGTAACTTAGTTTAAATGCTCTTAACTTGGATTTTTTGCTAACCTTAACATGAACTAAGCTTGAGGAATCAGCTGATACTGCTCAAACTAACCTTATAAAATGCAACATCCCCCATGGAACCCCTTGGCTTTCTATGCAAAAAATCTCAATCCCTGCTCCATAAGTTAAATGAACAATGGCCCAATTAAATGGTATGCCATATTTTTTTTCCAATTCCGGCCATTGCTCTAAAAACTAAACCGTGTTCGACATTTAGTTTCCTTGACACAGAGATTCTAATTACAGAATCGATAAAAAATAAATCTTTTAACATAACAAATTTATGTGGCATCAAATGAAAAGTAACAATAATCAAAGCACAGTTCAATATGCATCTACCTATACCCTTAACCAATGCTTAGGCATTAGTTTAATAGATTTCATTAAATTGTAACCTCACCAATGAACCATGCTACGAAGAGCAAGTTTCCTTATACCGGAAGCTTAGAATGCCAATATCAAAGTCCTTATATAATATTATTTGATTAATAAATATAGTTTTACTGACATTTGTATTTAGAACGCCTAAATCGTGAATGATAGTAGTCAAATGAATTTGATGATTGTCCCTCTTATGTTGTCATGCTTTTTTTGTTTGGTAACTCTTTCTGTTATACCTCTTTATGATCCTCCTTCGATCAAACTGTACTGTTGATTCATGTGTTTTGGATGAGCTTAAACAATATAAGATTCAAATTATAAAACTCAGATTTTCACAATGACCTAAACAAAGATTAAAAAATGAATCATAATTTTCTATATTAACTTAGCACAATTAGTTTTATAATTTGTAGGGCTGATCTCATGTCCTTTGGATGAATTTAAATAATATAGATTCAAATCACATAGCTCGGGTATTTACATGACATAAATCAAAATAGGAGTTGAACCAAAGTTTGTTATATTAGCATACTATAATCTATTGTACTAGCTTACAATGTATTTTGAACAATATAATGTAGATTTTTTTAACGGTGTGTAGTGAGTATATGCAGATGGGCTTATACTGAAGGTTTTTAATTGTTTGTTATGTCTCGTAGCATATGATAATTGAAGCATTTTATATGAAAACACAAGGCCGTAACGTAACTATATTCCTTGCTTAAACAGTCGTCGTATTTAAGATTAATGATAGCAGTTGATTTGATATGCTAGACAATTGGCATCATCTCATAGTCTCTAGTTATGTTAGAATTTAAATTAGCAGGGGACATATGGTAGCAGCTCGAGTATTTAGAGTTTCAAGGGATGTTTGGAGATTGTAAGGCTGAATACTTCATCATAGGAAATTGTACGCCACTGGTTACCATCAATGTATGATTATGTAACACATGGCAATATCACGCTCATTTGGAGAACTGAAGAATACTAATAGGTACTGGCTATTGTCCACACAATTCACACCTCGAAGACATTATATCGGCATAATAACACGATTCAAACATAAATACTTTACCACGATAAACTAATACCAGATAATATGATATCGTAACATACACTTTTTACTTTTGTGGCCCAAGGAGTCTTAGAAAGAGGATAACCCTGACATTGTAAAATGTGTGACGACTAGGTATATTTTTTTATTAATTGAAATACCATTACAAAAATCAATGGTATTCGAAAGAAACAAATTCTCTCTCCAAATACTTTTCATCACAAAAGTCCTTTGTATTTGAATAGGTTCATTCATAATCAAGAACATGTGAATTCTAATCCACTTCCAAACATGTGAATATTCAGGATGCTTGGTATGCTTGGTTAGCTTCTGAAGATCAATTGATCTTGTAGACACACAAACTCAAACTTAGGAACTAAATGGAAATTAGACCTATGCCTTCATAATCATATCAAAGAAAGAAATAGCTCACGATACATGATCAAAGCCACACGAAGATCAAAGAAAGTTTCTAAGAAGCTTTTCATTCCTCTAATATAAGGCTTTAGAAGGAACCCATTTTAAAAAATAATAAACATGAGTAATCACCATGATATTTGAACACGTTTGAAACATCCTTACCACAGATAAAGGTTTAGTAACTCGATAAGATGAATTCTTCTTTAAGCTACACAAAATTTATGGACAGAGAGTAGATGGAGAATCTAAAAAAGGGAGAGAAATTCCCATTAATATTTAAAATTGTCTATGTGATATTTATTTCCACTTATTAGAATTAATCCAAATACGCTTCTAGAGGAAAGATTGCTTGTAATATTGATTTTTCTTCCATTGAATGATACAACACCAAGGTTTACAAAAAATATCTAAGTATTAGAGAGCTTGGTTTTTTTTTTTCTCTTCCTAAAGAGTAAAAAGTTAATCATTAAAAAATAACCATTCACTAATTGAGTTTATAAATTGTCTACAGAGATACTTTTGACGAAACTCTATGGCACAAAATAGGCCAAAAGCTATTAAAAATCCACTAAAACTGGAACATAAGGAATAGGAGCTAAAGGACATGCCTATTGAATAGACCTAAAGAGGAAAAATGTATTAGATTGATGACCATTGATAGGGAAGCTAGCCAAGACACCAAGACAGAGCATGGAAATTTATTTTCTAAAATGAACATCAAATCTTAAAGCCTAAAATGTATCAAGGATAAAAGGCCTCTCAGTATAATCATAAGCTTTAGAAAAAAAAAAATTTAATGAAAATGGCTTGGTAGTTGGATTATTGAACCCATTCTATACCCTCTTAGATTGAATAAATAATTTAAAATATATCTAGACTTAATAATGATTGTTTGTTAGAGATGCAAACTACTAGGAAGAAGATGGTACAACTTTCACTTCACATCTTTGTTATGTTCTTATAAGAAATATTCAATAATGTAATTTGTCTCTCACTATACATATTTTGAAGATCACCCAATCTATCAATGAGTTTAATATATTTTTTCAGTCTTAATTCATCTAAGGAATTATAATAAAGAGCTTCAATATATAAATTATGAAGATCCTCACCAATACAATACTTAAAGGTTTTGTAAAATACACAAGAAAAATCATCACAACTAATAGATTTATTAATTTCAACTATAAAGTACCTTCCCAAATGTTAGCCATGGTGAGAAATTGATTACAGAAAACTCATTGAGTAGAAGAAACCTAGTAAGGAAAAATATTGAGGTACTCTTATAATTTTTTCTCTCAATCAAGAAAATTCTATAGACCTTTGAACACTTGGTCATAATTCCTAGTAAAGGCTTGAATAATATCACAAATCTATTTGAGCAAATAGAAGGCATCCCTAATTTTCTTTATATCCTAAAATATGTGTTGAGAATCAAGAGCTTAGAAAGAACCTTTAGAGGCTTTCTCACCCATCTTCAACCAATATAATTGATTTTTGATCTATGCACCCTTAGATAAATAATTATTATTAATTTTCTTCCGATGACAAATCTCAACCACCCATAAGTACAATGCAAGATGAAAGGGGTTGGGCTCAAGCTTAAAATTCTTTTGGTAGAAATTGAATGGAATGGCCTTATATGGAGGATGGTGAAACCAAGCTAGCTAACAATCATATATTTGAAGGAAGAGGGATGTGTATTTTATATCTTCATTTCACCAATAAATCTAACTTTTCTACTTGGAATACTTAGGCTCAAGGTTTCACACATGAAAAATATGGACCAACATGTGTGGATGAGTAAAAAATGAGGTTTTGAGACTTGCTATTTATAGAATGACAAATTTTCTATTTAATACAAAACTAGATTGGATTTTAACTTGAAAGAATAAAGTTTAACAAAGGCTCCACCAAAAGAAGAAAATAACTTATAAAAGATAAAATAATTGAACAAAAATCTAGCACAGTAAAATTTTTTTATATACTCTATCAAATGTAACCCTAAAATTGATCTAAATAAACCAATTGAATGAGTTCAGCAACATCCCATATTGGAATTAAAGAGGCCTAATTTATTAAATATAAAATACTACTCTTTAATTTCACAAATATCCAAAAGTATGGTAAGAGAGTTATATTTATCATAAGCCATGTCAATAATTTTAAATTATATGGAAAAAAATCAAGTTGTGGTAAGCATTGAATCAATGATCCAATGTTATCCAACAAAGAACCATCAACAACATTATTGGAAGCACAAACATTATTAACTCCAAAAAATAGTTTTCAATATTGAAGAATGTCAAAATCATTGTTGATTTATGAAGTTACATCCATGATCAAAAAAATACATATGATATGTTTAGGAGAGAGAAAAATGACAACCTCTCTCTAACCTACATCATCATTTATATTAAAGAAATAGTTTTCCAAATAATATGGGAAGCACTATAAAGTGAAAATCCAATAAACCTCATACAAGTGAAGGGAATCAAATGCTACATGTTTTTAAAAATATTTCTCATACCATACTTCCAAAGGAGGTTTTTAAGGAATTGAAAGTTTATTGAGATTAAAATTACTAATCAAAATCAAGACACACATCTTTGCTATCGAACTCATTAAAAAAAGAATAGAAATTATCCAAGTATTCTCTCAAGAGAAGCTTTACAATTAAATTTTGGAATATTTTGTCCTTCTTTTCTCTACAACATACTCTCCTTTAAGATACCTAGATAGGCTACAAAACAAACCTGAGACTATAAGGGAAGAAGGATAACGCACAATATTCTTCAAATGGTAAGAAAAATTATACAATGATTAAGGAATTTTACCAAATTTAAACAAATTAGATGGCTCATCAATAGAGGGAGCCACTTTTTTTTCTTTTCTCAAGGATTTGAAGATGTACTATACTAGTATGATAAGGTTAATTTTTTAACATTTCCAAAATATGTCCACCGCTACTAATCTAGAAGCCTCTTTGGCATCTGAGGAGGATGACACTGAACCTAGTTGTTTAGGGAATAAACCTAATTTTATTTTGGTAAGGATGGTCCTAGATCCTCCCTCTTCTAGACTAGCAAGAAATCACAAATTCATAATCCCCAGTCTGTTAAAGTTTTCCCTGCTCTTGAGCCTAGAAGCTCTACTCCCAAAGCCAAAGGTGTTGGAAAGAATTTCCCTATTAAAAACCTTGTTTCATATTCTAAAGATTCTCCTAATTCTGAGGACTCTGGTGCAAATAATAATTCCTCCCATGTTGTCCTGTCGATGGAAAAATATGTTAGAACTAGATCCCCTAGTGCTTTTGACCCTGCTAAAAGTTGCCTCAATCTTGATAGGGAACCTTCTACTGATTTTTTGGGCACAACTAGGAGTAATGTTGTGGACCATTTCAAAATGTCAAAATGGGTCTTTCATGAAATTAATGACCTAAAAATTTAAAAACTAGGCCCTCCAGAGTAAACTAGAAGAAGTGAGAGCTAAGGTTTCTACGTTAAGCAAGGAGGAAGAACATAATGAGAACACTGTGAGTAAAGAGATCTAGGAAAATGCGGGTAAGGATAGAAGGATAGAAATTGATTTGGAAAAAATAAAAAATGTTGTGAAGGTAATTACTGAACAAAATAAAAAAATGGCAAGACATAATGCTATCATTATCAATGCCATGACTGAAAAATTGGATAAAGGTCAATAGGGATCCTTGGTTGTTGATTTGGAAGAGGTGAAAGATAAAAACCAGGAAGAGGACTTTGGGATTTCAACCAGGGCTAATCTGAAAAGGAAGGTACCCCCCACTCCACATATGATTCAAACTTTCAAGAAGGGTGTCCAGGATATGTAGGATTTGGAGGTTGAGACTGAGATTGTTCTAAAGACTCTGGATTAGTTGTTGTTGGTCTTTTGATCTGCGTTTCAGCTGGCTTTTTTATTGCCCTTCTTGGATTTTTTGGCTTGTGGCTGTTTATTCTAGTTTTTTCTTTTATTGCTTCTTGTTTAATTCATTGGAATTTTTTGTCCTTTTCTATCTTTTGTTATAAACTTTGTGGTTTTGGGTCCCTGTAAAACCCATTTTTTCCTTTACCAAAAACTGTGGTCCACACTTCACTATTTTTATGAGTCTCAACAAGCCAAGTAGAAGAATTATTGCAAATGAAGAGAAAAGGGATAATCTCTAATTTCATGATTAAAGGATTGGTATATAAATTGATTGTTTCACAAATTAAGGTAAAGGACACACTAGGTAGGATGCAAATGACTAATTTCTTCATACACAGTCTCTTTTAAATTTCTAAAAAGGTCAACCTCAACATAGACACACTTTTATAGAAAGGATTGATATCTAAATTGATTGTTTCACAAGTTAGGGTAAAGGACACACTAGGTATGATGCAAATGACCAATTTCTTCAACGGTCTCTTTTAAATTAATGATAATAAGTTTCCATAATCCTTATTATGATTCTGTATAGTTTTTCTGGATTTGATTGTGTGCAAATTTTTTTAAACATCAACGTTTCAGATCACACTACACGATCCATCATCAGGATGAAGAAAGCATGAGAAATGAGTCAAAATATTTTGTTAGAATCAAATCAACATAGACACACTTTTATAGATGAGTCAAAATATTTTGTTAGAATCAAATCAAATAACTTCACGAGGTAAGCCAAAATTTATGGCCAACAAACTTTAGAAAGGTAACAAGAAGCATGGAAACTCTAGATCTATATTGGAATAAGAACAAGTTTTTAGTAGAGATTGTAAAGTCATAGGTCCAACAATGAATAACTAAAAAGAATACATGATAATACAAAGGAGAATATTTAATAATAGATTTTGTATGTCTTTTTTAAGCAAATCTAAAGAGAAAAAGCTTTGGTGATATTTTTTATTGTGTCAATATGGACCCTACCGGGGACTGAATTCTTACTGACCTGATCTTAAGGATGCTTTTAGGAGGACTTCTCCTAACAAAGTAACCTATTGAAATAAAATGTTCAAGCCATTTATACGAACTATAAATTTCCAAAATGAGAAAAACCACATCTTGTGGAGAATTAGAGTCCATACCTCATTAAAAAAAATAGAAGCACTTGGTCATAAAAACCAATCATCTAGAGTTGTCAAACCATCAATAGGAGTTTGTAGCTAAATGGGATTTTGTGGATCACCAAGGATGGAATGCTTCTATCTGGGATTCATTATCCCCTAATCGAATTACTCATTTTATTCATCTTCTTCAAAATGATAAGTTGTGATAATGGTTTGTCCATCCTAAGATTTACTTGTTTTCTTGATTCTTGGTGGTAGTGGATTGGTGGAAAACCACTTTAATTTTTCTTAAACTTATTTTCCATTTGAAAATATCTTTGTATTCTTTTAATACTTTTGATTAATATAATTTTATCTTTTTTAGAGAAAAAATATACCTCAAGAACAATAGAAATTGTTGAGTTGATTAAGTTTGAACCCATTAAAAAGATAGATATAAAAGATTTTAATGAATGCCAAAATAAAATATCTTCCACATCAAAAGTGCAATATGACATCAAACAATAGTACAACATAAACACAGACAAAACCCCCCTACCCCTCAAGCTTCGAACCATCTTCCAAGCTACCGGGCTTGAACCTTGTCGACTCCTGCCCACCCAAGTCGAAGCCCATTATGGGGTGTACGGAGAGCTCAAACCAAAACTCATCACATTTCAAGGTTCAAGTTTAAATTTCTATCTCCAGTACAAATAAAGTTTGAAAACAAGTAAAATGTTAAGTATAAAATGAAAAAATATAGATGGTAATAGTGGAAATAAAAAAATCAAACTATAGTTATAACAACTGATAACACAATCTACTAGCATTATCTATCAGCATATATTTAGAGTGGACTAATAGTGATTTTATTATACTTCAGTGAATAAGACATTTAGGTATTCAAAATGAGCGCATGGTTAATAGACATATTGTGCTGTGCAACTCACAAAGAAAAAATGCGAAATTACTATAATTTGCTAGAAACAGTTACTTCAGACATATATTTATTTCCATAGAGTTGCAGAACTCTTCAATTTTCTCCTTGTATGGAAATCATAGATTCCCACTAAAATACCTAGGGCTGCATTGTAGACAAGGCCACCATTCTGAAAGAGGCGATACAAACGAAAATGAGGTGGAACATTTGCCTTACCAGTTATCAAAACGTACACTGGTTGGCATTGTTAAAATATACCCGATCCTTCTGTATACCTGTTCCTCAGGTGGGAAGAAAAATAGTGATAGCAGTGTGTATGTTTTGCTTCTGCCATCTCGAGATATTTCTAAATAGCAAGTGCAACAATAAAGATGTGATAAATAAAATAATATCCGTCAATTACTATGAACCGATTAATATCTTTCAAACGAGAAGCCACATCAGATAAACAAGATAATCCCATCCTCTTCACGCTTTCTCGACATCACACAGCTACAATAAACATTAAAGAAACAAAAACGATTTTTGTTTACAAGAGTCCTGCTCTCTTTTACAAATAGAAAAATATAATGTTCAGCACAACAAAACAACAAAAAATCAACAAGGAACAACAGTAAGACGGGACAAAACAACAATCAAATAGAACTACAACAGCTCCATCAAAATAGACCAAAACACTACCCGACTAGTTCAAGGTGGTTTAAAAAATTGTCCTAAAGATTTCTGTTAAACCATTATACAAAGGTTCTTCTCCACAAATATTTTCATTTTTCCTTTTAAGAGACAAGAAATAAGACCACTCACTGAACCAACCAAGTTAAGGGTATCAATAGAGGGGTTAGTTAAATGACCATTAGAATCTTCTTTCTCAAGCTGCCAAACTTCTGCAACAGAAGACAACTTCTCCTTTTCCTTCAAAATAAAGTGTTATTTCTTTCTCCTTAAATAGGTAAAGCAGGCATGGCCTACTTTACTACAAGAATGAAAAATAACCAGAAGATTTTCATATTCAATCTGCTGCACCACTTATCAAATTTTGAAGATAAGATTATCTGAATAGGGAAAATAAGATTATTCTCCGCTAACACACAAAACCTAACAAACAAGAATGATTCTTTTGTTATGAGGCATTGTGATTCAATTAAAAGGATTTTTATGATTCTAAAATATCACAAAAGCAAAAATTCCCAGTGAAATATAGTCATTCAATAGGAATAGCAAAATATTTTATGAGAAAATTAAAGGAGCTGACTTAATTTTTAATATTTGCATGAATTTAAAAAAAAAAAGCCATTGCATTACTATCCATATTAAAGGTGGGGATTAATAATAAAAAATTATATTTAACTTCAGAGGTAAACAATTATAATTGTACATTAATGCTCTAATTTTATTTAATGCATGAGTTAATTAGAGAAAATTCAGAGCATTGAGTATAGAAAATTCAATATGTAAGAAAGATGTAGATTATTGGTAGCTCTTGACAGTTTATTTGTAATTAAATAATCAGTTTTTTTTTTTTTTTTCTGTCAAGGAGAAATGAATTATAAACTTGCTTTTCAAGCTTGTTAAAAATTATCATTAATATTGTTTATTAATTGTGAAGTTCTATGAGTAAAATATGATGAATCTTATGACTCAAATAAATGTACATGCAGTGAAGTATTGTAAATATAAATTTAAAAAAAAAAGAAATTTATTATTCAAATAAATGAATGGTTATCATGTCACAATATTATAATCTAATTTAGTTTTTGGTTAGCATAGTTTTTTTTTTAATCTAATCAGTGACTTTTATGTTTATTTAATATTGTAATTTGATATTCAATAGAGAAGTTGTCTCTCTTTCAAAGTTGAATGTTGTTTTACTTTGTATTGTAATAGTTTACAATTATGTATTATTATTGTATTATTTGAATGAATTAAGTGTGATAGATTGAAGGTATAATTGATCACAACATAGTCCTTCAAATTAATCTTTGAGTCTGTTTAGCTGGTACACCTTCAAACTATTTCACCCAAATATTACAGCAACCGTGTATAATATTATAATGAAAAATAAAACAAAAATGCTCAACTTTGGGAAAGCGACAACATATTTTAATTGAATATCAAGTTACAGTACTAGCTTAACATAAATGCTCCTGACCAAGTTCAACAAATACAGTGCTAACCTTAACCCTAATACTGCTCAAACTAACTTCATAAAATGCAAGGTCCCAGTTTAATGTTGCAGGTGATGCCATATTTTTTTCCAATTCCGTCCATTACTCTAAAAACTTACTATTTAAAACCATGTTGGACATCTGTTTCCTTAACACAGACATTCTTATAACGAAATCGATCAAAATAAAACCTTAACGCAAAAAATTTCATGAGGCAGCAAATGAAAAGTAACAATAATCAAAGCACAGTTGAATATGCATCTATGCATACCCTGAACAAATGCTTAAGCGATAGTTTAATAGATTTCATTATATTGTAATCTCACCCATGAACCATGCTATGAAGAGCAGGCTTCCTTATATGTCCTTATATAATATTATTTCATTAATAAATGTAATTTTACATACATCTATATTTAGAACACCTCAATTTTGAACAATAGTAGGCAAATGAATTTGATGATTGTCCCTCTCATCTTGTCATGCTTTTTTTTTTGTTATCTGTTTCTTTATACATTTTCTCAACCTTCTTTCAGCAAGGTGTACTGTTGATTCATGTGTTCTGGATGAGTTTAAACAAGTTAAGATTCAAATTATAAGTATCAGGTTTTCACAATAACCTAAACCAAAATTAAAAATCAAATCATAATTTTTTATATTAACTTGCCACAGTTACTTTCATGAGATGTACGATCAATTTCATCTCCTTTGGATGAATTTAAATAATATAGATTCAGATCACAAAGCTCAGGTCGTTGCATGACATAAAGCAAAATAAGAGTTGAATCAAAGTTTGTTATATTAGCTTCCTATAATCTATTGTACTAGCTTACAATGTATTTTGAAAAATATAATGTAGAATAATTTTTTTTACGGTGTACAGTGTCTATATGTAAATAGACCTAAACAGAATGTTTTTAATTGTTTGTTATGCCTGGAAACATCTGACAACTGAAGTATTTTATATGAGAACACAAGGCTATAACGCAAATATAGTCCTTGCTTAAATAGTCATCGTATTTAAGATTATTGATAGCCGTTGATTTGAGATGCTAGACAATTGGCATCATCTCATAGTCTCGAGTTATGTTAGAATTTAAATTAGTAGGGGACATATGGTAGCAGCTCGAGTGTTTAGAGTTTAAAGGGATGATAGGAGATTGTAAGGCTGAAGACTCAAACATAGGAAATTGTACGGAGTGGTTACCATCGATATATTATTATGTAATACATGGCAATATCACGCCCATTTGGAGAATTGAAGACATCATCTTATCATAATAACACGATTCAAACATAAATACCATACCACCATGAACTATTACCAGATAACATGATACCATAATATGCACTTTCTACCTAACAAAAATATCCAAGTTGCTTGTCATTCAATTATGATTTAATTCAATTCCATTTCATTTATGATAGGTTGTAGAGGAAAAGGATACATAAGTTATAGAGGAAAATAGCTAGACTACAGAGGGAAATAAGAGCTTAATTAGTCAATAGGCTACATATAGTGTGAGATTTGAAAGTAAAACAAATTTCACACTGGAAAATTACTATTGAGTCTTCCGAAAACAAGTTTCAATTGTTATTTAATGGTAAAACAGTTGCCATTTAATATTAATTTCATCACACAAGAAACGAAAGAAACAAAAAAATCTTCACTTAATATCAATTTCAACACACAAAAGGCTAATAATTTGAATTTTATAGATTTTACACCATCCTTTAAGCAATATGCACTAACTTAACTCTGCTATAATTTATGATAGATCAAACTCAATTACTTCTAATATTAATAAAACCTATTAAAAACTCTTTTTATTATCTCTTCACAATTAAAAATTATTTTTATAACTTTTCATTAATATAATTAACTCTTTTTATAAATATTTTTTAATTACAAATTTTTTATTACAAATTTTTTATTACATAAAAAGTTATCAAAATTTTATTAAATCAAATAAATTAGTTAATATTCAAAAATTAAAAAAAAACTGTTAATCACGAACAATAAAAAGCCCGCAAAGATTCGAATATAACTTAAAACTATATATCTATATATTGTTATTCTTTTAATAACTAAATCAATTCTATAACTCTTAAAAATTAATCGAACGTAGTAAAACTGATTTACATGTTGTATGAATTTGAGGGAATTCGATGGCATGTGAACTGTTTTTAATTTTAAACTGAATTATTTAAAAAAATTGAATTGTATATTTTAATTTATTATATATATAGTCTTTTTTTTTTTTAATATTTCTTGATAAACTTGAGTTTTTTTATTTTTTATTTATGTTTTAAGTTTCAACTAATTATTGTTATTCATTATTTTATAATTATATTTTTATTTTTTTATAATTATTTTTTATTAGTATAGATTTACAATTATAAAGAGATAAAAAAAGCTATTATAATTCTTATCTAACACAAACATATTTTCTTTTATTCATTTAATTTATGTAACAATAATTTATGTTCATAAACTTAAATCTTATGTTCATATACAAATACTAACATTGTGTTATTTCAAAATTATCCTAACATAATAAATTTTTTCTATACCTTTTGCCTCTTAGCATATACATAAGAGAAAAAACAACTGTACTATTTTTTTCTAAATATTATAATTTAATGAGTAGTTCATTATCTAAATTCACGTTTATTTTATATATTCACTATTCATTAATGAAGCTCTATTCATTTTAATAATAAGAAAATAAATTTATTCTAAACACATATAGTTAAAATAGCCCTTGAAATGCCACCAAAAATTTGTTTAATAATACATAATAAAGGTTCCTTATTTGAATTTTGAGACTTTTAAAACAATTCACAAAAATGTTCACTATTTACTATGTAATTCATTTTTAATATTTATTGAAAATTGTGGTCATGAGAAAATGCTTAGTCATATTTATGATAAATTATTCATTATTTCTTAGAATGATTTTAAGTTATTTATTGCAATAGTTAGGACAAGTCTAAACTATTAGCCAATAGTCTATTTTGTTTGAAGTTTCTGCTGCGATTTTCGTCAACCCAGCCGCAAATTGGATTTGTCAGCGCTAGGGGTCTATCGACCAATGGGGAGGCCACCATTTTTTATGTGTGTCTACATGGGAATTGGTAATTACGTGGGTTGGTGGCGATGGAGAATGGTTTCTTGGAAATGGGGAATGTGAATGGTAAGTGTTTGTTGGTGCGAGGGCCAATGTATCCTGTCGTTGCACGATGGCGGTGGATGAAGTAAATGCAATATTGAATGTTGGCATGTGGGAGAGTATACTTTGATGAAGTTGTATTGTCAAAAGAGCCATTGTGGTGTTGATTTGATAGCATGCTATTGTTAAATTCGTCACGTTTAGCTATATTTTTTAGCAGGTTGGAGGGTTTTAAAACTATTGAACTATGGAATCAGTAAGTTTTTTTTGCATGGGTATTTTGCATAAATGATTAATTTATTGTTTATGTCTTTCATTCCTTGCTTATTGTTTGTTTTGATAGCAGGTTTCAGGGTTTGAACACTGATGTACAACGTAATGTGCAACGAAGTATATTGATTAAGTTGCATTGTTGAAAGAGCCATTGTGGTGTTGGGTTGATAGCAGACTATTGTAAAATATGTCGCCTATGGTTCCCTGGTTTGTTTCATAGGAGACAAATGTAAAAATCATCAGGTTTCACTACTTTTTGTGCTAGATTGGAGAGTTTTAAAACTGTCATTTTACATGGTTGCTTTGTATAGATTATTTTTGCTGTTTGGATTTTGTAAGCCATTCTGCATGGATGTCTAGCGTTATCATTTTTTGTGGATGAAGAAATTGCAGTTGAATCTTTTTTTTGTTTCATCAAGAAATATGGTTAGGGTTTGTAGTTTTTTCATTCCTAGTTTATTGTTTGTAGTTATCTCTATGCATTTTTGGCCTTATACCCATTACCATAGGAGCAATAGTAGTTAAATCTAGGTTCTTCCATCAAAATGGTTAGGGTTGGTAATTTTATTGCCCAATTGCATATTAAGATAGGAGTAATTGTATATATATGGATATATAGAGGGTTTGTTATTTTTTTAAAGTTTCTAACAAGATTTCTATTAGCCAAGCCTTGAATAGGATTTTTTTTGTAATAGGTGTTTTACAATTTCTCTATTTCTCTATAATATTTAAATCTAGCAAATGTAGCTCGTATTTTCTACGTAATGTGTGAGGAAGTATATTGATTAAGTTGCATTGTTGGTTTCATAATGGACTATTGTAAAAATGATTATATTGTTTGATAGTAGAGTATTGTAAAATTTGTCGGCCTCTGCTCTATTTTATGGAAAATTGGAGAGTTTTAAAACTATGGAATTGCGCAATCTATAGGCAATTTTACTTGGGTGTTTTGTATAAATGGTTTATTGATTGTTTATGTTAAAACTCTTTTTCTCTAGAATTTGTAAGTTGTTTTCCATGGATGTCTGCCATTATGGTTTTGTATGGATGGAAAAATTGCAAATATATAGATATGTAGAGTGTTTGTTATTTTTTTAAATTTTCTAACAGGATTTCCATTAGTTGAGCAATGAACAGGATTTGTTTATGTTTAACCTTAGAGATAGAAACATATAACAAGAAGATATTAACAATAAAATAATCATCTATGAAAAACACCCATGTAGAAAAGAGTAAAACCCCACAAACTTGATTGAAAATTTTAGTTGCATCACCTCACACTAAATATTATAGAGAAATAGAGAAATTGTAAAAAAGGTTTTACAATAACACTAATGTAGCTTGGAGTCTCAATTAAGTGTGTATATGTATATATATATGTCTGTGTGTGTATATGTGTGTATATATATATTTGTGTGTGTGTAAATATGTATATATATAAATGTATGTATGTATGTATGTATACATGTATGTATATATATATACATGTGTATAGATATGTATATATGCATAGATATATGTATGTATGTTTTACTAATAGCTTTGTTACAATTCCCCCATTTTTGCATAATACAAAATGGAAGATAATGCAACTCTTTTTATACATAAACATATAACAAGAAGAAATTAACAATAAATCAATCATTTATGCAAAACACCCATGTATAAAAGAGTATAACTTCACAAGCTTCATTGAAAATGAAAACCATGGGAGCTCAATAGTTGTGCAATTGTATATATGCAAGCACAGGAATAAATTATGTAGCCACTTACAATCTATACCATTGTCTTTGTAAGCATTTGAAGTTAGCTCAATTAGAAAGATAGCAAGGGACTAATTGTACAAAATGTGTATAGCAACAAAGATGCATAGAGTATATATATGTGTCTACATATGTATATATATGTATGTATGTATATATATATATATATATGTATATGTATGTATGCATATATATATATATATGTATGTATGTATGTATGTATGTATGTATATATATATATGTATGTATGCATATATAAATATATATATGTATGTATGTATGTATGTATGTATATATAACTAGAAACAATAAACAAGGGTTATAAAAATGATTGAGTTGAACTATATTTTTTTGATGAAAGAAAGAATATTTGACTACAATTGCTCCACCGACAAAGAGAAATAATCTCTTTGAAGTCTCGAAAATGGGTATAATGCCAAAGATAGAAACATAATATGAGAAGACATAAACAATAAATTAATCATCTATACAAAACACCCATGAAAACATCAGTATAACCCGACAAGCTCGATTGAAAATTTGAGCTACATCAGATGATAGTAGATATTATATAGAGATAGAAAAATTATAAAAGTATGCACATATATATACTTAGAAACAATAAACAAGGGTCACAAAAATTATTGAGACCAACCATTTTTGTTTTGAGAAATAAAGAATATTAGACTGTAATTTCTCCACCCACAAAGAGCAATAATCTCTTTCAAGTCTCGAAAATGGATATAATGCAAGAGATAGAAACATATAACAAGAATAAATTAACAATAAATTAATCCTTTATGCAAAACACCCATGAAAACATTAGTATAATGCCACAAGCGCCTTTGAAAATTTGAGTTGCATCACTTGATACTAGATATTATATAGAAATAGAGAAATTCTGAAAGACCTACTAGACTAACACTAAACAACCACTAGCATAATTTAATCTCCAAGATGTTGATGGTTTCATATAGCCCTAAACCCTGCACTAGTGCAGGAGCACCTGCACCCTACTGTCCAAATTGGGTCTTTTATGGAGCTTCTTAGGTGGTTAGTAGATTAGAATTAGGGTGTTTGAGTCTTTCTATGATAAATAAGGTCTAAAATACCTTTCTTTATGTAATTGGATAGATTTTTAGTTATTTAGGGTGATATGTCAAAAGTTACATAAAGTACAATATTGTCAATCAAGAAAATGTTTTTGAAAGAGGAAAAAATGGGTTTTATAAGGATCCAAAACCACAAACCTTATAGAATAAAGAAAGAGTAATAAAAGACATCACAATTAGAAAGGCTATAAAAATAATAGTAGTAAATTCCCACAACCAACAAAAAGGCTAGCAAAGGCCATAGAACCAAAAAACTAGACAAAAATGCAGCAACAGCTAAATTTGAGTTTTTAAAAGATCAATAGTCTTGACTTCTAGCTCATTCATGTCCTAAACTCCCCTCTTTAAGATCTAAACCATCTGTGTTGTGGGAGGCGCTTTCCCTTTAAGATTGGCCCAGGTCCTTTTAGAAATACCTTGGTCCTCATTCTTTCTTTCCTTCTTCTCTTCCGAGTCAATGACCAACAAACCCTGTTGTGTTTTTTCTAGCTTTTCAGACATAGCATTGATAATAATGGCATTGTGCCTAGCCATTTTATGATTTTTTCTATGACTGTTTTCAAATTATTTTTTATTTTAACCATTTCCTCTTCCATAGACTTGTATTTCTCCTCAATATTACCTCCTTTATTTCCAATGCTTCTCTTATTTAGATTCCCTTCTTCATTGCTGAGGGCAGCCAACTTCAGCTCCAGTTCCTCTTACTTACTGTACAAATCCCTACTTCTTTGATTGAGCTCATTAATTTCCTGATAGGCCCACTTTAAGACCTTGAATATTTCACTGATGTCATTTCTAGCAGAGGCCAGAATGTCACCAGACTAAACCCCATCTAATATGAGATTAACATCACTTGAGTTGGGGGAGCTAAGAAATTTGGTACCTTTGAATCTGAAAGAGGTGGGAGGGGAGGGCACAAAATTTCTACTGGCTTTTGGTTTCTTGGCTTTTTCTTCTATGGAATCTACAAAATATGAAACCAGCTTGTTGGTAGGTGAGCCCTTAAGAACAAGATTCTTTAAGGGGGCAGAGTAGTTGGCTAAGGACCCAGGGTTAGCTTTAGCAAATTGGAGTTTTTTAGACTGGGTTTTCTTACCAGACATCTTAGAGGACAGGTGGGTTTCAATAATTCTCTCCTTGTTTGGTTGAGTCTCTAAACCCTCACTATCGGTATTATATTCCTCAGACTCCAAAGAGACCATATGATTAGATAAAGCTGACATGCTTTGATAGTTTTCGTAAATTAACCTAATAAGATCAGGATGAAGAATGGGGCATCTCCTGGGGTTTTTCCTATGGTCCTCAAGGCTATTACTCAGGAACATAACAAGTAGTGAGGCAAAGAAATTTGTACCTTATGGAAGAAGTGGTTAAGAATGGTGAAATGATGCCCATACACTCTAATAAATCTCCCATCTAGGGTGATATACTCCATGATAACACGAAGTGCCTTTCTCCACAATGCCTTGATAGTATCAATTTCAAAGTAACTATTAGAGATTTTAACTAATTTTAATTTCTCCTTGTCCTTCTTAGGAAATCTAATGATAGCCTCATCAAAGAACCTTTTTTCTCAATAAAACTTCATGCCCTTAATAGACATTCTAGTAATCTCCCCTATAATCTGCTCATCCAGCTTCACCTTTCTTCCAAAGAGAATGATTTCGCCATTGTTCTAGTTCTTTTCGAAGTAATCTGTAGCCATAGAATCGGTCCCATGAATTTTTTTCAAATATGGGACCAGCCCACCTTTTTCAATTTGCTCACAAACCTTCTCATTCCTAGTGTGCACCTCATAGCTTTTAGGATCAACTCTTTTCCTATTCCCCCCCATTTTCATTTGCTCCTTGCTATAGACTCTACCAGTGTTGAGGACCTATTATAGAATTATGCAGTTTTTCCAATGCACCCACAAAGCGTGCCTCTTTTTCTTCCCTTCTAAGTAACATGACGTGGCCCCATAAAATCTCTTGATTTCGATGTACTTGGCCCCTTTCTCTTTAATCATTAATTTTATTTTCCTCTTTCCCATGTGTAACATCATAGTCTAGTAATTCCCTGACTTCGATTCTCAAGTCCCTACAATTATGCCATGTGTTCAGTCCTTGCTTCCTAACCCCTTCATTCACAAAGTAATCTTCCACACTCTTAGCTTCCCTGTAGACATGTGAAAATTTTACTTTTCAATTTTTTCTAGAATAGACTTTGCTTCATCTATCTAATTCTTTATCATCAATGAGGGTGGGGTCCTTCTTAAAAGATAATCAATAATATTTTTAGAATCTATTTCAAGCCATAAGTTTCTTATATTTAGATTATAAGCTAACTTTAAAATTTGAAAATCTCTTATAGCCTCCACAACATGGTTGGTTTGATGGCCAAGGGATATAGCCACAACCACCATAAAGTTGCCATTTGAATCCCTTAGAAAACATCCACTTCTAGCCAAACCTAGGTTTCCCTTCATAGGTCCATCAAAGTTGGCCTTAGACCAGCCATTTAGGGGAAAGGTCCAATGAACACCCTCCCTTCTTTTCTTGGTTGGATTGGAAGCAGATGAAATGTCCACTTTAATATTCCAATATTTTTCTATCCTTAAATCATAGGGAGTGCACACCATAGCTTCTAGATTAAGAGATTTTTGAGGAATCACATTAAAGTTTTCCTTTATGAGTCTAAATATTTTCTCAAAGAGATTATTTTCTGACATCTCCTTGTCCCTGAAAATTCTATTATTGTGTTCCTTCCATAATCCCCAAGCAACAAAAAGGAATAATAAGTCCTAGAACCTTCGGATATAGGGATTTTGAGTAGGAGCTTTCCATTGTAAGAAGAACTCTTCAATGGTTTGGGGAATACCCAGGAGAGATTCCAGATAGCTAATAGTTTTCCCTAGATTAAGGAATCAAATGAACAGTGGAGGAACAAGTGGTTGGCTGACTCCTCCTCACTCTTATAGAGGTGGCATCTGTTGAGGATTTGAAATCCTTGTTTACAAATATTTTCCATTGCGAGAACCTTATTCTGAAGCATTATCCAGAAGAAGATATTAAATTTTGGAGTTAGGTGTTTAATCCAAGCTTTAGACCAAAAGGGAGGGGGGGCTTGAGAAAGGGTTAGCAAAGAGACAGTCGAAGAGATAGAGTAGTTACCCGAAGGGTTATCCATCTAGACAAGGGTGTCTTGCTATTCATTCTGTCCCAAGATGACAGCCTTTAAGGAGGATTGAAGCTGAGCCAAATCTTGACTAATCACACATAAGTTCACCCAATCTCCTTCAAACCAATAATCTTTGACAAGTTCCCTGAAAGCAACTTTACATCGCTCTGCCCATCTGTTGAATCTTTTAATATTAATAAGGGATTCCTTAAAGATCCATTGGTCCTCCCAAAATCTTGCTTGATTGCCACTTTTGATGTGCCATCTGTTCCCCGGTTCCATAATTTTTGTACCAACAATCATATCATTCCAGCAAGCTAAACCACGTGGGAGGGTAGGAGAATCCAACAGAGCTTTGAGGGTCATACCATCAGCCATATATTTACTTTTAAAAATATCTTTCCATTCTTCTCCAGATGAGAAAGACCTCCATATTTGTTTGGCTAGGACAGTATTGTTAATAATTCTAATTTTTCTGAGACCTAAACTGCCCAATGTCTTCAGTCTGCAAACCAAATCCCACCCTATAAGGGGCATTCTCTTTCTTTCCTCCAGTCCATACTAGAGGAATATTTTCTAGATCTTTTCAATGGCCTCAGCCTATTTAGCAGGGATTTTGAAGAGGCTTAAAGCATAAATTGGGAGATTCTGAAGGGAAGCTTTAAGAAGCTGAATTTTTCCAGCTTGGCTCAAAAGAGCTCCTTTCCAGCCTGCCAATTTTTTTTTAACCTATCAACCAAAAAGCACCAAAAGAAATCTAGTGTTTTGAGGCATAACATAAGTACAAGATAAGAAGAAGGTAAGGAATCCACCCTGCAATCAAGGATTCTTGCAATCTTGACTTGTCTATGCTTAGGGGTATTGAAGAAAAAGATGGAACTCTTCTATCTATTGACCTTTTGTCTAGTAGTTTTTTCATACATGACAAGTTTTTTTCAAAGTATTAGCCTCATTCACAGAAGATCTACCCATCAACATAGTGTAATCAACAAACTATTGGTGAGAACATATCAAATTCATTGAGGAAGGACTATGGCCAACATGGGACCTCTGTTCGATCAATCTCTTAAGATTCCTTCCCAAGCTTTCAGCCATTATAGTAAAAATAATAGGCGAGATAGGGTCACCCTGTCTTAAGCCTCTTTAATTTTGAAAGAAACTAGAAGGAGATCCATTAACAATGATGGATGTGGATATTTTGGTAACCAACTGATTCACCAGTTGAATGAATCTACTACTAAAGCCAAACCCCCTTAGGATTTTGAATAAAAACTCCCAGTCAACACGGTCATACACTTTGGAGATGTCCAGCTTGAGAAGAAACCCTTCAGTTTTAGATTCCACAAGTGAATGAATATTCTCATGGACAGTGACTATTGAATCTAATATTTTCCTTCCAAGAACAAAACCATTCTGCTAGGGGGAGATCAAAAAAGGAACCTGGGTAGAAAGGATCCTTGAAGTCAATACCTTAGAAATGATTTTATAAAGAGAGTTGAAAAGACTAATGGGTCTAAATTCCTCAAACTCCATTGCCCCTGGTTTCTTAGGAATAAGGACAATGAAAGTAGCATTTAGTTCCTTAAGGAGCCTTCTAGAACCAAAGAATTCCTTAACAAAATTCACTACATAATTTTCCACAATATCCCAAAACCATTGAAAAAAGAACATAGGAAATCCATCAGGCCTAGGGGCCTTGTTTCCTTCAAAAGAAAAGACAACTTTCCTAATTTCCTCCATAGTGGGAATGGCCACAAACTTTTCATTGTCTTCCCTAACAACAACCTTAGGGATGGCCTCTAATAGAAAGTCTTGATCATTTTGATTGATTTCACCATTCACCAAAAGTAGGTTATTATATAAGAGGACAACTCGCTTTTTGATGTCTTCTTCTTCTTGAAATCTAGTACCATTAACTTCTATGGATGCAATTCTATTGGAAACCCTATTTTTTGAAGCAAATAAATGGAAGTACCTTGTATTTCAATCTCCAACAAATATCCATAACACCCTCGATCTTTGCCTCCATAACTCCTCTTTTGCTATTATGTCATGCAACTTCACCAACAACTCATTTTCTCTATCCTTAATATCTTCAATGTATCCTTCCTTATGGATTTTGTACTGGATCTCCACAAGCTTCATTTGAAGTTCGGATTTAATGCCAAAAATGTTTCCAAAAGACTCCTTTTTCCATCTTAAATTGTGTTTAACTTCTCTAAGCTTTCTAGCAATTCTAAACATAGCAGTTCTCAGAACATCAATATTCCACCATTTCCTAATTTCATCTGAGATTAGGGGATGGAACAACCACATTCTTTCAAATCTAAAGGGTGATTTTTCCTTCACCTTTATAGGGTCTATCACAAAACTTATTGGAAAGTGATCTGACCCAACTCTGGAGAGAGCTTTAAGAGAGAAAAAATAGCTTAAAAGTCACTAATGAGAAATTAAGGTTCTATCTAGCCTAACTTGAGTAATATCCTTACCAGTTATTCTATTCGACCATGTGTACTGGGCCCCTTGCAAGTACATATCAATCAACAAATTGTTGATGAAAACAAAAAGATCAGACTTACTCTCCTGGTTCACCTGAGAACCTCTAAATTTCCCCTCGTTTAGAAGAGGAGTATTAAAGTCACCCATGACTATCCAATGGCCATTATCAAAAATCCTACAGAAATCAGAAAGCTCATTCCACAAATATTTTCTAGCTCCTTTCCCATTGGGATCATAGATATTCGACTGAATCCAACTAAAGTTATCTCTGATATGTGTGAATTTAGTAGCCACATGATTGTTTCTTTCCAACAAAGGTTCCCCTTTGATGAAGTTTTGGTTCCAAAAAGTAGCTATGCCTCCTGATGCACCATCTGAACTATTTCCTTGAGTCCCACAGTTTTGAAACATTTTAATCTTCTCCGCCTTTTCTTTGGGAATTTTAGTTTCTTGGATGAGGAGAATATTAGGTTTATGATCCCTAAAAAAATTATGCAAAACATCCCTCTTGTGAAGGCTAGTGAGCCCTCTTATATTCTAGGACATAATCTTCATGTCTTACCAGGGGATTGGAGGATCTCCAGAATGGTCTTTTGAACACCATCCACTATATCCTAAGAAATTTCATGCTCTCTCTACCATTTTCCTGATCTACTACCCTGGCCAAGCTTAGTGGCACCACAATCTGCCTTTGCTCTTGTTCTAGTAATAACTCCACTCAGAGTATTCTGATGTTTTCTTTTCTCCTTCTTTTTCTTAGAATGAGAGGGGAATTCTTCCCAATTAGTATCTTCTTGGCTCTCCATCTCTCTTCCAGATTCTCATTCCTTGTCATTCATTCTTCTTTGCTCCCAAGGGAGGGTATCCGTTAGGCCATTCCTAGGATGATTCATATTTTCACTCGAAAGTTTAGTATCCTAGCTCAGATCTTCATAGGTGTCCTTTACAAAATCTAGGGTTGTTTTTTCCAAGGATTAAGAGGGTCACTCAAAGGGGAGCATTCGAAAGAAGTCGCGTTCAAGATTGGAATGCCAATATCTAAAGACAGACCCTAGATAGGAATGTCCTCCAATCTAGGAAACCCATTTTCTTTTTCTTCTGGTAAGATCTTAAGAGTAGAGGAGACAAAGTCCTCATCCCTTTTCCTTTCCTCCATATTTTCCATTGTTCTTTCCTCATCTTCCCTTGGGCCAATATTATTTTCTACTCTTGTTTGGTGATAGGTTTGCAGATTGGGGTCCTTAGATTCTGTTTCATCAATATTGTCAGAGGTATTCCTCTGAGTTTCATTTTTCCTACCAACCTCCTCACTGGTATTGCTTTATTTTCCTTCCCCATAATTTTTCTTTCTCGAGACAGTCTTAGGGTTGGATGAGTGATTTTTTTTTTGTACTCACATTTAATGGGAATTTCTTAGTCCAATGCCTTGATTTCCTACATTTGAAGCAGGAAAAGGGAATGGATTAAAAATCTATAGTTTGTGTCTAGGTCCCGAACTTAGATTGAATATCTATTGAAGAAGGAAGGTAAGTACTCTGTGAAACTCCTACACAAATTATGGAAAACACCGACCGCTCTCTAGCTATTGTCATAGGGTGAATAGAGAGAAGTTCACCAAAGGAACTAGCTATGCCATTGAAAATGTCCCCATTTCAGTATTCTAGAGGGAGACCCAGGAGTCTAGCCCAAATTAGAACATTCTCAAAGATAGAATCAAAAAGGTCCAGGAGGGAGGTCCACTTCTTTAGGGCCAGGGAGGATTTTCCAATGACCCAGGGTCCTCCACTCCTAACAACCAAGATGTCCTCCTTGCAGGTAAACTCAAAGGAAAAGAAACCTCTAGGAAGAGTAGCCACACAAGCTTGCCCATTTTTTCTCTATTTATTTTTAACAAATTCCCTGACCACCTCAACATTTGGTCTAGGGCCCATAAAATTTCCAACCAAGACTTTTTCCATCAAAGCAATGTTATGATCAATGATAGGGTTAGGTACAGAGATGGAAAACTTACCTTTCGCTGGGTCAGAATGGTTACTCACTTGAGGGAAAATTTATTTTTCATTTGGTTTGATTCTAAATAGCGAGGCCCAAGTTCTACACTTAGCTTCTTCCATTTTTGTGGTCCCCACCACCACATTGGAAATTTTTCCATTTCCACCTTGTTGACCTTCAGGGTACCCCCCCTAATTTTTCTTTCATCCCAGGTCCACCTGGATTTTGTTTCTAGTGTCCTTCTCATCAAATTCAACCTTACCTTTCTCTGCACTTAGAATGTGTGTCGATTCAGCTTGGGATTCCTCATATCTTGCTCCAAGACCTACTCCAATGTTTAGAGACTCAAAATTCTTCTTTTCCAACCTATGCTCCACAATCTTGCTCATTTTTCTTAGCCTCAATCTATGTCAATCAAGAAAATGTTATCAAAGTACAATTTTGGAGAATATGTAGGGACAAAATTTCAAAAGTCAGTTAGGGGATTTAGGCCATTGGAATTTGAATTGTAAATGTCTTTAAAGGCCTCTCAAAGGTCTCAAAGATGACATGGTTTTTTTTATATTGTGATTTCCTTGAATAAACCAACACTTTTCTTCTGATAATTCTCTGATTTCTTGTATTTTATCTCAGTTTTCTAACCTTCTTTTTGTATGACCTGTACAAACTTCACGTTAATTTGAAAAATATTTTGAATCATTGGAGCATGTGTTAGTACTCAATAATATGCATTTTGGAAGTCCAACTTCAATTTTGGTGGGTGAACTTAACATATTTCTGAACTTGTCTGTTATAGGCTAGTGAGGTTCTATTTGAGAATACAATTATGTAATTTTTCATTCCATCTATTGATCCAAATATAATAAAGGTAGGCTAGGATGTTTATGTTCCTTAGAGGGTGAGAAGAGGGTTGTGTGTTCTTGGAGTGTAGCCCTAGGGTCATAAATGGTATTTTCATGGTGTAATGAAGGAATCAAGGTAGGGCTTTGACCAAATATCAATGGGACTGGTCTTATAATGAATTATTAAGTTTGTGTAGGGTATTTGAAAGGATTTTGATGCATTGGTTGTGCTTCATAAGCCCGGGCATGTGTATATTCAATAAAACCCTAGATCTTTGTTTGTAAATGAGGGTTTATTCGGACAGTGAAGTAAAAGCCTTGAATCTATAAATGGCTTGTGAAATTGGGAGTCTTGGGATGTAATTAGTGACTTTCCAAGGAGTTTTTTTGTGTACAAGGTTATTGGAGGAAACTTTTTTTCTAAAAAAGGGCTAATTCTAGCAGGCTTTTTGCAGAGCAATTTGAAGGTTTCCTATTTTGTGTCAAAGATATCTTGGTGAATTTGTTGGAATGCTATGTGGGGTGATGTTATGAGTCTTAGAGGGTGTCTAAAAGATATTTGTAAGACCTTCTCTAACATATATCACCATTTTTTGTGTTTTGAGGGCTTGAAGCCTCTTGAGGAGAGTTAAGGGAAAAGTTGTGAATTTTGTGTTAGAAGGAAGATTTCATTGTTCGAGCCAAATCATTTTGTATTTTCTCCACCCTATATTGCACCAAAGTGGTGTCAGAGAATCAGACAAAAGATATTTTTATTTTTATTTTAGAAGTTTGAAGATAAAAGGTGAAAAAACAAGGTTGAAAGGATGCCTCTAAAAGGTGTTGGTGATGCTAGAGAGTTATAGGACCTAAAAGAGAAGCATGCTAAGTTTCTAGAATCTTGTAATGCAGTTTTGGAAAGGCTTGTTTCCTTGGTGACAAGGAAAAGGAGAGAAGTGAATGAAGAAAGTGAAATAGAGGAGGAGGAAGAAGACTATGAAGATGTTGAAGAATAATTGAACCCTGAAGATTAGAGAATGGTGAAGATGCTCAAAGTAGTGAAATGTGAATTAATAAAGGTAAAAGTTGTTCTTCATGTTTATGGTGATAATTTAAATGAAGATGAACTACTTGATTGGATTGTTGCTATGAATAATTACTTTGAGAGTGAAGAGATTTTAGAAGAACATATGGTGAAGGTGGCTAAAACAAATTGAAAGGACATGCTCTTCTATTGTGGGATTATGAGCAGATAGAGAGAAGAAAGCAAGGAAAATCAAGCATTACTTCATGGGACAAGATGGTGTAGAAGTTGAAGGGTAAGTTTCTTCCAAAGGACTATGAAGTTCAATTGTACAAGAAATTGCAAGGATTGAGGCAAAAAGATCTAGATGTCAAGTCCTACACTGATGAATTTTACAAATGAAGCATAAGATCTAGAAGGGATGAAGATGAGGTTGAAAAGGTGGCTATATATCTAGGTGGTTTGAGATTTAATATACAAGATGAACTTGTTGTGGCTAACCCGAAATCTATTGAGGAATTTTTTCAATTAGCAATCAGGGTGGAGAAAAATCTTAAAAGGAGACAAGAGAAATTAGTGAGAGGAAGAGGTGGTACTAGTGCAATAGGATGAGGAGTAATTTCTACACCAAAGCATCCATTGGAAAAACAAGAAGGAGAAAATAAAGGTAAAGAGAAAAGTGTTGATTCTAGAGGTGGTTTTAGAGGTAGAGGAAGGTTTAGTGCTGGTAGAAGTTCTAATGATTTTGCAAGGAGATGTTACACATGCAATGAATTTGGTCATCCATCTTGGAAATGCCCTGAAAGAGTTGAAATTTCATCAAGTGATGAATAGAGAATTGATAGGAGGTCACAATGTATTCAAGAAGAGGAATGTGAAAGCAATCATTCTACAAGTTTGATGGCCACTCCTAAAACAGGTGAGATGTTGATGGTGAGAAAGACAATGTTGAAGGAATCCAAGGAGGTGGAACCTTTGTAAAGAAAGAGCCTCTTCAAGACTAATTGTAAGTGTGGAAACAAGGTATGTAGATTTGTTATTGATTCTAGTTCAATAGAAAACATGGTGTCTACTGAGATGGTGAATAAGTTGAATTTGAAAAAAATACCTCATGAATTTCCTTACAAGGTCTCATGGTTAAGTGAAGAAAAATATGTGTTCATGAATGCAAGGGCTATAGTTGATTTCTAGATTGGGGGTTATAATGATAGTGTTGTTTTTGATATCCTACCTATGGACTATTGTCACCTACTCCTAGGTAGACCTTGGCAATATGATAGGTGAGCCATGTATGATGGTAGAGAGAATACCTACACCATAGGGAAAGATGGTTGTTCTTTTGTTCTAACTAGACTTGTAGAAGATGTTAAGGGTAAAGCTAAGGTAATAATGTGTGGCAAGAAGGAACGTATAAATGTTATGAAGGAGAACAAATATTTTGATGTTGTCATATGTCCTAAGACTGAAAATGCATAGATAGCAGATGTAAAGGTAAACACATGGGTAAGAAGTGATTTGACAATGAACATGCATAAAAGTGTGTTGGTAGGGACCATTGAGCATCCTATGGCTATGAGAAAAGTATAGAAACAAGTAAATTTTATAGGTACAACAATACATAGGCCTAACAAGACAGTAAAAGTGATGATTACAATGAATAAGTAGATTGGACATAGCATTAAGGACAATTGCAAACATGAGGGTGACAAAAAGATGAAGATAAATAAAAGAGTTGCTAATAGTTGTTTATTTGCAGGTGCAATACATAGTAAGTAATCAAATCTTGGTCAGAGAAAGGATGAAAGACAGTTGGAAGGTCTAAAGATAGAGGGAAGGGTAAATGCATATGTAAACATAGTCAAAAGTGATAGATGTGTAGAATAGATAGCTAGTTCAGTCTATATGAACCAGTGGAACATTAATGAAGCATGGAGACAATGGAATCAGATCCAACTTATGTGGCATGAGTTTTTTCTTGTGGGGGTGTATGGTGCAGGAGCACCTACACCCTATTGTCCAAATTGGGTCTTTTATGGAGCTTCTTAGGTGGTCAGTAGATTAGAATTAGGGTGTTTGAGTCGTTCTATGATAAATAAGGTCTAAAATACCATTATTTATGTAATTGGATAGATTTTTAGTTATTTAGGGTGAGATTTCAGAAGTTACACAAAGTACAATATTATCAATCAAGAAAATGTTATCAAAGTGCAATTTTTGGGAATACATAGGGACAAAATTTCAAAAGTCAGTTCAGGGAGTTAGGCCATTGGAATTTGAATTGTAAATTTATTTAAAGGCCTCTCAAAGGGCTTGAATATGAGATGGTTTTTTTGATATTGTGATTTCCTTCAATAAAACAATGCTTTTCTTTTGATACTTCTTTGATTTCTTGTATTTTATCTAATTTTTCTAACCTTGTACTTTTTGTACAGACCATACAGACTTCATGTTGCTTTGAAAACTATTGTGAATCATTGGAGCATGTGTTAGTACTCAATATTATCCATTTTGGAAGTACAACTTCAATTTTGGTGGGTGAAATTAGCAAATTTCTGAACCTATCTATTACAAGCTAGTGAGGCTCTGTCTGAGAATACAATTATGTAATATACCATTCCATCTATTGTTCCAAACTATGCTTCACTAGAATGGAATAATAAAGTTAGGGTAGGATGTTTTTGTGCCTTAGAGGGTGAGAGAAGAGGGTTGTGTGTTCTTGGAGTGCAGCCCTAGGGTCATATATGGTATTTTCATGGTGTAATGAAGGAACCAAAGTAGGGACTAGTCTTATAATGAATTCTTAAGTTTTCATAGGGTATTTGAAAGGAGATTGATGCATTGGTTGTGCTTCATAATCCTGAGCATGTGTATATTCAATAAAACCCTAGATCTTTGTGTGTAAATGAGGGTTTATTGGGAAAGTGAAGTAAAAGTCTTGAATCTACAAATGGCTTGTGAAATAGGGAGTTTTTGGATGTAATTAGTGACTACCAAAGGAATTTTTGTGTGTACAAGGTGATTGGAGGAAACTTTGTTTGTAAAATAGGGCTAATTCTAGTAGCCTTTTTGCAGAGCAGTCTGAAGGTTTCCTATTTTGTGTCAAAGATATCTTAGTGAATTTGTTGGAATGTTGTGTGGGGTGATGTTATGAGTCTTATAGGGTATCTAGAAGATATTTGAAAGACCTCTAAAATATATCACCATTTGTTGTGTTTTGAGAGCTTGAAACCTCTTGAGGAGAGTTAAGGGAAAAGTTGTGAATTTTGTGTTAGAAGGCAGATTTCATTGTTTGAGCCAAGTCATTTTGTGTTTTCTCTACCCTGTATTGCATCATGCACACAGATAATTAAAATTCCTCCTATGGTAATGGCTGCAACGCCAAAGATATACATAGATAATGAAAATAATAGATCAACAACGAAAGAAAGAACATTTAACTACAATTGCTCTTATGGTAACATGTATATATATGTTATACATATACATACATATATACATGAATATGCTATAAATTTGAGCTACATTATTTGGCATTAAATATTATAGACAAATAGGAAAATTGTAAAAAAGATATAAGGAAAATAGTAGAGAATGATATACATCTAATTCATAAGTATCATCCTAATAGCTCTTACAGTTGTTACATAGACTGCTTGTCTTGCACCAATATGTTGTGTGACATTCTTTTTCCCATTGTCCACCTTTCACATAATGTGCATATTTTTTGACAGGCGCTTGCTTGGGATGCAAGTGAGTTTATCCCCTTCCATCTTTGGCCTTATACCCATTGCCATAGGCGCAATTGTAGTTGAATCTTGTTTGTTTTCTCAATAAATATTCTTAGGGTTAGTATTTTTATTGCCCTCCATTTATTGTTTTGGTTATGTGTTTGCATGTGTGTTGTTGGACACATTGTACCATAGGACCATTTGCAGATTATGAACATGTTGGATATAAAATTAGTTTGGTAGCTGGTAAGTTTTATTGTTTCTAATATCTCTTTTATTTATCTGTTTGAACTTTCTAGTGAGTTCCCCCTTGGCTTGGCCGACAAGAGGATTGTTCATACAATAGCTCTTTTGCAAATTCTCTATTTGACTGCAAAATTTATTGCCATGTAATGTGGCTTGAATTTTTTATTAAGCATGTGCCATTGTGGGGAGGATGTGCATAATATTGGTACTCATTAGCTTTATTAGTTCTATTTAATATGGGTTTCATGCCAAACAATGTATCTTCTAATTTGAATTGACAAACCAAGTTTCACACAACCTACTTTTCTTCTACGAAAATGTTTAGTGTGGGCTCAAGCTCATTTGTGATTTCGCTATAATTTTTAACTTTTACTTTAATAGTTGTTTTACAATTTCCCTATTTTGTCTATAATATTTAGTAGCAAATATTTTTTCTTGAATTTTCAATTGAGAAACCAATAAAGGATGTGTCTAATACCTCTTATACAATTCTCTATTTGTCTTCAATATTTACCAGTAAAGGATGTAGGTTGAATCTTGTATCAATATGTTTGTACAAGATAAGGTCTACAAACAAGGCCTTTGATAATAACAAGAGGGCCTATTGTAGACTCTAAATTGTCCTGCACCATGTAGAGGTCTTTTACTGCAATTTGCAACAAACTAGTGGCAACTTCACCAAAATAAATACATCAAATCCTGGTTGAATGGTTATATATGTATATACATATATTCTAAATTTGAGCTCCATTAATTGGCTCTAAATATTATAGAGAAATAGGGAAAATGTAAACAAACTATTAGGAAAAGACTCAAGAACCACATAAAATGAGAGAATACTAAAACTGAACAATAAATAGAGTTTTGAAATAGGGGGAAAGGATATCATAAAACATATCTAGACAACACAAGTAATGTATGTAATAGTTGGTTGAATGGGCTTGCAACTTTAACTGCAGAAAATAGCGAAAGTTGCATTCGTCAATTTGCAATTAAGCTTGTGGTGTTATATACATTTTTCGAAGATTGTTGAACCATACAATTGTTGTCATAGGCTAAAGAAAATAAGTAACATCATAAAGAGCTAGGCTTACATATTTGATTTGGGAAGTTGAAAAGCTTTTTTTTACAAACATGGAGGAAAAAATAGTTTGGTGGCTTTTAAGTGTTTTTGTATTAGTTCTTTTATCTGTTCAACTTTATATCCTTACCTTATGTGGTATTTATTTGCAGTTTCTATTTGTTGAGAAGCCAACATTTAATCGTGTAGTATGTATAACACATTTATAATACCAAAATGGCTCTTTCGAGAATGTAATTGAATCAATATATTTTCTTGGATATTTTGTAGTGAACTTTTCCCTGCTACAACATTCGATATTGCATTTAGTTCATACTATGACATTGCATTACAGTTGGTATATATATATATATTGAATTTTCTATTTCACATTTAAAAATATACATGTAGGAAGACATATATATCCATATATACAAAGCAGGCCCGTCATGGCTTGTTCTAGAGTGCAAGTAAGCATTCAGACTAGATTTTCCCTTAGCTGACTGGTTGAGAAGGCTCCAAATTCAACCCTTTAGTTGCCTATACTAATGCCAAATTTTAGAGTAGACAATATGGTCTAAGCAACCAAAAAGGTTTGAATTTGTATCCTTCCTAGTTGGTTAATTGAGGGGAAAAACAATTTGGATGTGTCTTTCCTTCATAAATTCCAAGTGCAAGAGTTAGATGGTGATAAATAAATATACTATACACAAGTATTTAGATGTAGTACTATGTATATAAATACTGATATACATATGTACATATGGATAGATATCTCTGCTTATATGTGTGTGTTTGTAAATGTGTTGATAAAGGGGAACTTCAATGAATATATGTACTTGATTATTTCTACACATATATACATGCATACATTCTACATTCAAGCTCCATTATTTGTCATTAAATATTAGAGACAGATAGGAAAATCATAAAATAACTATTAGGAAAAGTATGAAGCATGACATATGTTTGATTCTTGAGTAATTATTGTTGTTTTTTCTGTTATTAAGGCAAGAAAATATATTGATTAAGTTGCATTGTCAAAAGAACCATAGCGGTGTTGCTTTAAAATTATAGTATTGTAATAATTATCTTCCTTGGGTCTCTTGTATAACAAAATAGAGGTTTCCCAAACTATTGTGCAATGGAATCTGTAAGTCGGTTTGCATTGGTATTTTGCATAAATGTTTTGTCCATAATATTGAATACCAAGCAACATAGGTTCAATCTCCAATTAAGCCTATGATGTTTTTGATAAAGGATAAAATGGGTTTACAGGGACCCAAAACCACCAAGTTTACAACAAAAGAAAGTAAAGGACAAAAAAGTCCAGCGAATTAAATAGGCTGCAATAAAAGAAAAATCTAGAATAAACAGTAGCCAGCCAGAAAAATCTAGGAAGGAAAATCATAGAGCCAACCAAAATGCAGGCCAAAAAACCAACAACAACTAACCCAGAGTCTTCAGAACAGACTCAGTCTCGGCCTCCAGATCCTACATATCCTGGACACCCTTCTTGAAATTTTGAATCATATGCGGCATGGGGGGTGCCTTCCTTTTCATATTAGCCCTAGTTCTCTTTGAAATCCCAATGTCCTCTTCTTGGTTTTTATCTTTCACCTCTTCCAAATCAACAACCAAGGACCCTTGTTGAGCTTTATCCAACTTTTCAGTCATAGCATTGATAATGATGGCATTATGTCTTGCCATCCTGTTATTCTATTCAGTAATTATCTTCACAATATTTTTCATTTTTTCCAAGTCAATTTCTATCCTTCTGTCCTTACCCGCATTGTCCTGGATCTCTATGCTAGAAATGTTTTCATTACACTCTACATCCTTCTTGCATAATGTAGAAACCTTACCACCCATTTCTTCCAATTTACTCTAGAGGGCCCAAATTTTTATTTTTAGGTCATTAATTTCATGAAAGACCCATTTTGACATTTTGAAATGATCCACAACATTACTCCTAGCTATGCTCAGAAAATCAACAGAAGGTTCCCAATCAAGATTGAAGTAATTTTTAGCAGGGTCAGAGGCTCTAGGGGACCCATTTCTAACATCTCTGTCTGTCAATGAGACAACAGAGAAAGAATTATTATTTACACCAAAGTCCTCAAAATTAGGAGAATATTCAGAATATGAAACAAGGTTTTTTATAAGGAGATTCTTTCCAGTGCCTTTGGCTTTAATTGTAGAGCTTCCAGGCTCAGAAGTAGGGTAGACTTTAATAGATTCAAGATTATGGATTTGGGTTTTCTTTCCATTCTGGACAGAGGGCGGATTCAGGACCGTCCTTACCGAACTCAAATTAGGTTTATTCCCCAAAAAACTAGGTTCATTATCATCCTCCTCAGACGCCGAAGAGTCATCCAGGTTAGCAGGGGCCAACATATTTTGGAAATGTTAAAAAATTAACCTAATCAGACCTGTATGTAATATAGGACATCTTTTAGGGTTTTTCTTATGGTCTTCCAGACTCTTTCTTAAGGAACAAAGTAGATAGTAGGGGAAAGAAACCCTGACCTTATAGAGAAAATGATTGAGCAAGGAAAAATGATAGCCATAGACCCTAGTGAACTGACCATCCAGGGTGATATACTCCATAATGACACAAAGGACTTTTCTCCAGAGAGATTTAATGGTGTTAGCCTCAAAGTAACTGTTGGAAACTTTCACTAGTTTCAATTTTTCCTTGTCTTTCTTTAGAAATTTAACCACCGCTTCATTAGAGAAATTCATGTCCTGAAAAAATTTGTGTCCTTAAGTGGACATACTAGTCACTTCAGCAATGAAATTTTCATCAAGCTTAACTTTCCTACCAAAACGGGTTTTTTCCTTATTTTCCCAATTCTTCTCAAAAAGCTCTGTAGCTTCCTGATTAGAACCATGGAATTTTTCTAGAAAAGGGAGTAAACCCCCATTTTTAACTTTGTTCCATGCTTTAGTGTTTCTTGTGTGCATCTCGAAGCTGTCGGACTCAACTCTTTTTCTATCTCCTCCCATTTTAGCAAGCACAATAATGCAGATAGAGACAAAATTTTGACTCAACATGGTCCCTCCAAACCTATTAGCCCACAAAGCATGCCGAGCAAGCTTACAGGATAAGCTAATTTGCTCAACCCCATGCAATCTAATGATAGTTATGTACTTACCCCATTCTATCATCATTATTGAGGTGACACACATCTTTCCCATGTGACACATCATAGTTTAATAAGGCTTAGACATTAACACCTAAATCACTAATGTTCAGCCATCTACACTGTCCTTTGCATTTAACCCCTTCATTCGCAAAAAAGTTTGCCACAACATTGGCTTCTCTATAGGAATGGGATATCTTTATATTATCAAACTTAGCTAAGGTCGAAATAGCATCATCAATCAAGTAATTTATGGTCCACAAGGGGGGGGGCTACCTAGAAGACATTCAATAATATTTTTTGAGTCCCCTTCAAGCCAATTTTTTTTAAAATTTAGACTATGAGCCAAATTTATGACATGAAAAGCTCTGGCAGCCTCAGCTAAGTGATTGGTTTGTGAGCCAAGGGGGGTAGTAATCACACCTATAAAATTTCCAAATGAATCCCTTATAACTCCGTTGCATCCTGCCGCCCCAGGATTACCTTTATCTACCCCATCAAAGTTGGATTTCATCCAACCGTTAGGCCAAAAATTCTGGCAGACACCCTCCCTGTCCTTCTTAGCATGTTTAGGAGCACAGGAAATATCATAACTAATATTCCATTCCTTACCAATCATAATATCATAGGAAGAACAAGCCACTTTCTCGGTGTTACAAACCTTCTGGGGGATTGCATTGAAATTTTCTTTCATTAATCTGATTATTTTATCAAACACTATGACCTCCAAAGATTCCTTATCTCTATAAAATCTATTTTTTTGTTCTTTCCATAGACCCCAAGCAATATGAGGGAAGGAAAAATCCCACAGTTTCTAAAGTGTTGGGTTGTGAGTAGGGGCTTTCCATTGGATGAAGAATTCATCAATTGATGAGGGGAACACCCAAGATAATTGCCAATAATAGAGGATTTTTTCCAGATCAAGGCAACAAATGGACAATGAAGAAACAAATGAAAAACTGACTCTACCTCCATCTTGTAGAGATAACATCTATTGGGTATTTGAAAACCTTGCTTGCAAAGATTATCAACCGTGAGCACTTTGTTTTGAAGTAGGATCTAGGAGAAGATGTTGACTTTAGGTACCAGGTGTTTGATCCAAGAATTCAACCAGAAAGGGGAGGGAGCTTGGGTAGAAGACATCCTAGAAAATGCTGATGAAATGGAGTAGTTGCCCAAAGGTTCATCTTTCCATACAAGACAGTCTTTCGTCTGATCATGGAAAAGTCTGACAGCCAACAAGGATGATTGAACAAGAGCAAGAGCCTGACTTACAAGAGACATATCCACCCATTTTCCATTCTTCCAATAATCTTTAACATACAAACCAAATAAAGCTTTACAAATCTTAGCCCACCCGTGAAAAGGTTCAATTTTGGCAAGGGGCTCATTAAACAACCATCTATCATCCCAGAATCTTGTTTGGTTTCCACTTCTGACTTTCCAACCCACTCCTATTTCAATTACTTTTCTACCAGTAATTAGGTTATTCCAATAGGTTGAGCCTCTGGGTAGAAGATGGGATTCCATCATGATTATAAGCGATATGTTATTCTCCAAATATTTGCTTGTCAGGATATCAGTCCATTGCCCTAAGGATGAAAATAGTCTCCAAATTTGTTTAGCAAGAAAAGTCTTGTTAACCATCCTGATTTTTCTAAGACCTAAAACACCAACCTTTTTAGGTCTACACACCTGATCCCACCCTATTAAAGGAAACCTTTTTCTTTCTTCAACATCTGACCAAAGAAATATTTTTTGAATCTTTTCAATAGCATCTGCAAACTTGGCAGGGATTTTTAAAAGGCTTAAAGCATAAATTGACAGATTCTGAAGATTAGCTTTGAGGAGTTGTAATTTACTAGCTTGCCTTAGCAAAGCTCCTTTCCATCCAGCAAGCTTCTTACTAAACCTCTCAACCAATGAAATCCAAAAGGACTCTAGGTTTTAAGGCTTAAAGGTAAACCTAGATAGGTGGCAGGTAAAGACTCCACCCTACAACCTAGGATTCTGACAATTTTATTCTGTCTATGATTAGGAGAATTAAAGAAGAAGAGAGAGATTTTTTGTTTATTAATCAACTAGCCAGATGCCCTCCCATCCACATCCAATATATTTTTCACAGTCTTTCCCTCTGAAACAATATATTTTCCCAAGAGCATGGTATCATCAACAAACTATTGATGAGAATAGATCAAATTGCTAGAGGATGGTTTAAGACCAATGAGGGATCTTTGATCTATTAGCCTTTTCAAAAAAAATCCAAGACTTTAAGTCATAATAGTAAATAAAATAGGAGAAATAGGATCTCCCTATCTTATACCTCTAGAGCTTTGAAAGAAAATTGAGGGAGATCCATTAATCATAATAGAGATAGAAGCAGTAGACACAAGCTGCTCCACCAACTGAAGAACCCTATTACTGAAACCAAACGCCTTTAAAATTTTAAACAAGAATTTCCAGTCAACTCTATCATAGGCTTTCGATATATCAAGCTTTAAGAGTAAACCTTCAGTCTTTGATTCAACCAGAGAATGTATATTCTCATGCACTGTGACAATTGAGTCAAGGATTTGTCTGCCAGGGAAAAATCCATTCTATTGAGGTGAAATCAGAGTTGGAAATAGAATTAAAAGTCTGGAAGTCATAACCTTCGAGATGATTTTGTAGATAGAGTTACAAAGGCTGATGGGTCTAAAAGCATCAAATTCCACCACTCCAGGCTTCTTAGGAATAAGAACCAGAAAAGTAGCATTCAACTCTTTTAGGAGACTTTTGGGCCCAAAAAATTATTTTATAGCATTCGCCACATCCTCTCCAACAATCTCCCAAAACCATTGAAAGAAGTACATTGGGAACCCATCAAGACCTGGAGCTTTACTCCCTTCAAAGGAAAAAACAGCATTCCTAACTTCCTCACTAGAGGGAATATAGTCAACATAGAGTTATCTTCCTAATTGATCACATTAGGTATAGCCTCTATCAAATGATCCTGATCATTTTGGTTATTTTACTCATTCTCATAAAGAAGATTTTTGAAGAAGATAACAACATGCCTTCTGATATCCTCCTCTTCCTCATACTAGTTACCATCAACTTCAATAAGAGAGATTCTGTTAACCACCCTATGTTTTAAGGCTGACAAGTGAAAGTACCTATTATTTTTGTCACCTACTGATAACCATAAAGCTCTAGATCTTTGTCTCCAGAACTCCTCTTCTTTAGAAATGATGTTGTGCATCTTAATAAGGAGCTCGCTCGCTTTTTCCTTAATATCATTCAAATATCCTTCCTTGTGGATTTTATTTTGGATCTCCCCCAACTCCATCTAAAGATCATATTTAATCCTAAAAATGTTACCAAAGGACTCTTTTTTCCATTTTTTTAAATTGAATTTAACTTCCCTTAGTTTTTTGGCAATTCTAAACATAGTTATCCCAGAGATACTAATATTCCACCATTTCCTAATTTCCTCTTTCAAAAGAGGATGGGAAAGCCACATTTTTTCAACTCTGAAGGGGATACTCTTCTTTATCTTTAAAGGATCCGCAAAAAATATTACGAGGAAATGGTCAGATCCAATCCTAGAAAGGGATTTAAGAGAAAAATAATAGTTTAAGAACCATTGATCATAAATTAAATTTCTATCTAATCTAACCTATATTAGATCCATACCCTTTCTGTGATTCGACCAGGTATAGAAGGTGCCTTGCAAATCCAGATCAATTAATGCCTGATTATTGATAAAGTTCTGAAGATCCTCCTTACTTTTCGCATTGATCTAGGATCCTCCAAATTTTTCTTCATTCAGTAAGGGAGTATTAAAGTCTCCCATGACAACCCAAGACTCATTAAAAATCCTTCAAAAAGCGGCTAACTCCAACTAGAAATATTTTCTGATACCTTTTCCATTGGGAGCATAGATATTTGATTGAATCCAGCTAAAATTGTCCCTAATGTGGGTGAATCTAGTAGCAATGTGGTTTGAGCCTTCCAAATTGGATGTCCTTTGATTATGTGACTATTCCAGAAAGTGGCAATACCTTCTGAAGCACCATTTGAGTTATTGCCATGTATACTATAGTACTGAAATAGTTTCATTTTTTCCACTTTTTCTTTTGACATTTGAGTTTCCTAAATAAGGAGAATATCTGGCTTATGATCTCTAAAAAATTATGTAGTAAGTCCTACTTATAGGGATTATTAAGTCCCCTGATATTCCATGACATGATCTTTATGATTTTCCATGGGAATGGAGGCACTCTAGGATGGTTTTCTGAAAGCCATCCACAATATTCTAAAAACTATTATGCTCTCTTTTCCATTTAGTAGATCTTTTTCCACGAGAGTTCTTTGTTGCTCCATAGTATTCCTTGGCTTTTGACCTAGTAGAGATACCACTTGGATTATTCCATTGTTTATCTTTTTTCTTCTTTTTCTTCGATAAAACCTCATCTCTATCAGTATCTTCTTGAATTTCCATCTCTTTACTAGATTCCCATTCCTTATCAGTTAGAAGTCTTTGCTCCTAGGGTAATGTGTCCATCAGACCATTCAAATGAAAGGTTGAATAGTCACTAGAAAGTTCTATAGCTTGGTCCTGATTATCATAGGAGTCCTTTACTAATTTTGGGGAATTAGGATCCGTAAAGGGATCTACACCCGAAGGAAAATAACCTTAAGAGGAAGGGAGAAAAAGAAGGATATTCAATTCCAAGGATAGACCCTAAATAGGTATATCCTCCAAGCTCTGATTCCCTTCTATATTCTCAGTTGGGCTCGTCTCTTGGAATAAAGGACCTACATCCTAACTCTGCTTTTCTTCACCAACTGTCTGCCCCACACTTACTTCTTTTTCCTTAGTTGTCAAGGTGTCCTCAAAATCCTTACGCTGGGGTTCTTGGGGAACCACACACTTACTTCCCATATCACAACCAACCTCTTTTGAGATACTATGAACATTATACTCTCTATTCTCTAGGCTTTCCCCTTCTGATTTATTTCTCCATAAAGATTTCAAAGTTCCAACTGGCTTCTCCTTTTCTTTGATGGCATTTAAAGGAAATTTCTTAGCCTAGTGCCCAGATTTTCTACATTTGAAACAAGCAAAAGGGATAGTTTCAAACTCAATAGCCTACAACCAGAGCCCAACTTCGAAAGAATCTTGACTGATGAAGGAAGGTCAGTGTTCTGAGAGACCCCCACACATATTCTTGCAAATACCAACCTCTTTCTAGCAGCTGTCATAGAGTCAATAGAAAGAAGATCTCCAAAAGAGTTCGCAATGCCATAAAAGACATCTTCATTCCAGTACTCTAGGAGGAGACCCGGGAGTCTAAACCACACTGGGACATTCTCAAAAATAGAATTGGATAAGTCCATATTTGAAGACCATGTTTTAAGAGCAAGGGAGGATTTCCCTATTACCCATGGACCACCACTTCTTACAGCCAAGATATCATCCCTGCAGGTGAATTCAAACGCAAAAAAGCCCTTTGGGAGTGCCGCCGCTGAAAATTTTCCATAAGTTTGATGTATACCCAAGGTGGAAATCAACTTGAAATGACAAATAGCAGATCGTCAAACCAAATTTCAAAGCAAATCAAAAGAACTTCACAAATTCAATTGTTGGATGGATTCTTTCCATAACACTGCCAAACAGCTTCAAGGGACTTTTCACCCAACCTTCCCAAAATAATTTCGAAATAAATAATGGATTTAGACACCCATTAAGGAATTACACAACATACTTAAATGTCAACTCCTTTGGACCAGTTTAGACTTCCAATACACTCACCATGGGAAAAATAAGGAAAATAGATCAATTTAACAAAGGAAGTACCCTCCAAACTTATCCAATAATTTTGAAACCTTGGGGAAGAAAATTACATGGATCAAAACCATAGAAACCACAATTTATTTGCACCTGTATGACCATAAACACTCCCAACTCAAAAAACCTTCTTTTCTAATGCAAAAACAAGGGTTTTGCCAAACTCTTCATTCCCAGACTTGAATAAACAAATAAATGGTCCAAACACCTTCCATAGGGTCTACGTTGACATTTTCAATGCTTACAATCTCAAATCCATTAATAATTCATTGAAAATCACTTTGAAACCATCACTTTTCAAGGGGAAAATGCATTTTCAGCCCTAGGGCATCACACATTCACCACAATAACACCTTATTATAATATAAAATGCATTAATAGATCTAAATTACATCATATTAGAGCATTCCACTAATTTATAGTGGCATACAATGGGTGGAATGGTCAAAAACTACATTTTAGACTTTCAAACCCTCTAATGGATGTGCACAGACAGTTTTAATAAAATGTCAATAAAACCCCCTAAACTCAATGAAAATTCACCAAACCACTTTCAAGAAATCTGACACTCTCCTCTTTCCAACCATAATAGGGTTGATCTTGTATAGGTCGTACAAATGTCGTACCACACGTTTTAGCAGCAAATTTACACGCAAAAATTTCCAGAAAGCAGCATTATTTTTCATTAGAACTTAAAAAAAAATGATTCAACCACCATGCCTCAACCATGAGAGGCTTATTTAACATATAACAACCCTTACAAACATCTTCCAACTGGAATTTTAATTATTTGGACATTGGAAACCAAATTTTTACCAATTAGACCCCTAATTGCCTAGTTTTTCACTTTTTAACAATTTGTTGACAATAAGTACATTTTTATGCAACATTTTGCATTTTTTGAATTAAATAACATAAAATACCCCTAATTACATCACTAATGGTCTCAAAGGCCTTATTGAATCATAAAATGACTCAATTAACCCTCTTTTTCTAATTCCTATGCTTCCTTCAAAAGGATGAATTATTTTAAACTGTGTATTGGACGCTCCTACACCATACACCCTGCCTTAAAATTCTTCCAAGTCCCTTGGAAACTTCTGTACCTGAAAAAAAAAACATAATTAGATACTCCTCTTTGTCCTTTCAATGGTCTCATCTTCACCTTGGGCTTATACTTGTTCTCCTCTTGAAATTCAATGCTTGCTTTGTGACTTTCACTCTTCATGTCTGCTCTATCAACTTGAATCTGCACTTCTAGGCTTTGATTTTCCTTCATCCATCTTCCTTTTTCCTATTCTTCAACTTCTTTCATTACAAACCAACCCATCCTATTTACTTCATCCTTCATGGTGACAACCTTTTTTTCATACTCTTCCATTGTCAATTTCACATTTCCCTTCATTGTTTCTTGCCATTCTAACTGGCTGACTATCATGTCTTTGTCCCTCATAAACTTGTTATCCCTATTTAGGCTTTGCATCATACCTTTTTCTTCCTTCATCATTGTGTTCTTAACCTCCAATTTCCTCTTAAACTCATTACGTTCATGCCCCATCATTGGGCTATGTAAATCATCCTCTTGACTGTCCATACTTTGCCTTCTATTTTCTTCCTCAAAGACCTTTGTCCTACTAACTTCAGAAACACAACTTAACTATTCTTCACCTCCTCCTAACATCATTCTTTCACATTGGTTTACCTCAACCAATCTACTCCCCATCACTTCCCATACCCCTTGGGATTCTCTCTCATCTACCTTCACTTCACTATCCACCTTTGCCATTGTATTTACAATGTCCATACTCTCTGTATTTCCAGTATTAGACTGATGTTTGTCTGCAATCAACTTCACAGGACACCAAACTATCCCCATCATAATCTTCTCATCATATACAAGCCTTTCAAGACTTGTTCCTTTGTTTTCATCTTTGGTACCTTCATATTTTACCTTTACTTCAGTTTTTAAGACCCCTTTATCCATAGGTCTGTCAATCACATCTTCATATACCTGCTTCTTTTCACTTTCTTGCACATGTAGTGGATAACTCACCTCTTCCCTTGTGTTTTCATCATGCCCAAATGGCTTGTGTTCTTGCAACTCTTCTTCACTCTTCATAACCTCATCTCTTCTCCTAAGGATCTCTGTCCCAAGAATCTTCTTTTCACAACACTCTGTCTCAGTCCCATATACCTTTGCATTCTTCATGGTGGCCTGCCCTAGAATGCTATCATTCCTCTTTGAACAAACTCTTACATGTTCCTTATCTTCAATACAACATTCATGCTTACCCTCTCTTTCAAGGTCTTTTCATCTTTGTCCTTCACTTTCTTTGTTTCCCTTGTGGCTTCAAACTGTTCTGTTTTCCTCAATGCTTCCTCATGGTGTCTTTCTTTCTCCATTGCTTCTATGCCTTTTTGTCTCTTCCTTATACCCTTGTTCCTTTTGTTCCAACAACTCTCTTTTTCCACACATGCCTATTCTTCTTTGTGTCCCTTCATCCTGCAAACAATTCAAGATATACCTTTTCCCATCCTTTTCAATTTCATATACATTTAGTCTCCCATCATGTTTAGCAAATCTATCAAAATGCCAAACCCTTCCTAGTATCATATGAAAATATCCACAACATCATTATAAGGACCAATCTGAAAATCTACAAAAGCTTGCTCTCGAACCACAACATAATGATTACTATTTACCCAATATGCCTTGTAAGGTGATTCATGTTTTAGCCTTGTCAAATGCAATTTTTCAACCATTTCCTCTGAGACAACATTATCTAATGAACCTGAATCAATCAGTACCTTACATATCTTACCTCTACACTTGCATCTGGTCTTGGAAGATAGCATGCCTCATTTTTTCTTCTTTCTCATCCAACCTTCTGATGGCCATGGTGTCTTGAATCTTCAAATGCTCCTCCTTCAAACTTCAAGAGATCTACTACCTCGCTCTGATACCACTTTGATGCAGACCCAAGGTGGAAATCAACTTGAAATGACAAATAACAGATGGTCAACCCAAATTTCAAATCAAATCAAAAGAACTTCACAAATTCACTTGTTAGATGCATTATTTCCATAACACTACCAAACAGGTTCAAAGGACTTCTCACCCAACTTTCCCAAAATACTTTCCAAATAAATAATGGATTTAGACACCCATTATGGCCTTACACAACATACTTCAAAAAATCAGATATAACTCCTTTGGACCAGTTTAGACTTCCAATACACTCACCATGGGAAAAATAAGGAAAATAGGTCAATTTAACAAAGGAAGTACCCTTAAAACTTATCTAATAATCTTGAAACCTTGGGGAAGCAAATTAAATGGCTCAAAACCATAGAATACACAATTTCTTTGCGCATATATGACCATAAACACTCCCAACTAAAAAAACCTCCTTTTCTAATGCAAAAACAAGGGTTTTGCAAAAATCTTCTTTCCCAAACTTGAATAAAAAAATAAATGGTCCAAAAACCTTCCATAGGGTCTGTGTTGACATTTTCAATGTTTACAATCTCAACTCCATTAATAATTCATTGAAAAGCACTTTGAAACCATCACATTTCAAGGGAAAAATGCATTTTCAGCCCTAGGGCATCACACATTAACCACAACAACGCCTTATTATAATATAAAATGAATTAATAGATATAATTTACATCATATTAGACCATTCTGCCAAGTTACAGTGGCATACAATGGATGGAATGGTCAAAAACTACATTTTAGACTTTCAAACCCTCTAATGGCTGTGCACAGGCAGTTTTAATAAAATGTCAATAAAACCCTCTAAACTAAATGAAAATTCACCAAACCACTTTCAAATGAAATCTGACACTCTCCTATTTCCAATAAAAATAGGTTTGAGCCTGTAAAGTTCGTACAAAGGTCGTACCTCATGTTTTAGCAGCAAATTTACACATAGAAATTTCAAGAAAGTAGCCTTTTTTTTCATTAGAACTTAAAAAAAAAAGATTCAACCACCATGCCTCAACCATGAGAGGCTTATTTAACATATAACCACCCTTAAAAAAATCCTCCAACTGGAATTTTAATTAGTTAGACATTGGAAACCAACTTTTTACCAATTAGACCCCTAATTGCCTAGTTTTTCACTTTTTAACAATTTGTTGACAATAAGTATATTTTTATGCAACATTTTGCATTTTTTAAACTAACTAACATAAAATACCCCTAATTACATAATTAATGGGCTCAAAGGCATTTATTCAATCATAAAATGACTCAAGTAACCCTCTTTTCCTAATTCCTATGCTTCCTTCAAAGGATGAATTGTTTTAAACTGTGTATTGGGTGTTGCTGCACCATACACCCTGCCTTAAAATTCTTCGAAGTCCCTTGGAAAATTTTGTACCTGAAAAAAAAAAAAATTTAGATACTCCTCTTTTTCCTTTCAATTGTCTCATCTTCACCTTGGGCTTATACTTGTCCTCCTCTTGAAATTCCATGCTTGCTTTGTCACTTTGACTCTTCATGTCAGCTCTATCAACTTGAATCTGCACTTCTAGGCTTTGATTGTCCTTCATCCATCTTCCTTTTTCTTGTCTTCAAATTATTTCACTACAAACCAACTCATCCTATTTACTTCACCCTTCATGGTGACAACCTTTTCTTCATACTCTTGCATTGTCCTTTTCACATTTCCCTTCATTGTTTCTTGCCATTCTAACTGGTTGACTATCATGTCTTTGTCTATCATAAACTTGTTATCCCTGTTAAGGCCTTGCATCAAAACATTTTTCTTCCTTCATCACTATGTTCTTAACCTAAAATTTCCTCTTAAACTCATTACATTTATGCCCCATCATTGGGCTATGTAAATCATCCTCTTGACTGTCCATACTTTGCCTTCTATTTTCTTCCTCAAAGACCTTTGTCCTACTAACTTCAGAAACACAACTTAACTGTTTTGCACCTCCTCCTAACATCATGTTTTCACATTGGTTTACCTCAACCAATCTACTCTCCATCACTTGCCGTACCCCTTGGGATTCTCTCTCATCTACCTTCACTTCACTGTCCACCTTTGCCATTATATTTACAATGTCCATAATCTCTGTATTTCCACTATTAGACTGATTTTTTCTACAATAAACTTCAAAGGACACCAAATTGTCCCTATCATAATCTTCTCATCATCTACAAGCCTTTCAATACATGTTCCTTTTTTGTCATCTTTGGTACCTTCATCCTTTACCTTTACCTCAGTTTTTAAGACCCCTTTATCCATAGGTCTGTCAATCACATCTTCATATACCTGCTTCTTTTCACTTTCTTGCACATGTAGTGGATAACTCACCTCTTCCCTTGTGCTTTCATCATGCCCAAATGGCTTGTGTTCTTGCCACTCTTCTTTAGTCTTCATAACCTCATCTCTTATCCTAAGGATCTTTGTCCCAAGAATATTCTTTTCACAACACTCTGTCTCACTCCCATATACATTTGCATTCTTCATGGTTGCCTGCCCTAGAACACTATCATTCCTCTTTGAACAAACTCTTACATGTTCCTTATCTTAAATACAACATTCGTGCTTACCCTGCTCTTTCAAGGTCTTTTCATCTTTGTCCTTCACTTTCTTTGTTTCCCTTCTGGCTTCAAACTATTCTATTTTCCTTAATGCTTCCTCACAGTGTCTTTCTTTCTCCATTGCTTCTATGTTATGCCTTTTTGTCTCTTCCTTATACCCTTGTTTCTTTTTTTCCAACAACTCTCTTTTTCCACACATGCCTATCCTTCTTTGTGTCCCTTCATCCTGCAAACAATTCAAGATATACCTTTTCCCATCCTTTTCAATTTCATATACATTTAGTCTCCCATCATGTTTAGCAAATCTTTCAAAATGCCAAACCCTTCCTAGTATCATATGAAAATATCTTATAGGAATTATATCACATAATACAACATCATTATAAGGACCAATTTGAAAATCTACAAAAGCTTGCTCTCAAACCACAACATACTGATTACTATTTACCCAATATGCCTTGTAAGGTGATTCATGTTTTAACCTTGTCAAATGCAATTTTTCAACCATTTCCTCTTAGAAAACATTATATAATGAACCTGAATCAATTATTACCTTACATGTCTTACCTCTGCACTTGCATCTATTTTGGAAGATAGCATGCCTCATTTGTTCTTCTTTCTCATCCAACCTTCTGATGGCCATGGTGTCTTGAATCTTCAAATGCTTCTCCTTGAGACTTCAAGAGATCTACTACCTCGCTCTGATACCACTTTGATGCAGACCGAAGGTGTAAATCAACTTGAAATGACAAATAATAGATGGTCAACCCAAATTTTAAATCAAATGAAAAGAATTTCACAAATTCACTTGTTAGATGCATTCTTTCCATAACACTGCCAAACAGCTTCAAGGGACTTTTCACCCAACTTTCCCAAAAGACTTTCTAAATAAATAATGTATTTAGACACCCATTAAGGACTTACAAAACATACTTCAAGATCAGATATAACTCCTTTGGACTAGTTTAGATTTCTCATACACTCACCATGGGAAAAACAAGGAAAATAGGTCAATTTAACAAAGGAAGTACCCTTCAAACTTATCCAATCATCTTGAAACCTTGGGGTAGAAAATTAAATGTCTCAAAACCATAAAATTCACAATTTATTTGCACCTGTACGACCATAAACACTCCCAACTCGAAAAACCTCCTTTTCTAATGCAAAAATAAGGGTTTTGCCGAAATCTTCATTCCCAGACTTGAATAAAAAAATAAATTGTCCAAAAACCTTCCATACAGTCTGTGTTGACATTTTCAATGCTTACAATCTCAACTCCATTAATAATTCATTGAAAATCACTTTGAAACCATCACATTTCAAGGGAAAAATGCATTTTCAGCCCTAGGGCATCACACATTCACCACAATAATGCCTTATTATAATATAAAATAAACTAGTAGATCTAATTTACATCATATTAGACCATTCCACTAAGTTACAGTGGCATGCAATGGGTGGAATTGTCAAAAACTACATTTTAGACTTTTAAATCCTCTAATGGCTGTGCACAGGCAGTTTTAATAAAATGTCAATAAAACCCTCTAAACTCAATGAAAATTCACCAAACCACTTTCAAATGAAATCTGACACTCTCCTCTTTCTAACCATAATATGGTTGATCCTGTAAAGGTCATACAAAGGTCGTACCACACGTTTTAGCAGCAAATTTACACATAGAAATTTCAAGAAAGCAGCCTTTTTTTCATTAGAACTTAAAAAATAAAATGATTCAACCACCATGCCTCGACCATGAGAGGATTATTTAACATCTAACCACCCTTACAAACATCCTTCAACTGAAATTTTACGTAGTTGGACATTGGAAACCGACTTTTTACCTATTAGACCCCTAATTGCCTAGTTTTTCACTTTTTAACAATTTGTTGATAATAAGTACATTTTTATGCAACCTTTTGCATTTTTTTAACTAAATAACATAAAATACCCCTAATTACATCATTAATGGACTTAAAGGCCTTATTCATTCATAAAATGACTCAAGTAACCCTCTTTTCCTAATTCCTATGCTTCCTTCAAAGGATGAATTTTTTTAAACTGTGTGTATTGGGTGCTCCTGCACCAAAGTTCTCCATTTGTTTCTGAAAAACTCCCTAACCACTTCAATGTTTTTTCTAGGGCCCATAAAATTACCCACCATGGTTCTTTCCATTAAAGCAATGTTATGATCAATTAACAGATCTGGCACAAAGATTGCAAACTTACCTTTCTCAGGGATAGAGATATTTTGCATTGGAGGGAAAGATGACTTTCCATTTGGTTTAACCCCAAACAAAGATGCCCAAGGTTTACGATTGCCTCCATTTTCACCATTGGTCCCCACCATGCCTTTAGGTTTTTCACTTTTTGACTGATAGGGGAACCCATAGATTTAGCAGCCAGAATATCCTTTCCTCCCGATTCCACTAGAATTTTGTTTTTAGAATCCGCTTCTTCCAGATCAGCCTCACCTTGCTTCCTACTCGAAACATGCACCGATCCCACCTGTGATTTCTCAGATCTTGCTCTGCCTCCATCTCCAATGCCCAATTTTTCAAAATCCTTACTTTCCCACTCATGCCTACGCTTGTTCTCATGCCCACACTCATGCTCTGCCATCTCAATGAACCTTAATTAAGCCTCTAATGTTATATGCATTTTGGATAGATTATTGCACCATATGATTCTTGCCATAAGATAGTAAAATTTAAAATCTGCATAAATACACATATATAGAAATAATAAAATCTTGTATGCACACACATATAAGCAGCCCCAAAGATAGAGAGATACACATGGGGCTATATGCATTTGTATTTATTATTTTTATTCTTGTTGATGTATCCCCTGGTGTTTGTATAACATTAAAAGTGGATTTCTATTCTAGTTGTCATATCTTGTGTTGTTTCAACAGTGTTAAAAGTGCAATGGTTATAAATGAATATTTGTAAGTTATCTACCAACTACCATTTGGATGCTACAATACACTAATCTTTCTTTTTAATTGTGAAATAGAGCTATCAATTAGTGAACTCAAATTGCAACATTTTTTCACTACAATTAAGTTCATAGAACTATGTCTATGGAAGCAGGCTTTATGGATGGATTCAAAGAGCTCCCCAATATTGATTTGTTGGAAGCACTCGTTGGTGCCCCTACAAAGTCCGACTCTAAGGGAATGACCCCCTGGCCTTCAGATCCTAATTTCATAAGAATGGTTTCAATTTATCTTATACTTGTTGCAAATGTATCCATGTATGCATATGTATATGTATATGTTTATGTATATGCATGTGTATATGCATATGTGTATGTCTATGCACATGAAAAAACAAATACTACAATATGATAGATCAGATATGAGGACATCGTATTTTATGCATTTTTTTATGAAATCAATGGCACAATGACTCTTTTGGCATTGCAACCTAATCAAATTATAGCTTCTAACACTGCAACAATCAATATTCTATATGTATATGTATATGTATATGTACGTATATGCTTGTATATGTACATGTATGTATGTGTATGCATGTATGCATATGTATATGTGTATGTGTATGCATACGCATGTGTATGTATGTGCATGTGTATATGCATATGTGTATGTCTATGTATATGCAAAAATAAATACTACAATATGATAGATTAGATATGTAGACAACAAAATTTTCCCAATTACTATGAAATTAATGCCAGAATGACTCTTTTGACAATGCATCTTAATCAAAGTATAGTTTCTCACATGGCAACATTCAATATTTCATTTACTCCATCTGTCCACATTTACTTTGCTTTGCTTTCCCCCATTGTGTAGCAATGGTAGAATGCATTAAACCTTGGATGAGCAAAGCCTTACTATCCAACCCTCCCAATACTGAGGTTGCCAAGTCCTATATGTATATTTATGTATATGTATGTATGTATGTGTATGTATATGTATATGTATGTCATTGTATGTGCATAATGTATGGATATGTATACATGTATATATGTTCGGATATATATACATGTTTTTATGCATGCATATATTACCCATGAAACTAATTTTATATCCACAAAGTTCATAATCTGCAATTGGTCCTACGTTAACCTGTCTAGCGAAAAAGATGCATACACATAACTAAAATAATAAATGGAGGCCAATAAAACTACTAACCCTAAATATATTTTTTTAGGAAAGGGACAAGATTCAACTACAATTTAATATTTCCTAATGTTCAAACTATGTTATTCCTTTTCTAGTCATTCACAGATATTGATTCATATACAGATGGATAGACATATATATTTTGTTATATTTTTATGTGTAATTTCGACTTTCAACATATGTATGGGTATAAATGTATATTCATATATCCTAATGTACTTGAGCTTTTGTGTATACTCATAGGTTGTATGGCTATACTCAAGTCGCACAGCCCAATCAATTGTTTAATTTAATAAGGGTAAAAAATAGCAACAAAACTATTTCTACTATAGGGAGCATAGAGAGGAAATATCCTTGAAGCACCACAAAAAATATTTACAAGAAAGGATAGCTACAACAACCACATCTGCACACCAAAATGGTAGCGGTCCTCCCTTGCAGCACATAATTCCAATGATAGATCCCAACCATTGTATAGAATCTTAGAGGAGCTCCCTTGTTGCATGAACACAAGAACAACACCTTAAAGAAATATTCAACGATAGCTATCTTGTTGTGGTAAATTCATTTTGAGATTATATAGATGCACTTTCCAACCTTTATGTTTTCCAAATATGTAGGGAAAGCTACATAGGGATGTGCACTCAAATTTTAGGGTCAAAAGCCATATGTGTAAGGTGTTATTCTAAAAAAGGTACCCATCAGCTCAGCTCTGTGAATGGCATGGAACCAGGCCCACAACCATTGTTACTCAAAAAGTTAACACAAGTTGAAGATATGCTTATTGCTAGGGTGGCTCCAATTTTACAGGTTACACACACTAGAGGAGGCCAATTTAAATATAGTGGCCACATGATAAGCTTCCCTCAGGATATCTCAAGCATAGAAAAACTTTTACCGCGTTGGCTACAAGACCTTAAGGTCGTGATCATTCAAAAGACCACCATTGAAGGTAGTAATTATGATTGTTATGTTAATAAACATCATGTCATGGATGCATTGAAATAAAAAATAAAATATGACAAATACTAAAATGATGTTGAGATTGATGTTGAGGCTCTTAATATGTTACTTGATATTGTTGTTGACATGTCCAGTTTCTTGCATGCAATAGACCAAGTTTTAGATGAAGACCTAATTCCATCAACTAGCCCAACAAATGTTGGACAAGAAGAAAATGACTCTTCAAACTTTTCATCATTTATTCCTTTCTTACCAAATACTAGATGAGAACTGCAAGCAATAAAAGATCTCTTACAAATTGAAAAAAGAGAGTAGAATATCTTATCTTGGTCTAAAATTAACTCTTCTCCTATTAATGAATACAAAACTAAAGGTTTATTTTCAATGGCCTTTCCAACATTGTTCCCCACTGGAGCAACACTTCCCCTTCAACGGAGAAATACTAAAATTCACTTGCATGAATATTCCCTCCACCTAATGAGATATTTTGACCAAAGATTTGGAAAACATGTTAGGTTTATACAATTTCTCTAAAAGTTGATTATTAGACATCACAACCAACAAATTGTCATTGTTTTCCTTAGAGTAGATCTCGAGGATAGAATCCCTAGGTCATTGACTATTTTGTGGCAACAGCTTCAAGTTGCTCCCAATTTCCAACTAGCCGAGCAGTTGATGTGATTTGGTGCATCGTAGTGCAGTACTTGCTCTTTCTGGAGCTCTTTCTGGATCCAACTAACTACTATGATCAAACAACTTGGTATACCCACCCCTTTTTTTACATTGATCTATGCAAACACAAAATGGACTGACCTATAGAATTTTTTCTCTTCTTCATCTTGTTTAGCAATGGAGCCTTAAAAAAATATGTTAATAGATAGTGTTGTTCAGAATCCACATATAACATCTCTATATTTGCATCATAGATGAAACATATATTTTTGGGACCCTATGGACTACTCTTACACTTCTAGGGTTTTTCACCTAAAAGGAGAGAGATACGGCCAAAAATGCTAATGATTCACTCAAATCAGAATGTATACAATGATGTTTAATGTAAATTAATTTAACTAAACACAATTGACTAATCTAAATGACTAAAAATGAATGCAAAAGTGAGATTTATGCCTTGTTTGAAAACACAATATGGTATGCAAACAATGAAGAAAATGAATGAAATGTGTAGAACAAAAAGAGATAGGTCAAATCAAAGTGCACCTGGGAAAATTTTGATGATTTTGGAATGTCTTGGATATTGGCTAAGATCACTAATTTTTCACAGTGCGACTCATTCGCCTAGGGTGGCGAATCAATCCTCCTAGTAAAAAAGTGTCGAGAGTTGGTTATTGTCTGTCAAGGTCTGGAATCTGACAAAATTTAGATTTCCAATCCTAAGGTTAGACTCATTTTCCACAGGTGGCGAATTAGTCCTCTCCCAAATTTTTGAAAAATCAGGAGACAACTCTGCAACACCAGATCTTGAAATGTCTGCTTGTTGGGTTGCCAAAGTCAGTTCTGCAAAAAATGGGCAAACAACCCCCTCCAAGCTTGAATTTGACTTAAGTTGACTTGGAAATCAATCTTCAACACCTAATACCATGTCAAATTTGCATACAAAGAGTTGTAAACAAACATGCAATAGGGGGGAAATGATTAAGGGTTAGTGAATAGGGGTTTGCCTTGGTCAAACCCCACTTTTGGTAATTAAACCCTTTAAAAGATAATGAAATGAAAGAGAAAGATAAACTAATAACATGAAAGTTCTATCAACTTACCTAACCCTTGATGATGCAATTCTAAATTAATGTCAATGGCTACTTCAAAGTGCTTGAATAGTGCTTGAATTGTTGATGTAAAATGCTTGAATGTTTGAGTGAATACATGGATAAGTGAACTTAATGAATGGGGGTTAAAATGAGATGAAAACCACTTATTTATACAATTCTTGTGCCTTAGTATTTGTTAATACCTCATCATAGGCCAACATCAAGTGATTTTGAATAAAATCCTAGAAGGAAAATTGAAATATTTTGAATTTGGGGCCAAGGGGGACTCATTTTCCACCCTTGGCCAATGGGTCTCTCCTAGGACCTAAAAACATGTGTCTATAAAAATATTGTATTTAATGTTATTTGTTGGAATAAAAATAAAAAATACACTTAATTTCAACTTATGAGGGCATAAAGAGACAAAATAAAGCATGAGAAGGGTGTAAATAGTGAGAATATGCCTAGAAGAGTGTGAAAGCTTGTTACAAGACTTTACAACACTTAAAAATAGAAATTTTTGATGAGTAAAAAGGTGATTTTTAGGTAAATTGCATTAAATAGAGTCTAGAAGAAGGTAGAAATGTCTTACAACACTTCACAAAACCTTCACAAGATATTGTTCTTTGAGTTTCAGTACCTCAATAACCATGTTCAAGCTGTGTTACAACATAAAATCAGAGCAACATAGTTCTAACACCATGAAACAAGACCTCAAAGGCCATAAAAATTAAAAGGGGCCATTTTTCTATGGCACATTTAGCTGCCACTTTAGTGAGAGGATGAAACTATTCCAAACTCACACTAAAGTAGCCATGAACATCGAGGGAGGGTTCAAATGAACTTACATTAGCAAGATGGAATGACAATGATCAAGAGGGATGATCAAACCCCCAGGATGATGATCCCATGGAAAACTAGACATAAGAACAAAGGAACACACAAGTGTTGAAAAGAGATCTAGGCTGATTGTTTGAAAAAGAGAATGTGTACTCACTTTAGGGCCACAAAACTAGTTTTCCATGGGGTGAGAAAGCCCAAAAAGGTAAGATACATACACTAGTTGGTATGCACTCATAAACAAAAAAGTGGCTATGGGGAAAAGTCATGCCACTAGGTGGGCTTCCCGCTCAACCATGCCAAAGTTATATTTGTTGATAACTTTAATAAGGTTCCACAAGGAAACAAATACTATGAACAAAAAGACAAAGTACCACAGTCATGCAAGTTGGGTTATTTAAGATGGCAAAAATGTAAAAATGTAAAGTGCAAAAATATAAAGGAAGTTCAAAGGAGTCTTGTTCAATTCATGCAAGGTCAATCACTTAGGGAACATTATATCTAATGTTTCCAAGAGAGGACCAATCAAAGAATAGTATATTCACAACTTAGGGAATGCAGTGCATTGCATCAAGCCACCAAGAGCAATGTAATATGCTAAGATCACACTTATGAAGGACATCACACCCAATTTCATCCACAAAGTGAGAAACACATCACATAGATGGAAAGGATACACTAGGAACCAAGAATGAAAATGAATTAATGGTAATGTATGCCGCCCACTTTAAAGGAATTGATACACATTGTTTTGTGAGCAATTACTTTAGAGTAGAGAATAAAAGAAAAAGAAAAAAGAAAAAAAGACATGAGGCCCAACTTGGAAAGCCCTATGCCAAGTCATATGTTTCAAAGTTAGGTTGCTTCATGTCAAGGAAAATGAAAAACAAAGAAAAGGGAATTTCCCCCTAGAAAAGAAAACAAACCAAACACATAAGGGATCTATGGATTTGGGGCCAATATGTTTGTTGCTGCAATGTTTTTATGAAAGAGCTTGAAACTATCATCATTCTCCAAATCACATAAAACTGGAAGAATGACACAAATAGAACGAAAACAAAAGAAAAATAAAGTTTGTTTTGGGTCAACATGGAAGAGACATTGTGGTCTCAATGCTTTGCATCATCCCCAAAAGGAAAAAAAATGAAAAGATGAAAGAAAATGAAAAATCTTTTGGGTCAACATGAAGGAGACATTTCGGTCTCAATGCCTCACATCATCCCTAAAGGGAAAACACAAAAAAAAACAAAAAAGGACCATTTGGGTCAGCATGGAAGAGACATAGGGCATCTCTATGCTTTGCATCATCCCCAAAAGGAGAAAACTAAACAAAAAGAGAAAAAGACAAGGACCTTTTGGGTCAACATGGTGGAGACATAGGGAATCTCTATGATTTGCATCATCCACAAAAGGAGAATGCAAAACAAAAAGAGAAAAAGAAAATGCATGACAAATAGAAGAATAGAGGTACAAATAGAAGAAGTGTAAAAAGAGAGCACATCAAACACATGATACAGGGGAGCACAATACACCCATGAAAAGGAAAGAAAAAGAGAAAAGTAAAAAGGCTAGTTAGGTGAATGCATGTAAACCATTTAACAAGTCATCCACCTCCCAATCATGCTCACTGTAATGTGAGGGTAGTTGACTGTCCAAAGGAATAATTGCAAGCATGAAACCAAGAGTCGTAGCAAGTTCTTCACTTGGTGGAGATAATGTATCATTTAAGCTCATTGTGGATGAAAATAAAGAATTTAAATCATTATGCACTTCTTCATTTATTTTGGCCATCTCCATGTCGTCATCACCATCACCATCATCATCATCATCATCATCATCATCAAGATTAATGACAATAGGAGGATGAAGGGTGGTTTCTAAAGATCTGGGTGTATCAAAAGTTGCGGGTGTTGCATTGGTTCAATTTGTTGTGATTTTTGCACTAGACTATCTTATGGCAGATCAAGAGAAGAACAATGGTCATTTATTACTTACGTCATAGGTAAAGGTTAATTTTATATATCTTCTTCTATGCGAGATTGACGAGCAAGGAGACAATGACAACACTTACGTTCCCTAGCACTGCGGTTCCATTTAATTCTATTTTGGAGTTGTGGAGATGTAAGAGAAGATTGAGTCATCATAGGTTCTTCTACTATAGAAGGGGGAATAACAGAAGAAACTGAAGAGGATGGATCAACCACTTTCTCTTTGGCTTTATACACTTTTTTAAGGTGAGGAGGCTAAGCAAGGTTTGTTTCATGTTTCCTTGGTCATTTAAACAATGAAGAGGAAATGTAGAGGGGTGGTTGTTCAGGAGGTTTGATGGTTTTCTCAATGTCAAACTTAGGTTGAAGCATGGTTTCATCTATGATAGGAGGTTCAGAAGTGGATGGTGACAAGTTACAAAGAGATAATTTAGCTATCTTTTTTGCTTTAAATTTTTTATAAGCTATGAAAAAGAAATCCTTACGAGGGGTTATGGGTTCCATAGGTGTAGGCCAGAAGGCTTCTAATGAGAAGTTAATTTTGGAAGATAAAGGATGAAATCCACTATGGTGTATGGTGACTATCTCATTGTCATGTGGAAACTTCAAGCACTTATGAACAACTAATGGGACCACTTTCATTGAGCGAAGCCAAGAGAGGCCTAGCCACAAACGAAATTGGTTAGATTGTGGAATAATTGAAAATGTTACCTCCAAGGTTTTAGGTCCTATTTGTAAGGGTAGCATGATCAATCCAATGATAGGGCATACAAAAATAGTATTTGTTTTAATCCATGTAGTGGGTTTATTACAATCATCTTGATATAGCTCATGTAATACCAAAAACTCCTTTGTGATCACATTCTCACCACAAGCGGGATCTATTAATATCCCATTAGTGGGCTTATTATAGATTCTACTAGCTATGTAGAGAGGACCATCAGGAAGATTTTGTAGTATTTCTTTATCAAAAAAAGTAATATCAAGCAATTTAGTGGTTTGGCCCTTACCAAGGATAATATCTATCGTAGCCACAAAGTTTTCCATACGACGAACTTGGGTAACAGGAGGAGTTGTATTATGTTTTTCACTATTTGTATCAATACTCATTACATCAGACTTTGAAGGTTCACTAGCCTTGATAAATAAGGTAGTATGTTTAGGCATAGGATTTGTGAAAATTTGTAAATTTTGGTTAGGGGGTTCAACAAACTTATTTCCTTGATCATTAACACTCTTAATGGAAAAATGGCCTAACTCAATGAGGTCTTGAACTAAATGTTTTAGATGCTTACAATGTTCAATGTCAAGTACATTTTGGAGATGAAAGTGACAATAAGCATTAGGCTTGAAATTGGGTGGTAACGGTTGGTTTAGATCAAGTGGTCTAAAGAGCGAAAAAGTGAGCATGTGTTTTTTAATTAGTTGGTTCATTGTATAATGGAGAGTATTAGGTAAAGGAGTGAATTTTCTCTTCGAATCCCCATAATGATAAGGCAAGGCTTCCTTAACAACACCCATTTAATTTTGAACTTCTTGGGTTAGTGGTGATTGTGGTTGAGGAGACAGATTAAACTATAAAATGCCTCTATTAGGTTTGTGAAAGTTTTGTGTGTTATTTTGGTTTTGATTGGTGTGTTCGGGTTTTCAACTCGGCTAGAAGTGGATTTTCAATCATGAATTGAAACCAAATTTTCGTAGTCACATATGGTTGTACATAAATGCATGAATGAAGGGAATTTCATCATGGCTAGTTTATCCTAAAGATTGGTGTGCGAGTTTTCACTAAACATCTTTTGTAGATGTGTGTCTAGAATCTTGACATCAATTTGAGCATATAAGGATTGGTAACATGAGATGAAATCCATCACTTTTTCATCTATATTTTTTCTACATCTCATAAGGTCTGCCATTGTCTTTTTCAGTGTCATGTGAACTTGGAAGTTACTAATGAAAGCATCCACCAATTCATTGAATGAATAGATGGAATGATTGGGAAAGTTGGAAAACCATTCTAATGCAGTATATTTCAAGGTCCTTGGAATTTTTTTAGTAAAAGTTTATCATCAAGGAAAAAGTCACTACACAAAGTTGTATAAGCATTAGCATGGTTGATAGGATCTCATTTTCCTCTATATTTCTCAAACTGGGGCATTTCTATCCCTTGTGGAATTAGGGTACATAAGATTTCTAAGGATAAGGGGTTGTTGCAAACATGATATGTGGTTGGAGCAGGTTGACCTTGACTAATGGTGGAAAGTTGATGTTGCATAGATGAAATAGTGGTAAGGAGTTGTGTAAGAAGGGGATCGGGGTATGTGGGTTGAGGTGGAAGGGAAAATGGTGATGGAGTGTAAGTGATGTTAGGGGAAGTGAAAGGAATGCTAAGGGGTGTGAAAGTGGTGGAAGGGACTTGTGATGCCAATAAAGAAGTAGGAATGCTAGTGGAAATCGGGAAAGAAGTAGCCTAAGGCATAGTTGTATGGGCTTATAGATTGGTATAAGTTGGTATGGATGCTATGGTTGAATGGGGAGGAACTTGAGGTCCTCCTTGGCTTATAGGAATGTTTGTGGATTGGGTATTTTAAGAGGCATTTTTATTATAAATCTTAGCAATTTTCTTCATCACTTGCAAGCCATTATCACTTTCAATCAAACGATGAAGATTCTCAATGGTGGGTATGGTAGTTGTGGAATTTTTTTCAAGTGACAAGTCTTGTTGTAAATGTGCAAAGTCCTCATGATTATTAATAACCTTTTCTTGTGGGAGGGAATTTTTTTGGTTGTCAACATCCATTGGATGGAAAGGTGAAGGCATGGAAGTTGTATTGTCAGGGCCTAATGCACCATTGTCTATACTAGGAGTAGGAGCTCATGAGATCCCAAGGTCAACAACGAAAGTGCTATCATGGGAAGCCATGAGTCTACAACTTTTTCTCACTAAAGTATTATCAACGGGGCATCAAAAAATCATACAAGTACCACAAAGGAGAGGTGAATGAAAATGTAGACTAATCTAAGAGCTCTAAAATGAAAATAATGGAGATTCTACTAACTATAAGAAAGATCCAACTACAAGAAATATAAATGCAAACAAATGCCAGAAAAATGCCAAAAATGTTGTGTAAAAAGTGCAGAGGGGCTGATTTGCCCTGGGTCGTGAATGAGTCCCAGTATGAAGTTTTTTAGTGTTTTTCATAAATTTAGAGATGATTTAAATGATTCTACATAATGCAATGACAGATGTAGAATGCAGATTTTGACTTTTTTCAATGTGATGTAATGCAAAAATGAAAGCTAAATAAAGTTATCACTAATACAAAATGAAAAGTTTGAGAGTACAATAAGAAATCAATGTCCTAATTGAATTCTAATGCAAATGGAAAATAAGATGAAATATGTGAATGCAATCAGAAATTCAAAGTGTTCAAAAGTCGGGTTCACCAAAATGAAACATAGATTTTTGGGACCCTATGGACTACTCTTACGATTCAAGGGTTTTTCACCTAAAAGAAGAGATATAGAGCCAAAAATGCTAATAATTTACTCAAATCATAATGTATGCAATGTTTTTTAATGTAAATGAACTTAACTAAATGCAATTGACTAATCTGAATGATTGAAAATGAATGCAAAAGTGAGATTTTCACCTTGTTTGAAAACACAATATGATATTCAAACAATGAAGAAAATCAATGAAATGTGTAGAACAGATAGAGATGGGTCAAATCAAAGTGCACCTAGAAAAATTTTGATGATTCTAGAATTTCTTGGATGTTGGTTGAGATCACAAATTTTTCACAGTGGGACTCATTCGCCCAGGGTGGCGAATTAGTCCTCCTTCTGGTGAAAAAGTGTTGGGAGCTTGTTTCTGTTTGTCAAGATCTGGAATCTAAAAAAAAATAATATTTTCAGTCCTAAGGTGGGACTGATTGACCACAAGTGGCGAATCAGTCCTCTCCCTAATTTCTAAAAAATCAGGAGACAACTCTGCAACACCAAATCTAGAAATGTCTTCTTGTCGAGTTACCGAAGTCAGTTCTACAAAAAATGGACAAATAACTCTCTCCAAGCTTGAATTTTACTTAAATTGAATTGAAGCACGTAGTTGACTTGGAAATCAATCTTCAACACCTAATAACTTGTCAAATCTACATACAAAGAGCTATAAACAAACATGCAATAGGGGAAAAATGATTGAGGGTTAGTGAATAGGGGTTTTCCTTGGTCAAACCCCACTTTTGATAATTAAACCCTTTAAAAGATAATGAGATGAAAGAGAAAGATAAAATAATAACATGCAAGTGCTATCAAATTTCCTAACCCTTGATGATGCAAGTCTAAAGTAATGTCATTGGCTGCTTCAAACTGCTTGAATAGTGCTTGAATTGTTGATGTAAAATGCTTGAATGCTTGAGTGAATAGGTGGATAAGTGAACTTGATGAATTGGGGTTAAAATGAGATGAAAATCATTTATTTATACAATTCTTGTGCCTTATTATCCATTCATACCTCATCACAGGCTGACATCAAGTGATTTTGAATAAAATCCCAAAAGGAAATTTGAAATATTTTGAATTCAGGGCCAAGGGTGACTCATTCCCCACCGATGGTGAATGGGTCCCACCTAGGACCTAAAAACATACATGTTGGAAAAAATGTTTTATTTAATGTTATTTGTTAGGATAACATTCAAAAATACACTTAATTACAACTTATGATAGCATAAAGAAACCAAATAAATCATGAGAAGGGTGTAAATAGTGAAAATATGCCTAGAAGAGAGTGAAAGTTTGTTACAAGACTTTACAACACTTCAAAATAGGACTTGTTGAAGAGTAAAAAGGTGGTTTTTTGATAAATTGCATTAAATAGATTCTAGAAGAATGTAGAAATGTCTTACAACACTTCACAACACCTTCACAAGATGTCATTCTTTGAGTTTTAGTACCTAAATAAGCATATTCAAGCCATGTTACAACATGAAATCAGAGCAACGTAGTTCCAACACCATGAAAGAAGACCTAAAAGGCCATGAAAATGACAAGGGGCCATTTTTCAATGGCACAATAGATTCTCAATTTTCCATGAGCAAGTAATCAAAAATATTTTGCATGCAAAAGATTATTGATATAGATATGAATGGTAGCATCGTGGCTCTACACATGTGCATGGTATTCTATGGATTTGAAAAGCTCCTTACATTGATACTCTTGATTGGTCCAATGAGTGTGATGTTACCATAGCAAGCAATTTTTTTGATAGATATATTTCAACATGGAATCCACATTGCCCTGCACAAAGATTGCTTGGAATGTATCATTTCTCTGAAGAAAACCTATTCTTTCTTACCACGAGCTAGATCTTAACCAATGATCCAATCACAGATTATGAAGAGTTGCTAAACACAGTTCAAAGGCACACAAAATTCTCTTAATATACTTGTTTAAGAAGAAAGGAGAGCAATTGCAATGCCAGTATAAAGCACCATGGCAACAACAACTTACCTCTACATTGACATATGATGTTGAGTCTAACAAATCCTACAAACCAGTAAGAAAGGATGATGACCAAAATATTCATAGCCCAACTATGCTTTCAATTTGGACTGCAAATGTTGACTGCCAACCAATTGCTTCTAAGCAAATTGTTTTGAATTATATTTCTAAATATGCAGCTAAATCTGAGAAAAAAACATAAAATTATCTAGATATGTTGAAAAGAGTTACAAATACAAATATAGTTGAGGATAGAGCATTGGTTGCATATCAAAAATTCATGATGAATATTCTTGTGGAACATGACATTTCTGCACAAGAGACGTGCCATATGTTACAAAAATTGCCTCTTCTTACTTCCAACCAACGATATGTTTGCTTGAATGTTGAAAAAAATATATGGTTTTGTATAAACAAAGATGATATTGATGAAGAGATGCCAAAAAACTATATTCATTGCTATATGCAAAGGCCTCAAGAGTTAGTTGCTTTATCCCTAATTGACTTGGTCCACCTATGTACACACTCGCATAAATGCAAAAAGGATAAATGGAAACCAAGGCACTAGCCTATAGTTATCCTTGTTTGCTCGTTATTCAAGACTACCCCTGTTGAAGATACATAGATATTTGAGACATTTTGTTGGATTGAACTTATGTTATACAAACCTTTCTGGAACATACAAACGGATATAGGTCTTCTAATATAAGAGATAATAGAAAATTGAATTTTTTTAAAAACATTTGGTTATCATCCTTGGCATGCTAATAGACTTCCAATTACATCAACAGTTAAAGAATGGGATGATAGTGATACTGATGATTTTAACAATCATCCTTCTATAGATGAATGTGAATGGTAAGTTTTCTCTCAGCTTGGTGCTAGTACTAACTTTAGTATAAATCAACTTCACCTATTGGGTAGGTGGGATTTTGATATGAACCATCCATGGAATGCAAACCATGTTCCTGAAGAACTACATAATATTGCTTTCCAGTTCATCTCATTAGCTAAGGCACAGTGTGAGCTAGCATTGGTTCAATTCTTGCTTGCAGATATGTCATCCCATCAAATTTCACCAAAACAACAATTGGCCCTTCAAATAATCCAAACCCATCACATGCAGCCTTCACCCAAAGCCCCTCTCCATATGATTATTTAAGGAATAGTTGGCACTAGAAAAGACTTCCTAATAAATTGTATTCAACAATAAATGAACACCTATTTTGCTAAACCCAATAGTTGCTTGCTCACATTGGCTCCTAAAAGTGTTGCTACATACAAAATATGTCCCTCTACAATCCATACAACACTTTAGATTCCCATAAAAGATATGAATCCTTTGCAAGGGAAGAAATTGACATTATTCCAAGAACAATTTAAGCATATTCAATACATTTTGATTGATGAAATGAGTTTTCTAGGCCCAAAGTTGCTACTAAAAATAGATAGACAGTTACACCAAGCATTCCCAAATAACTAGACAAAGCCATTTGGTAGTGTTTCTATGATTCTAGTTGGTGATCTTTCTCAGTTGCCACATGTCATGGATACACCTATTTATGCTTCATGCTCATCAGTTGTAGCCTTGTGGCACACTTTCAGAGTCTCAATAACCCTAGACAATATCTTTTGCCAAAAATGAGATAGCCCTTCACAACAAAAGTTTTGGGCAATCCTTCTCCATATAAGAAATCTTGAGGCTCTCCACGATGATTGGGGAGAGCTTATGAAAAAAACAAATAAAATTCTCTCGACCACAAAAAGAGAACAATTTGATATTTCTACACATTTGTTTGCAACAAATGACTTGGTCACATTCCACAACAAAAAATGATCAAACAGTTAAATCTACCCATAGCCATTAGCATTGCTCAGATGGCACAACAATAGGCATCTGATCATGGATATGATGACCAAATTCTCCTAGAAAATTTGCTACTTTGTGTTGGTGAACAGGTGATGCTAACAATGAATTTGTTGATTCAAGTTGGCCTAGTCAATGGATCCCTTAGTGTTGTTACAACTATTGTGTACAATCCATATTCTAAACTGCCAAACCCACCTAATTATGTTGTTTTCCACTTTCAAAATTACATTGGTCCACCATGGGACCTAGAACATCTAAGAGACATCCCCATCACCACTATAAGTCAGGGGTGTCGAACATAAATTCCACTCACTATGGTATAGGGAATCACAATACATAAAGCACAGGGCTTAATATTGGATAGAGCAACAATAAACATAGATAGAAAAGAGAGGCAAGGGTTGACTTTTACAGCTATTTCACATGTAAAATCAATTGAAAAGCTCCATATTGATCCAATTTTCACATTTGAGAGATACTCTAGGCTTGGCACCAACAAGTACACTACTCATCTTTGTAGCGAAGAAACACATCTAGAACAACTGTAGCCCTTTCCAAGTGCTTCTAGTTCCACCCAATAGACCAACTTACAAACAAGGCTCCAAGATAATTATTCTTGCATCTTCCTCAGCCTGTGTGACATCACCTTCTCAAGTATTTTTCTAAGTTGAATTTTTAAAAACCATACCAAGTAATAATTTGTGCAAAATGTGTATAATTCCAAAGATGCACAAAGATACTATGCACAAATAACTAGAGGCTTGAACTTGTACAAGCCAATTCCATGTTTTGATGTTTCTATTCTATTGATCTGTCAACTTCTTGCTCTAAGATTTTTGTTGTGTGATGCTTTTACTATATGGCCTTCAAACCATTTGTATATTTCATTTTTCCATCTTTGTTTAAGTTTTTTAAAATTCCATGATGTCAATTATTTATTGGCATACCTAGAATTCTCTTCCAACTGATTTTAACATACAATGGTGTAAATATACAGTTACAGTTCTTACACATTAATACATATGTAGCTACAAACAACTTTAGTTGTCTAAGATGCATGAAGATTGGAACCAACAATAACTAGGAAAAAAAATTTCTATAATTCAATAACGTCTTTAAAACATTCCAATATATTAAACTATATATGCACATGTAGATGCATTCTCAAAAAAAATTGTCTTCCATTTGACTAATAAGTTTAAAATCTTCCAACCATTTTGTGTTTTCTATTTTGACAACCTATATAAATTGAATTCTCACATTTCTCCTCCATGCTTTCCTTCCACAAATTTTAATGTCTTGCTGTTACCTTTTCTATTAGCTTTATTTCATTCAAATTGCTACAAATGTTGGTCTACAAAACTCCTTTTTTGTCATTTCATTGTTTCGTTGTTCCTATATATTACATTCATAAATATATAGTCTTGTCTACATTAATTTTCTTTTTTGTGATACATGATAAAATTCCATACTGTTTGTTATTGCTTGCTTGAGCATGTCAACAACAACCATGGATTTTATTGGCTTTGTGGTTTCCTCATTGTGCCTCACTCAACGGACACAAAATGGTAGGTGCTTTCTCATGTGACAGTTGATAGATCCTTTCATTATTGTGGAATTCCATGCAAATTAGTACATCTAATATTCATTGTTCTAATATAAGGATATCAATTCTTTTGGGTGCCTTGTGAAATGAAATACTCTAGTGTTTGTTTCATAGATAACTTGTCAAAGAAACTGCTATGCACCTCCCTTATGTGCCAATTTGGAGAGCTCCACAGCTATCCTCCTCTGTAGCATGTGACATCTTTGTTGTTCTTGCGGTAAGCCATTTTGCAATGCCTTTTCCCGATTCCATACTTATCTAATTTCAGGCATGTATTTTGATATAACAATATGAAATGTTTCGTTGTTGTTGTATCATGTTGCAATCAATACAAAGATAGATCAACAACCAAAAAAGAAGCCCATGTATTCGACAATTGGTCCCAGAAAGATAATTGGAGCTATAAGTGTAAACAAGGTTTGTTTTACATATTTATATTTTCCTATTTTATAGATTCAACTTTCCCCTACCTCCATGGCTAGATACCCTTTATATATTTGTTTCTTTATACAAACATTCATGCACAAATTTACACTTGTAGTTGACTACAATAACTATAGTTTGTTGTTTAGATTAGATTTTCCCATGGTCCTATACTTGCCTCTTATGCAAAACCCAATGAGAATTTCAAACAAATAGTTGATATCTTATGCAAAACCCAAATAGAATTTCAAACTATAGATTTTCCCTTATCTCTTTAAAGCTCCCTGTATTTTGTATTAATATTTTTCATGTTATTCTCTTTCTCTTAAATCTTAAATCCCACATTAAACATATTAATACAAGATAAGAAATTTTTGTAAGAATTAAGTTGTGAATGCAAAATTCAAGTTATACTCTTTTCTAGTCAACCCAAGCGAATAGAGAAATTCTAAAGAGCTATTAGAATAATACTTCACAGCCAGAAAACTACTCTTAATCTGCAATTGCTCCTGTGTTAATGGCTATAACACCAAAAGTGCATAGAGATACCTACAAACAATAAATGGACAACAGGGAAAACATTATCCCTATCCATATTTTTTGACAACAGCAAAAACATTTAACCATAATTTTTCCACCCATGCAAAGGGATAATCTCTTTCATCTCTCCAAAATGCATACAACGTCAAAGATACAACCATATAACAAGGAATAATAAGCACACATTAGTGTTATTCTAATACCTCTTTTACAATTTCTCTATTTCCCTATAGTATTTAGTACGAAGCAATGCATCTCAATTTTTTAATGAAGTTTGTGGGGTTATACTATTTCTTTCATCAAGCCAACCATGAATAGAATTTACTATCTAATAGCTCTTTTATAATTTGTGTTTTTAGAAAAATAGATAGCACTTGTCCAAGGCTTTTACTGATAGCCTAGAGCTTACCTCTTAAACAAAGGATCTACCTAAATCTTCCCATTGGTCAATACACACAGATAACCAAAACCATAAACCAATGGTGAACAAATTACTAACCCTAAGCATATTTTTAAAGAAAGAAAGAACATTTAATTGCAATTCCTCCATCCATATAGAATGATAATCTCTTCCAAATCTCCACAATCAGTATAATGACAAAGATATAAACATTTGACAAGAAGACATAGACAATAAATAACCATCTACGCAAACTAATCATGGAAAACAATGTATATATATATATATAGATACATGTTCACATACACACACACACACACACACACACACACACACACACACACACACACACACACACACACACACACACATATATATATATGCATGTATACATATATATACATGTATACGTATAATGGATTACATGTATATCTACATGTATGTATACATATATATGTATACAAGGTACTTTCCATAAATGATTAATTTTTTGTTCATGCCTTTCAGTCTCTCCTTATTGTTCCTTTTGATAGTAGGTAGGAGGGTTTTAATACTCATGTGTTGCAAAATGTGTGAGTAAGTATATTGATTAAATTGCATTGTCGAAATACATATTTCGAGTAGTATTTTTTTAATGCTATGGGAACAATTATATCATAGCACAATATGTGCAAAATCTATTTGGTGGCTTATAAGTGTTATTGTAATAGTTCTTGAATCTGTTCAACTTTATATCTTTAGCTGATACACTGTTTGTTTGAAATTTCTATTTGTTAAGAGTAGAGTTGTGAGAATGCAACTGAATAAACCTATTTTCTTGCATATTTTGCGTTGGAAAGAGACACTGTAAATTTTTTCTCGTGTTTTCATGGATGGAAACTCTAGTCATTGATTGGATCTACACATCATCATTTTCTCATACCGATAGAGAGATTGAAGATAGGCAAGGAAGAACAGAACATCCTACAGTTTTGTGTTCACCGATTCACATGTATTTTTTTTGTTATTTTTTTGAGTTGTGGATCTCATTGGAGGTTGATCAATGTATTTCTTATTTTATCAGATAATATCAGTGCCTCGTATCAAGTTATGTGCAAGTCTGGAGATCTGGTTGGATATCTTTATGTTTATCAGTGTTTGGTGGCTGACCCAATTGCTATAACGTGTCACGGATATTCGAGGAATGTTTACTCAAATGTTTTTATGTTCAATAATTTTGATTTGGGTCTGAGCTAAGTTGTGGTTGACTTTTTTGGATTCGCATTGAATATTATTCATGATTTGAGCTGTCAGTTGTAAATATTTTTAAAGATTTATTGAAGTCAGCATGTTGCAATTAAATTCTTACTCACAAATATATATAAATGATCAACTATATCATTTTGGTGTGTGAATAAGGTGTGTTGATGTGTGTTGTGAATATTAGAGGGGTGATTGAGCTATTATTCATAGTTTCACTTATGCATTAAATATTTTGTGATGTGATAGAGCAGAGCAGAGCAGAAGTGTAGAATTAGTCAAAACAGAAGAAGATTGACTACTGAGCCTAATTATAACTATAATCAAGCATTTGTAGATGCTACTATCTCAATTCATTCTTTTGGATATAATCTAAATATTTGTAAGGCAGTGTGCCTTTCTATTTTGAGTAGTGAGCTCTAGGTAGTGTGCCTGAATGCAAGTGCATTCCCACATTGTAATCTTCCTTTTGAGTATACTTAGATTATATTGTGGATTGGCCATCCCCCGTGGTTTTTCCCCTAACATGGTTTCCACATAAAAATCCTTTTCTTATGGTGTTGTGGTTGTTTTCTTTCTGTTCATGCATATTTCTTTTGGTTGAATGTTTTAAGTGGGTTAAAGATCAGAATAATAAATTTATTTTTTGTAGAATACTAATTTACCCCCCCTCTTAGTGTTGCTTGTTTCTGACAATTGGTATCAAAGCTAGTTCCTCAAAATAATTATAATAGCTTGGGGAGATCTTGGAAAGTGTTTTCATTGGATACAAGAAGTCTTCAACAACAAATTTTGGTGGCCCTGGATGATCTTGACTAGTCAAAATCTAAGAACCGGGAACTATAGGAAAGTCTTGAGAATGTAGAGAAATTCATTCAATCATTAAAAGAGAAAATCAATGAATCAAGGGAGAAAATAAAGGAATTATGTGATCAACTTAAGCAAAAGAATAGAAGCATGGAAGATGAACAATTGAGTCATGCCTTGAAGGAGAAAACAAAAGAATGTGAAAAGTTCTCTAGAGACAATGTTTCCCTGAGGTGTGAGATGGAATCTATCATGATGAGAATGACCAAGGAAATTGAAGATAGAAGGAAGAATGAAAAAAATCTTGCTCAATCCTTGAAAGAAAAATCTGAAGAATGTAGGTGATTGGACAATGAATTGGAACAATCTAAACATAATGAGGAAGTGCTTGAAAAATAGCTTGATGATCTCATAAATGAACTTACTACTGCAAATGAGTACAAGGAGAAATTCAAAGCTAGCTCATCCAAGCTTGATGAACTGATTAAAGGTCAGAGGACTGATGGTGATAAGTGAGATCTTGGCTATGAAAAAGGAGAAAGTTCCAGATCTAGACAAGGGAGATTCAAGCAAGGAAATCAGATGAATGGAGTTAGAAGGCATCTGATAAGACAAGAAAATGCTCAAAGATTTAATGGTTACTATTTTACTTGCAATAAATTTGGTCATATGGCTTCTTAGTATAGAAGTAGGATGAATCCAAGTGGACCATCATTCTCAGCTTAGTGCTTTAATTGTAATAAGTTTGGTCATAAGTCAAATGAATGCAAAAATGTGATGAACAACTTTCATAGAGATGTCAAATGTTATGCATGCAATAGACTTGGAATATTGCTAGCCAATGCAGATCAAGCAAAAATTAGTGGAATAGTAGGTCTGGACAGAGAAATGTTGTTTGTTACAACTACAAAAAAATTGGCCACACTGCTAGATTTTGTTGGAGTAGAAGAGGTCTGATAAAAAAAAACATGCAACAAGATGTTAAGGGAAAAGTTAAAGTCACTACAGATGTGATCAGGAGGTAAATACAGAAGAAATGGGTGAAGAAGAATCCCTTTGTTGAAGGAAATGTGCCAACACCAGAATCTACTTCTAGTAATTTCTTTGGGAATTAGTTTTAGGCCTTTGGCCTAGGGGGAGCTACCAAGAAAATCTCTTAACTCATTGTCGATAAATGACACTGGATTGTGGATAAGTCCAGTAAGTGCATAGATGCTTTACAAATTTTTTTCAACCAATTGGATAAAGTATTATACAATATTGGAGATTCACAAAAGAATTATCTATCACAGTGCATGGAAACAGGGTATCCGGATGAGTTAGGGTAAAAGCATTTATTTTGAAAAAAAGGGTTAGTTGTGTGAACAATAAAAGGTCATTTTTATCCTTCATTTTTCACTTTGCATTTTGGAAGTTTGGAGAGCTCTAGGGTGAACTTTGTTGAATTGCAGTAAGATTCAAGTGTGAAGAAGATTCAGCGATCAAACTTTGATCCGACGAAAAGGTATTTATCGGAAAAACCTATGAATTTGTGAATTTGTAAAAATGGCCACTCCATTGGTAGTTGAAGTCAAGGATAGACCTCGTCTGAAGTTGAAGTGGCATCTTATTAAGTTTGTTGAGACCTAGCCCCTAGGTACCTTTTCATTTGTACCGTACAGTGTCTTGCATACTGAAGACATTAGGGATTACATTCATGCTAATATTGAAGAGTTAGGGAGCTCACAAATGCTAAATTTGTATTCCAACCTTAGAGAGGAATTCACTGTTAAGCCAGAATACAAAACCCTAGAAGAGAAGAAGTTCACATAGTTTGTGAAATTCCCATATTTGAGGAAAGTGAATGGGTCTGATATATTTTGAGTCAAGTTCTTGCTGAGTTCATGTGGTTGAATACACCTTTCAACATTACGAAAGAGGCTATAAGCACTGTCATAGGTCTAAATTCCTCTAGTGGACTGCCAATCTTGAAATTCATAAAGAATTAGATGGTTACTGATGCAACAGGTGCAAAATTTGATAGAAAGGAAATGGCAATCAAAGATATTGTTGAAGTGGATGTGAAATTTGCATCGATGGTCATTAGCTAAAAGGTCTACCACTCTGACTGGGATAATTTAGTATCTGGTATAGCCATTTATGCAGACTATCAAATGGTAAAAGAAAATGTAGATTATGACTTGTGTGAGCTACTTAGAAGCCAACTGATAGAGAATCTGGGTAAGATTAAGAAAGATAAGAAGAACTCTTTTAAATATGGTAATTTTTTATTGTGTCTAAATTCTTTTATTTCATGAGTGAGGTTCTGGATGTTGGGAAAGTTCACTAGAAAAGTAATCAGCTTGTAGTTGTTCAAATAAGAGATATATTGTATGGAATTGGTGATAGTCAAACTAGAAAAACTACCCTCTGGGGGTACTTAAAAAAAATTTAGATTATGATGCATGAAAGAGAAAGAATTCCTACTTCAATTGTAGAGAAGTACAAAGATACAATCTATTTCATGGTAGATATTGATCAATGCCAAATGGAAGTTGTTGATCCCAGAACAATATGGATTATTCCTATGGGGTATGAAGTTGAGCAGAACACCTTGGAGATGTATGAAGAATAGTTGTTGAGCAATCCTCTAGATTCGATAGAAGAGAGGTTTGCAACCTATGCTAATAAAGATATGTAGGTGTATGAATAGCTGAAGAAGCCTGAGCTTGTCAAAAGAGTAAGAAAAGAAGTGGAAGTCATTGTAGAAAGAATGGGTATATCTACAAAAGGATTGAAAGAAGCTAGAAGGATGCGAGATGAAGCTGAAGTAGGAAATGAGCCAGCAAGCTTTGAATCTACTAGTTTGACAACATCCTCTACCCGTACTAGATCAACAAGGAGTTCTCCATCCCTATCTACTCCTACAACCAAGCCAGTTCCTGTGCAAACTCAAGACAAGGCTTTCGGTAAGAGGAAAAAGAACAAGAGCACAAGAACCTATGAAGTCATCTCAAAAGATAGGGAGACTGAGTCAAATGAAGGTGCAAAATAAATAAAGGCTACCAACACTCAGGATACAAAGGTAACCAAGAGAAAATATTTTGGTGAAGAAGAAAAGGAAAAGAAGGAAAAAATTGATAAACCAGGTATGATAGTTGAAGAAGTTGAGAATGTTGTTGTCATGGATGGAAACCTCAAGCCCCTCTACAAATGGTATGAAATTTTTTATGAATTAGGACAAATAATTCTTAGTGAGGCAATAATAAAACATCTGAATATTTCCAATAAAGTTCTTGTTGAAATTATGTCTGGTTTACCTAAGAATTTGTATGAGGTTTTGGAGATGAGAAGAGTAAATTCTAGGACAAAAGAAAAGCATCTGAGAAAGAGAATTCTTGCAGACTTATGTCTGAAAATGTCTATTGAGGAGATGAAGTCACTCTTGAACAAAGCCAAGAAGGAATTTAAAAGAAAAAAAAGGGTGAAAAAAACTTATGATCGGTGAAACTGATGTTGTTGCTGATGAAACAAAGAAAATCCTAGAAGCATTTTTGTTAAAGAACAAGATCAATGTTGAAGAAGTGAATGCTAAAGATGTTGTATCTGATCTGGTAAATGAGTAGGTGAATCTAGATACTGAGGATATTCAGATTCCTCTTGATGTGGATAATATAGAAGTACCTATGGAGACTAAAGCTCCTAAGGTTGTATTACCTGAAGGAAAGGAGTTTGCAAATGAAGAAGTTGAAGCTCTTAAAGGAAATCAAGAAACAGTTACTGAAGAACCAGAAGTTGAAGAAGAAAAGGTTCAAGTTAAGGAAATTCCAATGGAAGTAAGAGACATTGCCAAGGCAATGAAGAAATTTCTGGTGGAACAATAGGAAGAATTTGATTCTGAATTAGTTGAAGGCCTGATTGATCTATCCACCTTATCCCCAATTCAGAAAATGAAAGTTGCATCTTTTTCCCAGGAAAAAGCTAGAGAAGAATTGTTGAAGTCCCACATTGAGGATAATGAACTTTTGGGTCTTGCATTTGGATTTCTAGAGAAAATTATGCCAACTCATATTAAGGATCCATCTAGTTCCTCTTCCGGTGAACTAGAGAAGCTCATAAATTCTATAAGTACTCATTTTGAGTCTCTTGAAAAATCAGCCATGGTTAAAGTGTAGAAGGAGTTTGATTGAAAACAATTTAGTAGGTTGAAAGAAATGATTGCAAATGATAAAAATTTGTTAGCCACCTGTATGAAGAATATTCAAGGTTTTATATTTGAAGGTGGAAAGACCTATAAGTCATGTTTGGTTTTGTTCAAATTTACTGAAGATAATGAGAAGAAGGTGAAGGATCTTGAAAAACAATTGGCTACTATTTCTGATGCTTTTGATCTGTTGGATGGTGATTTTGGTAAGAAAGAAGGTCAAGTAATATCTCTACTTGACAAAATAAGGAGCGTGAAGCATGAAAATGACAGGATTGTAGGAAGAGCATATGAGCTCAAAGGACTAATTGGTCCAAAGATTTAAATAATGATGAGTGCATTAAAGGAAGCCAAATATGCTATGGTAGCTAGTGACCCAATAAATCTTGAGTCTGCAGAAACACAATCTTATTTATTTTGTGGTCACATAACAATTCTAGAGAGTCTCAAAAGGGTTTGAGACACAAATTTAAGCATGTTGAAGAGAGATTTTGTAGATTTTTTCAAATTTGTGTAAATTATAAGATCATACTTGTATAGTTTGAAATTTTGATTTTTTTTTTCGGTTTCCCCAGTTTTTCCATTGATGTCAAAGGGGGAGAGTTGTACAGTGAAAAATGTATATTCATCTTAGGGGGAGTTGCATTTTTGAGCTAAGATTGAAGATTATTTTTGAAGATTTGAAGTGGCAGTGTAATTCATGTTGCTACTAATCTGACACTCAGTCATTGTTCACTAAGTGTTGCTATCAATGCCAAAGGGGGAGATTTTTGGAAAGAGACACAACAAATTTTTTCTAGTGTTGTCATTGATGGTAACCCTAGTTGGTGATTGGATCCGCACATAATCATTTGATCATACCGGCAGACAGATTGAAGACGGTCAAGGAAGAACGAAACATCTGATAGTTTTGTGTTCATAGATTCACATGCAAATTTTCTATTGTTATTTTGAGTTGTGGATCTTATGGGAGGTTGATCAATGTATTTCTTGTGTTATCCAATAATATCAGTGCCTCGTATCAAGTTGTGTGCAAGTCTGGAGATTCGGTTAGATATCTTTTCATTCATTAGTGTTTGTGGCCGACCCAGTTGATATAACATGTTGCAGATATTTGAGGAGTGTTTACTCAAATTTTTTTTGTTTGAGCATTTTGATTTGGGTCTGAGCTAAGTTATGGTTGACCTTTGTGGATACACAATGAATATTATTCATGATTTGAGCCGTCAGTTGTAAATATTTTTAAAGTTTTATTGAAGTTGACATGTGTCAATTAAATTCTTAGTTGCAGATATATATAAATGATCAACTATATCATTTTGGTGTGTGAATAAGGTGTGTGAATGTGTGTCACAAATATCAGAAGGGTGATTGAGTGATTATGCATAGTCTCACATGTACATTAAAAATTTTGTGATGCAAGATAGAGAAGAGTAGAGCAAAATTGCAGAATCAGTCAGAAGGACTGAAGGTCAACTACTGAGCCTAATCGGAATTGTAATGAAGCATTTGTAGATGCTACTCTCTTAGTTCATTCTTTTGGATCTAATCCAAATCTTTGTAAGGCAGTGTGCCTTTCTATTTTGAGTAGTGAGCTCTAAGTAGTGTTCCTGAATGCAAGTGCATTCCCACATTCTAATCTTCCTTTTGAGTATACTTAGATCATATTGTGGATTGGCCATCCACCATGGATTTTACCCTAATAGGGTTTCCATGTAAAAATCCTTGTGCTATGGTAATGTGGTTGTTTTATTTCTGTTCATGCATATTTCTTTTGGTTGAATGCTTTAAGTGGGTTAAAGATCATAATAATAAATTTATTTTTTGTAGAACATTGATTCGCCCCCCCCCCCCTCAATGTTGCTTATTTCCAACATTTTGGAGCACATATTCATAATTCTAGAATGCCTATTCTAAAAATTCAACTGAATTAAAAACATTTTCTTTCATATTTTTGTGTATACTTTCCTACACTACAACATTCTCTTCTTTGTGCATCTTTCGTGCTATACACATTCTCTACATTTAGTCCCTTTGTGTCATTCTAATTGCTTTAAGTGGAAATCTTTACAAATGCGATGTAGATTGTCAATCACTACATAATTTATTCTTGTGTTTGCATATATATATTTGCACATTCATTGAGCTACTTGTTTGTACCCTACTAAAAAATAGAGTAATTGTATATGCTTAGTGTTTTCTTTCCCAAGGCTAAATGCATTATGTGGTTGTTGTACTATGGTGGTGGATGAAGTAAATGTGGTCGGTTGAAGCAAATGGAATATTGAATGTAGCAGTGTGGGAAAGTATATTTTGATCAAGTTGCATTACATGTATATATATGTATACATGCATATATATATCTATATATATATAGATGTATGTATATATATATATGTTCACATGTTGTCATCCAGTATATGTATACATGTATATATATGTATGTAAATGCAATATTGAATGTTGGCATGTCGGAGAGTATACTTTGATAAAGTTGTATTGTCGGAAGAGTCATTGTGGTGTTGGTTTGATATCAGGCTATTGTTAAATTCATTGCATTCCACTCCACTTTTTAGCTAGTTGGATGGTTTTAAAACTATTGAGCCGTGGAATTAGTATGTCATTTTCCATGGGTGTTCTGCATAAATAATTTATTTACTTTTATTTCTTTTGTTCTCTACTTATTGTTCATTTTGATAGTAGGTTTCAAGGTTTGAACACTAATGTGCTACATAATTCTCAAATTGTTCAACACTCTAACAACTCAATCCAATGCTCCTTGTGCTTTTCAAGCATCACCAACAATACATGTATCTCCAAAACTTCTTCATTATCAATAAATAGATTTGGTCACCCACTTGCAAATATTATTCGTCATTTCTACTTTCTAGTTGTGTTTATTGATTTTGGCTATATATTTACTAGTCTTTGAGCCTTCCTTACTCATCCTATTTCCCTATCCATTGACATACCTCTCTCCTTTATTTGCAGGTGCTAGGCTAAATCGTACATGACAATTCCAAAAGATGGAACTCCACAAAATTTCTAGTGGATGTTTCATATTGCTTTTGCTCAAGGGTTTAGCTAGGGTCCGTGAGGCTCCATGATGCCAATATGGGTTTTTTGTTTTGGCTTTTCATTCCATATATATTTTCTCACATAGATACATGTATAGAAAACATGGTTTGTAACATGTTTCTTATGTACCACCAAGTGGTGGCAACGAACTAGACACTTTTATTATCTCACCCTGAAACAACACACATCTGTTATTTATCTATTTTGACTCTCCAATTCCACTATGCAGTCATTCATTTAAAAGTCAATTTTCTTATTCTAAATTTCATTGTAATTTTCTATACTTTTCTTCTATGAAAATGTTTAGTGTGGGTTCTAGCTCATCTGTGATTTGGCTATGATTTTTAACTATTCTTTTAATAGTTGTTTTACAATTTCCCTATTTTGTCTATAATATTTAGTGGAAAATGATGTAGCTTGAATCTTCAATTGAGAAACCAATTGTTACATAAAAATTGGTGTCACAACTTGTCTAAATAGTAATAGAATTATAGATACAGATGCCTATAGCTAATTTCCATCTCTAGCGTCAAAAAATAGATGCATACTAAAACTTCAATTTCCAAAACTATAGAGATATACTAATTATAAAAAGTATTCAATATTGAACATCTTCCTTTGATGGAAAAAATGTGTACTTTTTTTATCCAGTTTTAAAAATTGCACGCATGGGTGATGAGCCTTACAAAAAATTCTATTTACTTCAAAATTAAATAATTAATTGATTAAATAGCCTACACAAAAAGTGACAATATTCATGTGCATTTTTTGCCAATAAATATAAAACTAAAATATTCTTGCTAGAAGTAACAATTATCTAAAATTTGATATTTAATTTAATTTTTATGTTTCCACTTTTAAACAAATTTAAAAATTGGTTTCCTAATTTTCTAATAGTATTAAAAAAAATTATAGAAAAAGTTATTCGTGATTACTTGATTCATCCATTCTAACTCATGTGTTTCGTTCATGATGATCTTTCCATGCAAAAAAAGCCCTCAACCCTCCTTGCCACAATGATACCCCACCACGGAAGACCCCTATCAGTTGATTGTTGCATACCTATGCATGCGACTACAAGTTTAACACATGTGCACTATTTTCTTAGTCTTCAAATTAAATTGACTAAATTGATATTGTATATTGGAGGATATTTTTATTTTATTGGTATTTACTGATTATGATAATTTGAAGTAGAATTTTATTTAATATTTTATTTAATGTTTCATATTTTCCAATAATTATCATTAGAATTGACTATTATTATAACATGTAATATGCATGGTTAATAAGATTTGATATAAATATTTTAGTTAAATATTTTTATTTTTATTGATTTTTCTAAATTATTTTTTTAATAATTTATATTTTTCTTAAAATGATAGTTGAAAAGCAATAAAATGATTGAACTATCATAAAAAAATTATATGATAGATAAATGGCCATAAAATTCTAGATTCGATTATTTTTAAACCACATTCAAAATTTAATGATCATAAATAAATTTAATCAATAAAAATACAACTATTTATCATTCACATTTGTTGTTTGCACATTCACTACTTGTGATTGAGGTTTTTGTATTTTCAGATCATTCCAATGATCCTTTTTAAACTGATCTTTTTGAACTTACAAAAGAAAAACCCTTGCTCTACCATCTCTTGTCTGTTGCACTTGCTCATTTGGATTGAAGGGACCTCTCTTATTCTTACTCTTAACTGCATTATTGTGTGAATAATGTGATACCGCTCTTGGATGTTGACTCTAGGACTGTTGCCTTGCATGATGGGGTTGGTGCATTACATATTTAGCTGATGTAAATTTGGCCTCTTCCTCCTTATAGCACCTCTTTAAGAAGTGTGAATCTTCCTCGTTGAAGCATAGCAAAATCCCTCTTCCTTCGGATCTTGGAAAATTTTACTATGTATCTCCTTCACATATATCAAGATGTGGTTGCTTCTCTTGAAGCCAATGTATTTGGGGCTTAAGCGACACCCATTTGGGCTTGGTGAACCTATTCCTAACAAAGTTTGAATGAGGAATCTTTTATTATGTATTCCATGATACACAGGCCCATTCAGCGTAGATGACTTCCAACCATAGCCAGAAGACCCATAGTAATGCCTATCTGTGTTAGGATAGTGACTGTTGGGCTGCCATTTATTTCCCATTATAGAGCCATTTTTATTTGTAGTTAGTTTTTCTTAAATTTATATAACCTCAAGGAGGTTAGGGGAAAAGTCCATTCCTATACCCTGGGTCAGCAGAGCAAGAAATGGCACACAATATAACTAAACCTTGCTTTTTCGCACTACAAAGCAGAGTTGAACCTGTGACCTCAAGGAATGCAAACCCCAAACCCCAACCAACTCTACTACAAGTGGGGGCTAAAAATTTATCTAACCTCAAGGAAGTTAGTGGAAAAGCCAATCCTATACCTTGAGTCAGCAGAGCAAGAACTGGAACACAATGTAACTAACCCTTGCCTTTGCCCACTACGAAGCAGAGTCAAACCTGTGACCTTGAGGAATACAAACCCCAAGCTTCAACCAACTCTACTACAAGTGGAGGGTAAAAATTTATCAAACCTCAAGGAGGTTAGAGGCAAAGTTCATTCCTATATCCTAGGTTAGCAGAGCAAGAAATGACACACAATATAACTGATCATTGCATTTTCCCACTACAGTGCAGAGTCGAGCTTGTGACCTCAAGGAATGCAAACCCCAAGCCCTAGCCAACTCTGCTACAAGTGGCCGCTATTTATCTTATTATTTTTTACTCCATAACATTTTCTCAATTTTTAGAATATAAATATAAAGTTAAATAATAATGTATTGATTATTTTATAGTAAATAAATTATAAATAAAACCAAATAATAATATAATATATCTATAAGAAAATAAGAAATGATAATTAGGTAAAAATAATTTTGTGAAATAATAATATATAATATAATATGAAATTTAACAAATAAATTTTTAATTCAATGATTAAACTTATATAATAATTATGTAATAATAATCATAAGTATAATATAATATAAATTTTACTATTTTAACTCTTAATTAAATAATTAAATCCATCTAATTTTAAAAATAATGAAATTTATATAATAATCATGCTAAATAATAATTATAATTTAATATAGTAAATTATGTATACAATGATTTTTTTGAATAATAAACAATGAATAATATAATAATATATAAAGATAATTTAAAATCATATTCAACCTTATTGTGGTTAATTTAAAATTATAATATGAATAGGATAATAGTAATAGATTATAATATTATCTAATTTATTCTAATTTTAAAAATAATAAAATTTATAGAAAAATGATTTTCAATAAAAATTATTATAAAATTCTAGATTGAGTTATTTTTAAACCGCACTCAATTTAATGATCATAAATAAATTTGATCAATAAAAATATGACAACTATTTATCGCTTTTTGATAAAATATATATATATTTATTATTGATTGTTAAAAAATAAATATTTAAATAAAAAAATTATAATCTATTAGGGGAGAGGGGCCCATAGTGGGGTGGGCTTCAATAATGGGGATATAAGTAGTCTTCAATGGGTCCCATAGTCCACACCTTAATATCTAATTGAAAAACACTTTTTTTATGCATAAAGTACACAAATTGACAAATCATGTGATGCCACATTAGCATGTTTTTTGTTAAGGTGTCCAAAAAGGCTAAAAAAGGGTTAGACCAATAGTTCCCAATTTTGTACAGTAGATTATTTGGGAACTCACCTACTTAAAAAATTTAATTCTAGGGTCACATCATCAAATATGATGCCACATTAGCATGCTTTTTGTTAAGGTATTAAAAAAGGCTAAAAAAAAAGTGAGACCCATAGTGGTGCACTAAGTCATATATTATTGGTGCACCGATGTGTCATCACATGATTTGTCAGTTTGTATACTTTATGGATAAAAAGTGTTTTATAATTGAATATTAAGATGCTCCACTATGAGGCCCACTGAGGACTACTTCTATCTCCACTATTAAAACCCGCCCCACTATAGGTCCCTCACCCTTAATAGAAATTTGAGAAATGCAAAGTTAGGGTGCTCCACTATAGACTCCTCTCCCCTAACTTATCTTAAAAATAAAAATCCTCAAAATGTTATCTATCGCCACCAATTTAAATTCTAACATAACAACATCGTCAATGATCGGAAGTATCTAGAATCTCTAATATGGTGGATTACAGCTGCTCTACAACATTATTTTTATGTCAGATACCTCAAAATAAAATAACGAACAATTATAAAAACATTCAAGCTCATTCCACAGGCCACGCCATAAAAGTTTCTTGTACATTACATTGCGCCAAATAAATTGTAAGATTGTAAAAGATATTTTTGTGATTCGAATTCTATATTAGTTAACGCATCCAAAGCACATGAAGCCAATGGTACACCAGGCAAAAGTCGTTGTGGTAAGCTAATATAAGAAACTGTAATTCGATTTTATTCTTATTTATGTCATTGAAGACCTGATTTCTGTGATTTGAAATATTGTATGGTTTCAGATCATGAAAAGCACATAAGCAGATAGGACATTGAAAATATAAAGCATATGCAGATACCAAATGAAAAAAACATGACAATGTAACAGAGAGAATCATCAAACTTGTATGAGTACCAACATTCATTGTAAACTCTTTATAAATATTAAAAGTAAACTTATATTTCTATTTAGAAAATAATGCTCTATAAATAGACGGATATTGGTATTTAAAGACCCAGATATAAAGTGGCATGTTCTTCACAACATGGTGTGTGTGGAAAATAACAACTCATTCAAATCTGTTAGACTTAAAACCAATAAATGCCTTAGGTTGTTGATAGATGCACATTCTGTTACTTGTTATTTATTTAATGTTACTTTCGATTTGACCCGTCTTTGTGCAAATTGTTGTGTTCCATTGGTCTCCAGTAAATGTCGAACTTTTGCGTTTTAGAGAGTAAACTTTTATTGCATAGAGCAATGGGCAGAATTGGAAAAAACATAGTATCCACTTTCATTTTTCAATGGGGTCATTTTTGGATGTAAATGTTGTAATTTGTGGAGCAAAACGAAAAGAACGGAAATTTTGGAAAGGGAAGTATATTATTGTGGGATTCCATTGCACAACTCGATGATTGGAAAACAAAAATTCAACGTACAGGGGCATTTTGGGATAGTAAATAATAGCATATATCAACATGGACGTTTTGGAAGAGGTGTGGGCAAAAACATTGAAAATTGGAAAATGTAAATATTATTAAGATATTTTTTAAAAAAATTTGTTAATAATGTTTGATTTTTTTATTTCTTTTTTAAATAATGGTTTCTTGTATGTTTGAGGGACTGTAAAGTGAGTATAATTTTTTATTATTTTTTTTGTAAAATATTTATAATTAAACAATTAATTCAGACACTGTTCTATGTCATTAAACACTTAATTTTTTTTTTATCAACACATCCTTCAATTAAAATTATATTTTTTTGTCTATGCACTGAAGGATATATTCATGGTATTTATAAAATTATCATGCAATTAAAATTTGACAATAATAATGGCTAGATTAAAAAAAATTATTATAATTATTTATTCAAACAAATATATTACAATTGTAAGGGATATTTTTAATAACTAGTTTTAGTGGTCTACATTATATTATACTTACAATGCTCATAATCATAGAAGTTGAAAGAGGTGGAGAAAATGCACAAACAGAAAATTATTTGAACACAGAGAATTAATTCACACCAGAATGCTACAAAATTCACAAGTCAATTGATTGATGATAAACAACATTACAAGGTGTCTCAATATAAAGAGGACTTTTCAGAAACATAGAATTTTTTGGAAAGCAATTATGCCAATGGTTACAAAATTGATGCAGCATAGAACATGCAAACTGTAAAACAAAACATGTAAAATAATAGTAGTAGAATTTAATAAATGTAATCGAAAAAGAGAAAAGTGGAGAAATTAGTAGAGTCATCCAACACACCCCCCTAATTCCTAACACTAATTGTATCAACATTTACAATGCCCAAATTTTGTTTCCCAAGTCTTGTCTTTCAATTCTGCTCACTCACTCAATCCTTTTCTTGCATGATACTTTCAAACTTTCTTCAAGATCTGGTGATCTCCAACTCTCACCCACTACTATGAAAATCCTTCAAACTTTGATCATCAAATCCTCAGAACTTCAAACTGGAAGTCTTCTTCTCTGCAAACTCGTTGTCTGTAACTTTCCATTTTTCTTATCGTCTTGCAAGACCATGAAACATCTCTTGATTTATTTCATCTTTCACATATGAACATTTGGACTTGAACAACTTTTTTAATATACCTATAACCTTTTTCCAACTTTCTCCATAAATCCATCCACAATTCATTTACATGCATCATTTGTATGATTTTTCCTATGACAATGTGTACATTGCACACAATGCACTTCTCGAACAATTTTTTTTGAACCTGAAACATTTCCTTTACTTGTCACATATTGAAGGCCTTCATACTTTTCCCTAATAATAGGTTCAATCTACTCTATCATTCCTTGTCCATGCTTACCTAATCCTTGACCTTTATAACCCATTCTCTTCATGATTGGAAAACCAACATTATTCTCATTAACATGATTTGTAGATTCAGTCACATTATTAGCTTTATCTTCATCTTTACATTCTTCATCATGAACAACTTTATCAACTGAACAAATCAAATCTTTAGTATCACACAACACATCACAAACTAATAGTTTTTTCCTCAAACATTCATTCTCTTCTTTTAATTTTGATACTTCTTCTTTCTGTAAACTATTTTCTTCTTCCAATATTGACATTTCATCCTTTTGTAAATTATTTTTTCTTTCTCTTTTTATTTTTTTGTCTAATTCTTTGTTCTTCTTCTTAACTTCATCAAACAATTTCAAGTTTTCTTCTAACTCTTCATTCTTTGCTTTAACTTTATTCAATTCAATTTCAAGATCATAATTTTTTATCACTTGTCTAGTTTTTTGAATTGAAACCTTTTTAAAAAATTTAACACTTGAGAATTTTGTTTCATAACTTCAAAAAATTCCTCCTCCAAAGCATCTCTCTCTTTCTTTACCCTTTTTCCAACTTTTTCGATTGATTCAAACAATTCAAACTCACCTTGATTTTGCTACACTAATTTACCTCTATTCAACAACTTTGTATGTTTACTTGTTTTCTTCATTTTTTTCTCATTTGTAATGACAACAATCTTTCCTCACAACCAGCAATCTCCTTGGATTACAAAATAACAATTACTTTTACTTCTGAGAATTTCCCTTTGCTACAATGTCTTTTTCTTTCAATGACTAGATGACATCTAACCCAAGTGCATTGGTAGCTTAACGAAAATCATTTTAAACATAAAATTGACTCCTTTGACAGCTTATTAAAAATGGTGCCACAACTTTGTCAAAAAAAATTTCACCATATATCTCTATAGATTTACCTTATTAATAATGGTTCTTTATTTTCAAACAATTAGATATGGAAACACATACCTTCACTACTCTTCCAGCTTCATTCTAGATGGTTTGGATTTTCTACATACCAACAATCTTTAATGATAGATATTAACAATTCCTTTTCTTTCTCCAATCAATTACAAATATTCCAACTTAAACCTTTAATCACAACCAAATTGAGATTAAATATTGTTATATCCTATATTTTATATTTATGCCTTGAATTATCTTTCAAAAAATATTAAAACTATCTTTCTCTTTGACTATTGTAGCTAGGAGCTCCTCCAAATATTGTAATCTATCCTTTTGAATGACTTCTATTCTTTGTTGGTTGTAAAGAACATAAATAACTAATGTTGAGTTCTCAATAACTTATGACTTCTTAACATTAGATGGCGGAAAAAAAATTGTTATCAACTTCTAGCTTGCGATCTCTTTTAGAATTTTGCGCCTTGTCCAATCTCAACTCCTTCAAGTAGCGATAACTCTCTTTCACATTTAATCTTTGATTTTCATGGAATAGAAAACCCTTAATGTCACTCAGCTAAGAATTCCTTCCAACATGGCTACAAATTCTTCTATCATCAACTCCCCATGACAAACATAATGAATTTTTTCTCATCCAACTCACTTGTGATAGCTCGTAGATCTCTCTACTATGATACCAATTTGAAATAGGTGCAAAATATGCACAAACATAAAATTATTCAAAAACATAGAATCAATTCACACTAGAATGCTACAACATTCATAAGTCAATTGATTGATGAAACAAAACATTACAAGGTTCCTCAATATAAAGATCACTTTTCATAAACATAGAATCTTCTGGAAAGCAATTACACCAGTGGTTATAAAATTCATGCAACACAGAACATGCAAATTGCAAAAAAAAGCTTTGGTATGTTTGATCATCCATTTAAAATTTTTTAGATCATTTGTAAGTTCAGGTACTTTATTTTAAACATATAGAGAGTTACCTTCAGTCATTATAATACTCCATGTATCTTGATGCCATGTTGAATAATTATATGATGTGAGTAAAGGAACCTTATAATGATCCATGAAAATGAGAGAGCACAAGCAAATAGATCAAAGAATGCACCAAGAGACCCCCCTAAATCACTCAATCAAGAAACCCCCCAAGAAATATCTAATTTAGCACTTTATATTTAGTGCATTTACAAGTGCCACTTGCCAAAAACAATGAAGTGGTTTTTGATCTCAGTGCTTACAAATGCCAAAATAGGACACATAATCAAGTACAATTTTTGGTACAAAATGAGATCAATCTAGTCATACCATTGAGAAGTACACAAAAAATTATACACTTTCAAAAAAATTGAAAGCAAAAATGTTACCGTAGGAGCAAGATATGAGCTCCCGAAGTTCTGAAAATGAGGACGAAGCAGCAACACTAGTGAGAATATACAAATTCTAGAAAATAAAAACATGAAAACTGAAAAATTATTGCACCAATATGACGAGCATGAAAAATTAGCCAAAAATAAAAAAAATTGCAATGAAAAAGGAGTTAAAATGATTGAGATATTAGCCTTCAAAGTTAGACTGCAAAAATGAAAAGCTCATCCATGAGGGGGACAATTTTTTTTTTAAAATGATGATGTTGTGCTGAAGTCATGAGAATGTGAGCTTAAAATTGATAGCCTGTGGCATGTTAATAGAAAATGTGCCTCTTGCTAGAATATTTGATTTATTGCCGATATATTCTTCACCAGTGATAGAATATTATATTCACCACTGGTGGGGGAACCTCAAATGGAATATTCTAAGATAACTACTGCCAGTTGGAAAATTTGACCACCCAGATTTAAATGTTGACCATCAGGTGATTTTAAATCGTTGGCATTATTGTTGAATTCTAGTATTGATGGAAAGAAAACATTGGACTTATTATGGAGGCCATCGAAGTTTTGACTTTGTCAATTGGTGAATTGACTAGGCTGGTTGAAGAGAATTCACAAATTTTTGTAAGAATGGTTATCGCTGGATGAAAAACTACTAGTAGAGTGAGTTGATACCAAATGTACAAGATTCCCACCGGATGTGGAATTTTTGATAGCTGAAAAATAGAGAGTTGTGGGTTTAGAGAGCAGGGCTTGCGTAAGAAATAGAATGGATGTCGCACGGTGACCGCTCTATCCACTAGTACAAGTACGGTCTACAGACATAAAGTCTGTGGACTGTAGAAAAACAAAATTTTCCCTTCTTTGTTTATTTTTAATAAATAACTTTTACAATCAAATTTAATCAGTAGAAATTAAAAATTTTCTATAAAAATTTCAAAAATTTCAAACTGAAATTTTTATTTTTTATTTTTAAAAATTGTACCAAGTAATAATGATGACTTCGAGGTCGTCCAGCTCCTTGGGAAATTTTTTTTCCTCACCAGCCAACTACTATGATTTGGATGAATTGACAGTCGATCTTAGGGTATTTGGCCCTTCTAGACGCGATGGAAGGGTCAGATTTGACTGAAAATGCTCTAAAATTGTAGCTACCTTCTGGATCTCACAACCACTCTTCAACTTCAAACCCTCATAGATTTAGCCTCATGTGTCTGAGTTGGACAAAACAAAAGGAAAAATCATCTTTCTCAAACCTTCTAGATGCAATGGTGAGCTTAGATTTTCACTAGCAAGCTTTAATTTGAACCTTCAATAAAGAGCCAAAAATGGAACACCCCCAAATCTGGTATCTCTCTTCAGAAAAAGACTCTCCAATGGCACCCAACCCACTCTGATACCATATTAGAATTGGCTATGGATGTCAAGATCTTGAGACCAAATGGAAATAACAAAGAGAGAGAATAGAATGTGACAAGAATAAATTATATTCTTATCAATATGATTCAATGATAGATTGTTGATTGTACAATGAGAGAAACCCCTTGGTTATATAGCCAAGGTGACATGCAAGATGTCATAGGATCATGACAATTGTCTTAATCATATGACATGAGACAACTAATCACACCTACCTAGGTTCACATGTAGTAGTTTACAAAAAATAAGATAACTAATGAAAACTAAAACCTTCTAGAAAGACTCCTTCCTAGGACCTAAGTAAGCTTAACATGTGTAAATAAGTCCCCTACTAATGAGTTAACTAGGTACAAGACTTTAGTTATACCAACAAATCAATTTGCTACATCTATTTCATTGCATTTAGTCATACTTACATTATACATTCTTTAATTTGAGTGAACCATCTAGATTTGTGGTGTGGGATCTATCTCTCTCCTTTTAGGTGAAAAACACTAATTGAGCAAAAGAGAGTCATAGCATTCCACACACTTAAAATCTATGGTTCATTTTGGTGAAACTGACTTTCAAATACTTTTCTGTTTTGATTTGGAGTCCTTCATCATAGATATGGTCTTGCATTGAATTTTCATTGAGATTTTCATTAGTTGATTGGCATGCTAGGTTTCAAATTTTAAATTCATAAAAAGTGCATTTAGGTTGCATTTTTGGAATCTAAATTTATTTAAATTTTCTAAAATTCCACATTTTTAACTTAGGTCTGCATCATAGAACTATGAAAACATCAAAATCACTCAAAATTTTCTAAAAATTCAAAAAAAAAATCCATACTAGGACTCATTCGTCACCTTGGGCGAATCAATCCCTTTTTACCGCCTAAAGGTACCCTTTACAGAACTAAAAACCCTATTTTTTAGCTTATGTTTGGTGCCATTACCTACCTATATCAATTAGCTAAGTTTTTATAACATGCATTTCACTAGATCTAACTTAAAATAGCTCATTTCATGCATTGCTCCATTTTACATTTGCATTTTCCACATTTCATTTCTCCCATTGGTGCATAGTGTAGTCAAAAAATTACCTTGTTTCATATCTGAAAATTGCATTTCATTTTAAGTCATTGCATTGCAATTTCTTTTCTTTTTCATCATAGCATGTTTTCTTTCAAATTTTGTGGCTTTGATTTGGTTAAAAATGGATTGCATGAATAAAACATTCCCTCTTATGAGTTCACTTTTGATTACCACAATAAGGACTTTAAGAAACTTGATCAAACCATTGGTACAATCCTTAATCTTACATTTCCCATTGGTGAGAATGGTGGTGTAGAAAATCATCAAAAACATACTTGTTCTTCTCCCAATACCTCTCCTATTAGTGACGAAGGTATCTTGGTGAAGGAAGGCACAAGCATTGAGGGTCATGATTGTCCATCTCCTCATTCCCCTTTGGAAGATGTTAGATAACAAGAACACAAGATCATAGAAACATTCCTAAAAATCACCTTACCTAGTCTCCATAGTCATGACCATCAAGCTTGTATATCTCCTAATATCCCTCCTCGATGCAAAGAGGATAGGTTGATGTTAAAAGATATACCTATTAATATTTATGAGAATTGTGACCCTCCCTTCCCTAATGCTCCTACCATTTGGGATAATCTATTTGACAACCATAGTGGTCCTTCTCTTGATGCCTACCCCACCTGTGATGAAGCTGCTTTACAAACCTCAAAGTTGGATGAACATATTATAAGCTCTCCTAGTAGGGTAGATAATATGGAACATAAGAATGAGATCTTAGAAATAACCGACAATCACATAGAGTCTTCTTATAATCTTTCCATCTCACTAATCCAAAAAATTCCACCATTCATAACTCCCTTACTCATGATGAAGTGCTTTTAGAAGAACCAACCCTAAAATGTCACAAACATGTGGTTTTTGGTTCTCCTAAAAGCTCTCCTTCTAGGGGGATATCATGATCCAAGACAAGGCTACCATTGACAATAATAATATTATGCCCTTACATGACAATGAAAAGCCCCTGTTAGATTCTCATTCACCAAGGAATGTTAATATTATTCAACCTAAACTCATCCTTTACCCACCATCACATAAACCTTCACCTCCACCTAAACTTTAATTTACTCTTTACCCACCTAAAACTAATGTGTCAGAGCAACTAAGTCAAAATACTGTTGCTCATACATATAACACTAGAAATAATCCACAACCACAACAACCCACACCAACACCCTTACCTTTGCCAAATCCTATTTTTCCTAGAGATCCTCGCTTAAATTCACACATTCAGGAGTACAATCTTGTTGAACAACTAAAGAATACTCCTATTAAGATATCCTTATGGGATCTTATTCAAGCCTCCCCTCACTATCACAACACGATCCAAGAAGACTTGCAACAAGTTTATGTCCCTTCTAATGTGCAACCAACTGACATAGCAGCCATGATCCAAGGAACAAATGCTGACATTGTTTTCCACCAAAGTGAACTC